>BLSH010339800.1:603680-626135 GCA_018402905.1 Glandirana rugosa
AAAAAAAAAATACCATGTTGGCTACCTCCTCCTACTCCTCTACCACCGCCACTTCCACCTACACTGCCACGGTCACGGCCTAGTCAACCTCTAGGCTCCTACTCCACATCCACCCCCTTCCCATTTTTTTATTTGATTTTAATTTATTTTCCCTATCCCCATTTTTTTGTAGGGCACTTGCCCTACCCTTACCCCCATTTTACTTCCTTTTGCAGCCCTCTAGGGATTTCCAGGACTTTGTTACAGCCATTTTTGTGCCTAAAAGTTCGGGTCCCCATTGATTTCAATGGGGTTCGGTGTCCGTGCGATCGTTCGGGTTCCGTCCGGACCCGGACTTTGTCCCGAAGTTCGGCCGGACCAGCAGAACCCGAACTTCCAGAGGTTCGCTCAACTCTAAACATAAGTCCTTATTGGAATTTGTAACAGGAGATACATGAAAAATAAACCATGGTACATTTAATATTGAAAAAGTGAACCCATGCTAGAACATCTCTGGGTTTGTCTGCAGATAGTGATCTTTTTTTTTTTTTTAATATGTCTCAATATTTTGGGGGCTCCCTTAATTAGAAAAAACAAACAAACAAAAAACAGCATTGGCTACCTTCTCCTCTTCCACCACCACTTCTACCTACACCGCCACGGTCACGGCCTCCTCAACCTCCTACTCCACATCCACCTCCTCCTCCATTTTTTTTTTTATGTGATTTTAATTTATTCCCCTATCCACATTTGTTTGCAGGACACTTGTCCTACTCTTACCCCCATTTTGCTTCCTTTTGCAGCCCTCTAGCCCTTTCCAGGACTTTTTTAGAGCCATTTTAGTGCCCAAAAGTTCGGGTCACCATTGACGTCAATGGGTTTCGGGGTCAAGTTCGGGGCCGAACACAAACTTTTTCGTAAAGTTCGGCCGAACCCGAACATCCAGGTGTCCACTCAATTCTATTCCTGATCAGTACATTTTTAAGGCAGTGTTATGGTCGTGTGAATGGGGCCTTAAGTGTGGGAAGAAGGCTGAGCTGAGCTGCTGAGAGGATTAAGTTCAGTAGTTCTGCTGTGATGTTGCAATTCATTCTCAGAGGTTAGGAAAAGCTTGAGTAAGGCCTGGGTTCACAATGGTGCAATTTCAAATGCAACTTGGCTTGCACAGAATCGCATGATAATGGAAATCACAATCATTTAGAATTTTTTTCCATTTCATTGGTGCTTGTTCACATCAGTGCAATGCAACTGTGATGTCAACTTGGGGCAGGATCCTGTGCTACATTGGTATGTACTGCATTTGCACTACATAATCGCATTGGAAATCAGATATGATTGCAAACTTTAATGATGCTGGAGGTCTTGTGACCATATACCAGGTGTATGTCATATGAACTTAAACCAGAGCACTGTTCAACTGCCTGGTTATTACAGCAGACCTGTAACGTTGAGTAAATTAAAGCCCCGCATCGATGGGCCGAGCAGAAATCAGTCGGTACAGTAGATACTGGCCAACATTTGATTGACAGAAGCTGATCTCACGGACAGCTTCTGTCAAACGAGCTTGCTTGAAAAAAACAGCATTTGATCAGTGCTGACTGGTGTGTTCTGGTGGGGTGGTCCCCCTGTTAAAAGTTAAAACACAATAGCTCATTGGTACAGCGACCTCTTCCAGAGCTCCTCTGCTGGGCTAAGCAAAATTTACCATGTGTGCCAGCCTTAAGACACCACTATCAACCACTCCTGTTTGCTGAAAGCAGATCTACAGTATAGGTTTGAGTTAGGCTACTTTCAAACTGCTTGCAAAAATGTGGTAAAAATGCAAATGCATTTTTGCTGCATTTTTAACACATTTATGGTGCGTTTTGCACCTGTGAAAAAAGGACAACTGACTAAAAAATGGAACTGCAGCTGCATTGTTTATGTGTTTTTGCCGCGTTATCCATTTATTTCAATGGGGAGGTGCATTTTTTGAAATTTTTTTTTTTTTTTACTACACCAAACACGCACCAAAAATGCAGCAAACAGGACTTTTGAAAACACAACAGACCTACAAATGACCAGTGTAAAGAGTGGATGCAGCTCTACATGTTGCTCCAATACCCAACATGCTGGATTCAGTTATCACATAGAAAACTGCATAGCCTGCTTATTTATGTCCTACTAGGTTAGCAGTTCACTATAATCCTTAAATGGCTTGCCCTGCTAAGACAAATACAGAGATTACTGTATACTATACTGCTCATTTAAAATTCAGAATTCAAAAGGTGTGTCAGATGCAGATCAACAGAACTCAGCACATTAGCATGCTATAAAAATGCACAGTCATGCAGCTATTGTTCCTTACTGAAGGGTTCAACCACCTGCCGACCTGCTCATGTATATTTACTGTGGCAGGTCGGCTCCCTTGCGTGAACCAGTCCCTGCATGTGAGATTGCGGGAGCGCCAGCCGCACGCCCGTGGGTCCCGCGGACACGATGTCCGCCGGTCACCCGCGATCGCTCTGTGCAGAGGCACAACGGGCATCTGCCAATGTAAACATGGCGGATCCCCGTTCTGACAGGGGACATGACAGAGATCTACTGTTCCCTGCCATCGGGAACAGTGAACTCTGTCATGTCCTAGGCAGCCCACCCCCCCTATAGTTATAACACACCCAGGGAACACAGTTAACCCCTTGATCCCCCCCTAGTGTTAACCTCTTCCCTGCCAGTGTAATTTTTACATTGATCGATGCATTTTTATAGCACTGGCCAATGTAATAATGTCACTGGTCCCCAAAAAGTGTAATTTGGGGTTAGATTTGTCTGCCGCAATGTCGCAGTCCCGTCAAAAATTGCAGATCGCTGCCATTACCAGTAAAATATAAATAAATAAAAGTCCATAAATCTATGCCGTATTTTGTAGACGCGATAGCTTTTGCTCAAACCAATCAATATGCGCCTATTGTGATTTTTTTTACCAAAAATATGTAGAAAAAAACATATTGGCCTAAACGAATGAATACATTTGTTTTTTTTATCTTTTTTTTGCATATGTATTATAACAGAAAGTAAAACATTTTTTTTTTCAAAATTGCCGGCCTTTTTTTGTTTATAGCGCAAAAAATAAAAACGCAGAGGTGATCAAATACCATTAGAAGAAAGCTCTATTTGTTGGAAAAAAGGACATCAATTTTGTTTGTGTACATCGCACGACTGCGCAATTGTCAGTTAAAGTGGTGCAGTGCCGTATCACAAAAATGGCCTGGTCGCGAAGGGGGCAAATCCTTCTGGGGCTGAAGTGGTTAAAATGCTGCTAAAATGTACTGGCTTGCTACAAATAAAGTAATAACATAAACCTTCAGGACCCATGTATACATTTCTGATGTGTTGCACTCAGATTAATTTTGAATGGCATCTCAATGCCCAAGACATTGAAGTTCTGATGCACATACTGTATCTTACAAAAGTGAGTACACCCCTCACATTTTTGTAAATATTTTATTATATTTTTTCATGTGACAACACTGAAGAAATGACATTTTGCTACAATGTAAAGTAGTGAGAGTACAGCTTGTATAACAGTGTAAATTTGCTGTCCCCTCAAAATAACTCAACAGCCATTAATGTCTACACCGCTGAAAACAAAAGTGAGTACATCCCTAAGTGAAAATGTCCAAATTGGGCCCAATTAGCCATTTTCCCTTCCCGGTGTCATGTGACTCGTTAGTGTTATAAGGTCTCAGGTGTGAATGGGGAGCAAGTTTGTTAAATTTGGTGTCATCACTCTCTCATACTGGTCACTGGAAGTTCACCTCATGGCAAAAAAGTCTCTGAGGATCTTAAAAAAAGAATTGTTGCTCTACATAAAGATGACCTAGGCTATAAGAAGATTGCTGAAACTGAGCTGCAGCTCAGTGGCCAAGACCATACAGCAGTTTAACAGGACAGATTCCACTCAGAACAGGCCTCACCATGGTTGAAGAAGTTGAGTGCATGTGCTCAGCATCATATCCAGAAGTTGTCTTTGGGAAATAGAGGTATGAGTGCTGCCAGCATTGTTGCAGAGGTTGAAGGGGTGGGGGGTCAGCCTGTCAGTGCTCAGACCATACGCCTCACACTGCATCAAATTGGTCTGCATGGCTGTCATTCCAGAAGGAAGCCTCTTCTAAAGATGATGCACAAGAAAGCCCACAAACAGTTTGCTGAAGACAAGCAGACTAAGGACATGGATTATTGGAACCATGTCCTGTGGTCTGATGAGACCAAGATAAACCTATTTGGTTCAGATGGTGTCAAGCGTGTGTGGCAGCAACCAGGTGAGGAGTACAAAGACAAGTGTGTCTTGCCTACAGTCAAGCATGGTGGTGGGAGTGTCATGGTTTGGGGCTGCATGAGTGCTGCCGGCACTGGGGAGCTACAGTTCATTGAGGGAACCATGAATGCCAACATGTACTGTGACATACTGAAGCAGAGCATGATCCCCTTTCTTCGGTGACTGGACCGCAAGGCAATATTCCAACATGATAACGACCCCAAACACACCTCCAAGGCGACCACTGCCTTGCTAAAGAAGCTGAGGGTAAAGGTGATGGACTGGCCAAGCATGTCTCCAGACCTAAACCATAATGACCATCTGTGGGGCATACTCAAACAGAAGGTGGAGGAGTGCAAGGTCTCTAACATCCACCAGCTCTGTGATGTCATCATGGAGGAGTGGTAGAGGACTCCAGTGGCAACCTGTGAAGCTCTGGTGAACTTCATGCCCAAGAGGGTTAAGGCAGTGCTGGAAAATAATGGTGGCCACCAAAATATTGACACTTTGGGCCCAATTTGGACATTTTCACTTAGGGGTGTACTCACTTTGGTTGCCAGTGGTTTAAACATTAATGGCTGTGTGTTGAGTTATTTTGAGGGGACAGCCAATTTACACTGTTATACAAGCTGTACACTCACTACTTTACATTGTAGCAAAGTGTCATTTATTCAGTGTTGTCACATGAAAAAATATAACAAAATATTTACAAAAATGTGAGGGGTGTACTCACTTTTGTGAGATACTGTATGTTGGAGGACACTACAGCATAGTACACACTACTGTGTGTCTTGGTGCACAGTGAAAGAGCTGCATGTTCTTTCTTTTGTTTATTGTATTGAAATTCTATTTAAAGCTAACAGGCTGCATTAAAGCAACGTATACTATATTACCAAAGGTATTGGAACACCTGACTTTACACACACACATGAACTTTAATGGCATCCCACTCTTAGTCCGTAGGGTTCTATAACGAGTTGGCCCACACTTTGCAGCTTCGTTTTAAGGTAAGTTTAACATAATGTGTTAGTATGCGATGCATACAAGCACATTATGCCTTTACCTTGCAGGTTCCCCAAAAAAAAAAAAGGCCAGCAGTTTAAAACCTCTTTAAGAGTTCCCTTCAATAGAAATAAGGGGTCAAGCCCAACCTCTGAAAAACAAACCCCACACCATAATCCCCCCTCCACCAAATGATTTGGACCAGTGTAAAAAGGAAGGTCAATAAAGACATGGATGAGTGCGTTTGGGGTGGAGGAACTTGACTGGCCTGCACCCGATAGAACACCTTTGGGATGAATTCGAACGGAGACTGTGAGCCAGGTCTTCTCGTCCAACATCAGTGTCTGACCTCACAAATGTACTTCTGGAAGAATGGTCAAACATTCCCATAGACACTCCTAAACCTTGTGGACAGCCTTCCCAGAAGAGTTGAAGCCGTTATAGCTGCAAAGGGTGGGCCAACTCAATATTGAATCCTACGGACTAAGACTGGGATGCCATTAAAGTTCATGTGCGTTTAAAGGCAGGTGTCCAAATACTTTTGGTAATATAGTGTATGTTAATGCCATTTACTAGAATGGCAAAATGTGAATGGTCCTTCTATGATTTGTGGAACCAATTATGTTGGCTGAAACATTTTAGGAGGGTTGCAGGCTGTTTAATGAAATGTATGAGCTATTCAAACCACGCACTCATGCACCGACAAGAAATTGCTGATACAAGAAAACGCAAAGATGAGCTCCTTGATGTGCTGCACCATTTATTGTTCACTCACAGGCTGGGGGAGGGACAAGACCTGTTAATATGACTGAACTGTAGCAGAGCTGTAAAGATTAAAACTGGATGGACAGAAATACAAATACTTTGGCAAATAAAATAGCACCTTATGTATTTATTTTGTGTAAGTAGTGGATTGCTTGGCGTTTAGCTTTGCAAGCTGCAAGTAATGTTGCACTATGAAGCCCTGTACCCACCAGGCATTTAGATTTCTGAAAGTAAAGGGATAGTTCACCTTTACCAAAAAAAAATGTCTATGCCGGTAAAGGGCATCTGTAGATAAAAAGAAACTGTGCAGCTTTGACCAAAGTTGAATAACTCCCTTGCTATAGGTATAGGAGGCAATTTACAATCTTCCCAAAGCCTACTTGAAAACCTCCCAGAGATATCATCCCATCCTGCCTTGTTGCTAGGACGTTGCTTAGAGACTCCTAGCTGTTACTGTTCACTGTTCAAATGCTGAGCTCACATCTACTGCATCAGGGGAGAGAAAGCCCATGTGAAGAGGTTTGAATCAGAGAAAGACCTCACTACTGTGATGGTGAGAGTGAACAGTAAGGCTGGGTTCATACTGGAAATGGCTCTGACGCACAGCAGGGGTCAGGTGCATCCCGGTTCATCATTTCAGCCCGAATTCGGACCTGAAATAGACCAAAAGACACACAGGGCTACTGTGCAAATTCACGCCTGAGCCGCACCGGAGATATGTGAACCTGCTCCATAGAGAACCAGTCACATTCTCCTGCTATTGCGAATTGGATGCGTTTTTCCCACATCCAATTAGCAATGGTGTGACCCCAGCCTAACAGTTGGAGTCTCCTAGCAACAAGGCAGGATGGGGAGAAGCCAAAATCTGGGAGTTTTTCAGCCAGGCTTCTGGAGGTATGTAAATGGCCTACACCAGGGGTAGGCAACCTGTGGCCCTCCAGCTGTTGCAGAACTACAAGTCCCATCATGCCTCTGGGAGTAATTGTAATTGCCAGCCTTGCAATGCCTCATGGGAAATGTAGTTCCACAACAGCTGGAGGGCCACAGGTTGCCTAACCCTGGCCTACACCTATAGCACAGGCATTATCCAACTTTGATCAAAATTGTAGTTTGTTTTTATCTGCAGGCATCCTTTAGCTGTGACCATTTTTTGGTAAGGGTGAACAATGCCTTTAAAAGACATCTAAACTCAACAAAAATGTAATCCATTGCTGTTTACCAGTCCTTGATTGCAGTAGCTGCATTCCTTTTCTTTTATGAATGCCTTTATGAACTTTACACTTTAGTGCTTCCCATCAGGCCTCCTTCTCTCATTTAGATGGAGATATGCAGTGTACAATAACAAAGAAGTGTGCCAAATATCACTCGTGAGAATTAGAAATCAAACACTGGATCCACCAAAATAATGGCGGCTAAACAAACAATGGAGAACACAGATCAGAAGAATGCTTGGCAATGGATATTCTCCTGATAGTTGCGGTGAAAGAACATGAACGAGAATGTGGAAAATCCAAATCCATACGATTATCTGTCTGGGCTTGGAAAAAGCAAATCCTTTTGACCTCTAGACCCTAGAGAGCAGTTGACCTTGCTAGCTTCAATCCTGACAAATCTGAATGTGTTTAATATCTTCTCTGGATCCTCTGCTATTGTATAGTGGACAAATAGGCACACAAAAAAGTTCTTATGGGGCACAACGCTTAGACAATGTGCCAACTAGTCAGTGGCGCCACTTAAGGAAAATATGCTTTAGTTAAAAATAGGTTTGCTTTGGTCTCCCACCCCTTCCCAGTAAATTCATACCTTTCCTTTGCTTTCTACCTCCCGCTATGAGCAGACGCCAAAGAAAACGCCTAGTACTTTCAGGCATGGAAGAACAGCGACTCACTCAATATGACAGGGCTGGTGACTCAACGAATAGAGAGATGTCACCAGCACACCAAGGATTCCTCAAAGGGTCCACAGCTTTATTTCACATGGTCACCCAGTACAGAATGGCAAGGTTTCGGAGCTGTGCAGGGCCCCTTCGCCAGGCAAGTGAAGCAGTGACTCAAGTCGCTCCCGATGACCAATTGACATCAGACTTTTCACCATCTACAGTGCTGCAAAAAAGTATTTGCCCCTTCCTATTTTTTTTTTTTTTGTTTGCATATCTGTCACACTTGAATGATTTAGATCATCAATCTAATGTTAATATTATACAGAGATAACCCGAGAAAATATGAAATGCAGTTTTTAAATGATTTAATGTATTAAGGAACAACAGCTGTCCAAACCTGCCTGGCCCTATGTGACAAAGTAATCCTCCTAAACCTAATAACGGGTTGTGCCACCCTTGGCGGCAACAACTGCAATCAAGCGTTTGGGATAACTGGCAAGGAGTCTTTCACATCACTGTGAAAAACAATTTTGTTCTTTGCAGAATTGTTTTAATTCAGCCACATTGGAAACAAGCATGAACGGCTCGTTTAAAGTTATGCCACACAACATCTCAATTGGATTTAAAGCGGTTGTATGACCTGAAAAAAAAAAAAACCTGCAAGGCAAAGGCATAATGAGCTAGTATGCACCGCATACTAGCTCATTATGAAATACCTTAGAACTAAGCGCCTGCACCGACTCCTGGTACAGCTGAGGGAGCTGACATGTTCCCTCTGCGTCTCTTCCAGGTTCGCGGCGCCGGCACTGTGAGTGGCTGGAGCACCCGATGATGGCCCCCATTCTGGTAAGGGCAGGCACCATCCACCGGACCTTCTGAGCGCATGCGCCGCTGACGTCAGCAGCTGCATGCAAGGCGAATACCTTCTAAACCGTACAAGTTTAGGAGATATTCATTTTGACTACAGGAGTGTGCAAGCGGGGTATACAACAGTTTTAAGTCCAGACTTTGACTAGGCCACTCCAAAACCACATTGACCTTTTATACACACACACTAATTACAAGCATACAGATCACAGGTGAGGATGGTTACCTTTAATAGCCATTCAAACCCCTTTGTGTCAACTTGTGTGCATGTTATCAGGCCAAAATCACCAGGGTATGTAAACTTTTGATCAGGGTCATTTAGGTAGTTTCTGTTGTCATTATGATTTAAAAAGAGTAAACACAGTTGATTGATAATAAATGGCTTCAGCCAAACACTAACCATGAGAGAAAGAAAAGTTTTTGTGTTACCATTCATATTCTCAGAAAAATGGCCAAGAAATCATAAATTCTGCCAGGGTATGTAAACTTATGAGCACAACTGTATACACTCCTCCTTCCTCCAGCACATACACTTGCTGACCGTTACTCTTCTCCTTCTTCCTCCAGCACATACACTTGCTGACATTACTCTTCTCCTTCCTCCAGCACATACACTTGCTGACATTACTCTTCTCCTTCCTCTCTCCTGCACACTACTTGCTGTTACCGACCTGAAAGGCAATTTATCAGACCTCCATGACACTTCCTCTTCCACCACAGCTAGCACATGGTGAGGCCTGCTTTTACTGTTAGCAAAGCCTCTGGACCACCCATTGTGGGTAAGGGTCACAGGCTCCCATTTGTGTAGGCATGGACCCTCATTTGTGTAACTAAGTACATTGGTGCTAGCTGCTCACTGGATGAACTACAACTCCCAGCCCATCCATCTTCCAGGCCCCTCCGGCCTGCCTTACTGTCCAGTGGCCCTCCTTCTCCCACTTGGCTTCTCTGACCTCTACAGACTGTCCACTGTCTTCTCCCCAGCCTGATCCAGCCTCCTCTTCCAACTCCCAGGGGCTGCCACTCACCAACACCAGTGGATCTTTTAAAGCAGTGGTTCTCAACTCCTGTCCTCAGGACCCACCAACAGGCCAGATTTTAAGTATTACCATGGGGAGATGCAGACTAGAATACTGCAATCACTGAGACCTGTGATGTATTTCAGTTATCCTGCAAGCCTGGCCAGTTAGTGGGTCCTGAGGACAGGAGTTGAGAACCACTGCTTTAAAGAGTCCTCTATGTAGCCTCTCTGCTGCTCCCTTGTGCCGCTCCAGGAACAAACTCCTCTTCCTGGCTGCACCCGAGCCACCAGGCCTCAAAGTCACCTTCCCAGATTGGGGGCTCCCTTCCCGGGTGAGGCCTCCACAGCACCTCTGCTACATCTCCCTCCTCTTTAACCCGACACTCTCCTCCTCCCTGCTGGCAGATTACTGGCCTTCCCCCTGCCAACCCAGATTGGATTGGTCAGTTCTCCTTGTCATACATCAGAAAGTGACACCTCCTCATCCATCCCCTTTTCCAGATCAAAAGGGGAGGAATATCCAAGTGGTGTTCCTTCCTGCAATCTCTAGCCCTCCCTGAGCCACTTCCCAGCTCAGATAAAAAACAACCAGGCCTGCTAGATTTTACCTCTCTTAACAAAAACTCACTACAAAAATGCACCTATCACTATGGGGGCACTACAGTTCCTTCAATTATGACAAGTCATCCAAGTCCTGAAGCAGCAAAGCAGCCCAGACCCTCACACTGCCACCACCATGTTTGACTGTTGGTATGATGTTCTTTTTATAAAATGCTGTGTTCGGTTTATGTCAGATGTAACGCGATGCACACCTTCCAAAAGGTTCAACTTTTGTCTCATCAGTTCACAGAATATTTGCCCAAAAGTCTTGGGCATAATTAAGATGTTTTTGGCAAATGTGAGACAAGCTTTTGTGTTCTTTTTGGTCAGCAGTGGTTTTGCCTTGAAACTCTCCCATGGATGCCATTTTTGCCCAGTCTTACTTATTGTTGAATCATGAAAACTGACCTTAACCACTTCCGGACTGCCAACCGCACATTTACTGCAGCCGGGCAGCCCGGCTGCACGAAACAACGTACCTGTATGTTGTTTCCTCCTCTGGGTTTGGGGCATGCGCGCAGCACCGGCAACCCACTCCTGCTGTGATTGGACACAGCGAGAGCTAATCGGCAGGTCCGGCAGCCACGGCCCGCCAATTGTTCAATGGAGACACAGAACTATGTAAACAAGGCAGACCACCGTTCTGTCAGAGAGGAAGAGAGATCTTGTGTTGCTGTTATTCAAGAAAACAGATCTCTCTCTTCCTCCAGTTAAACTATCCCCAACATAGTTAGAAATCACTCCCAAGGAGCTCCCTTATCCCTTTGATCGCCCGTTATCCCCTTCCCTGACAGTGTAATTAATACAGTGACAGTGCATTTTGTCAGTTAAAGCAACGCAGTGCCAAATCGCAAAAAGTGCTTTGGTCAGGAAGGGGGTAAATCCTTCTGGGGCTGAAGTGGTTATAACGTATTAAATCCCCTGGGATACCAAATGCATGTATGCATCTGCCTGGCATTACTAAGCAGCATAGTTGGACAGTTTGCCATCACTTTCCAACCACACTGCTAGAAAGGACATGAACTATGCGTGACAGCACTGGTCCTCTGGCAGCAGGGGCCTCTCTGGAGGCCAGTGCTGTCATGCACAACATATTGTTTAGCACTGTAAGCTGTGTGTCTATCTGCCTTCAGGGCCTGTCGCGGCCGACCCAGCATGGAGCTAAGGTCTGCGTGTGCTCGATGGCCGGCTGGGGAGACTACCTGGATCTATATAATCCAGCCTGTCACCCAGCAGGGCTACTTGATTGCAGTCTTCATCTGTTAGGCTGTCCTCAAGGACAACCGAGTGGACCAAGAGAGGTACCACAGATCCCAACAGGGAGCCAGGTCTACTCCTTGCACTAGGCAGAGAAAAACCGAGCTATCAGAAGCAGAGTGGAGGGTTGCTGCCAGTGGGGACTGCCCCCTGGGAGGGGCTGTGTCTGTCTGTTGCTCTTTTACTGTTAGAAATGCCTGTTCTGCCTAGTCACTCCTGAAGAGGACAACATAACCCACTTGTCCATGAGCTGCTGTGCCCGTCAATGAGCGAAAAAGAAACATACACTCCCCTACAGCACTACGTGATCTTCTACTATTGTGAACAGAAGGTTTCATACATTGCACCAGCCGCTACAGAGCTTATTGTTCTTTTAAGATAGTAAAAGATAACCTAGTGCTGCGGGGCTATGTGGGTATACAAACAGGCACTGACAGACACACAGCCCTGCAGCTCGAAGTGATCTTTTACCTATATAATGTAAAAAGTAGTAGTGTGTGATAGAACCGCCAGGGAAATGTATGTTTACTGGCAGTCGGAAGCTCAATCACACAGCCCTGTAGTGCTGATTATTCATTCAGAATAGTAAAAGATTAGCGCTGTGGGGCTGTGTATATTTACCAAGTGCAGTATAAGGACAGCTTAGAGTGGGGGCAAAGGGCTCAGTGTTGGCTGTACTTTTGCCCACATTGGTCACCAGAATGGGGTGGAGCTACAGGCAGCATTCACAAAAACAAAAGTGATTTTAACTCCATCACGCAGACCATACGTAAATTTACGGCCCCACTGGACTGGGCTTTTCCCCGTGGGGCTGCATATTTGCATATCTCCTTTTGTGCTGTGAGCACACCGCATGGCGTGCTCCCTGCACAGAGGCCAGGGTCTCAAGAAGAGCCCCGACCCTCGTACCGACAATCGGTACCCGGAACTCCTGATTCCAGGTTACCCGATTGCTGTAATAGCCTCTGATTTTCTATCACAGTGGTCACTGTGAAGCCCGCCCACGTGTTTTCTCTCTGTGAATGGAGGAGATAGATACTTAGTATCTCTCTCTCCCTTGCAGAGAAAAAAAAAAACCAAAGTGTAAAAAAAAAAATACCTAGATCAAGGTTTGATCTAGGTCAGTGCCAAGGTTAGTGTTTGGGTCAGGTTCAGTATTTTTTGTCAGTGTTTTAGGTAGGATATAAAAAAAATAAAAAGAAGAAAAAAAAATAGGCACTGTTTTTAGGCTGTACTACAGGTACAAACAATTAACATACATGGTATTGCTGCGATTGTCAGGAGCAGAAGTTAATTTAGATTGTTCTTTGGTGGACGGTCATGTTAGTAGCAAGTAGTATGCAACTACATTTGGAAAAAAAAAAAAAGCATAAAAGGAAAACTACTATTGGCTGATGAATTGGGCAGGGCTTAGCAAAAGAAGCAGTCTGTGTAGGTAATGATGTAGATCCACCAATGACAGTGAATGTCTCTGGAGATGCGAGATATAGTGCTGGACCTAAAAGGAGCTAGAAGAAACTCCTGACCTGTTGTTGCCATCAATTTCAAAATGCCTTAACTCACAGTGTTGCAGGTACATCAACACATGTGATAAAGTAAGAGTTCATCCGCTCAGTGGGGGAGGGGGGTGCTGTGGTGTAGGTGTGGGCAACCGGTGGCTCCCAGCACTTCCTAGACACTTGGGTACACACGGAACTGGCCGCTGATGCCACATCTGGGTCAGGGGTGGAGCGGGTGGGCAGCACTGAGTTGCTTCAGTTATACTTGCTTTAACCTGGGGGTAGTGCCGTAATGACCGCCAGCCAATTTATTGAAGCAAACAGTTCATTTATTTTTAAGCAACCAAAATCAAATGACCGCTTTCTTCAGCCAAAGTAAATACATAGTCTACAATCCTGGTAGGCTCACCGCTAGTTTTCGGTTCCCATAGCTTGGTTAGGCTCCTCCAGAGTTAGGGTGTCAGGCCGGCCAGACAGAGGGGTTCAGCAGCATGCACCTCAGTTGATTCAGAGAGCTCACGCTTGCTGTACAGCATGTGAACTCTCCCTCTCACTTCCTTGACACAGGTGCAGAGTCTCTGCTGCCTTTCAGACCTCCCTTCCCCGGGTCTTAACCCCATAGGTACCAAAGTCCTAGCGATCTGGGTTTGAGACTCTGCAACCGTCCTTCTTAAAGGGATCATGGCTCAAATATCGGGCGGAATTTACCTGCCTTCTAGGACACATTCTCAGTGTCCTGTACATTGCCAATAAACGTTTTAGTACTGCTGCACTTAGATGGCGCTGCTGTTTTCATGATGCTAAGAAAAAAAAAAATAATAATCAGGATATCCCCATTACCATTTACCACCAAAAGAAAGCCCAATTTGTCCTGGAAAAACAACGCAGTATAATCCACCTGGATGCATAAAGTAGTTGTAATATGTACAGTTTTACTAAAACTTGTCAACGTCGCAAAATTGTGCTTAGGCATTTAAATTTGTTTTACCCTTAAGCATGAAGGTGTTAATCTGCAATTGGGCCACTGATCGGAATGGAACCAAGGGCTATATGGCCTTGGTCCCCCAGGGCATTTTGTTGAGTGCTTCTTTACATACATAACAAAGGGCTCTCACAGCACTTTGCGTTATCTAGAACAGCAGCTTGCTGTGCAGCTTTTTTTGTCTGACTGAATCCTTGGACTCAAATGTCTGATAAGGAATGAGTATCTATGCTCTGATGACCCTTTTCCAATTCCGTAAATGGGTTTCAATCAGCATAACTGAAAAGCAGTAATGATGAATAAATGACTAAAGCTTCCACTACTGGCTGGATAGAAGGCTACAAAAGAATATGCATTCATTTAAAGTGGTTGTAAACCTCAAACATGAAAATTGAACAAACCACATCCCAATAGAATGTGTGCGAACCTGAATCCAAAGCACAGAATCTGGTTCTTCCTCTGTCTCCTCTCTCCTGCATGACTAAAGCCTCGTACACGCGATGCGATTGTTGTACGATCACACGTCCAACTTTTTTCAAAATTGGCTGTCCGTGATTTTGTCTAGCGTACAGACGGTAGTCAAATTATCGTTCGACAAAGCCGAGCGCAGTGACGTGTTACGAGCGCATAAAGAAGGAGTTAAGGTGAATCTGAATTGTGAATTACGGACGCAGGTTTACACGACCGAACACTTCCTGGATTCCAAGCATGCGTGTTTGTACTTACAACTTTTGTTTGGCCAACTTCTGTACACACAAACTGAAAATTGGCCGACGCCTTATTGGCAGACAAAAGTTTCTAGTCTTCACATACAACTTCTGTTGGATGATCGTTGAAAATTGGCTGTCAAATGGGGCATACCAACGGTCGGATTATCAGACAGGCTGTCATTCGACCGTTGTTGGCCGATAATTGTACTGTGTGTGTATAGGCCTTTACATGAGAGATGGCATGCCTCATCCCCAGGACACAGCAGATGACTTATACCCTTCAAGCTCTATGGTTTTCTGAGCCTGGGAAAAGGGTGTGTGTCAATTTCCTCCAATCAGCTATCATATTTCAAAGCGCTCTGTACTCTAGCTCTGCAGTGTGTGGTATCAGATCCCCACTCCTGCCCTTCTGGACCCGAGAAGTGCAGTGTAAAATGAGTGTTTTGGAAGACTGTAGAGGGCACAGATAAATAAATGTACAACTTATGTAAAAGGATGCATTTCCTCTCTGTGTATTATCTTAGGCTAGACACTTCTCTGGGTATATTTGAGGGTTTACAAAGACTTTAAAATTTGTTTTAGTCCTGATCAAAAATGTACAACTCCAAGTCTACAATATTTGGGACACTGTAAAATCTACATAAAAACAGAATGCAATGATCTGCAAATCTCAAATCCATATTTTATTCACATTAGAAAACAGATCAAATGTTTAAACTAAGAAAATGTACAAATTTTTAAAGAAAATTAGGTCATTTTGAAATTGATAGTAGCAACAGGTCTCAAAAAAGTTGTGACGGCCGCAAAAAGCTGGCAAAGTGGTACTAACAAGGAAGAGCTGGGAGACCATTTTGCAAGGAATTAGGTTTATTGGAAACAGGTCAGTAACATGATTGGGTATAAAAAAAAAAAAAAAAAAAAAAAAAAAAACACATCTTAGAGAGTCTGTGCCTCAGAGGTAAACATGGGTGGACGTTTACCAATCTGTGAAACGCTGCGTTCCTCAATGCAAAATTACAGACACTTTAAATATCATCTACAGCACAGGTGTCAAACTGGCGGCCCTCCAGCTGTTGCAAAACTACAAGTCCCATGAGGCATTGCAAGGCTGACAGTCAAAAGCATGACTCCCACAGGCAGGGGCATGATGGGATTTGTAGTTCCACAACAGCTGGGGGGCCACCAGTTTGACTTCCCTGATCTACAGTATGTAATATCAAAAGGTTAAGAGAATCTGGAGGAATCTCGGTGCGCAGGGGACAAGGCCAAAACACAATATTGAATTTTTGTGATCTTCAGGCCCTCAGACAGCACTGCATTAAAAACAAGCACAATTCTGTAACGGGCGCAGGAATATCAGAAAAATCACTGACTGGACACAGATCTAAAAATTCAAGTTGAAACGCTATTATGCGAAGAAGCCATATCTGAACAGGATTCAGAAACGCCACCGTCTTAGCTGGGCCAAAGCTCATTTAAACTTGTCTGTTGCAAAGTAAAAACCTGTTCTGTAGTCAAAATAAAAATTTTAAATTTTTGGCAACCATGGGCACTGCGTCCTTCATACTAAAGAGGAGAGGGACCTTCTGGCTTGCTATCAGCACTCCATTCAAAGCCTGAATCTCTGATGGTATTGGGGGGGTGCATTAGCACGTATGGAAAGGGCAGCTTGCACACCTAGAAAGGCACCATCAGTGCTGAAAGATATATCCAGGTTTCGGAGAAGCATACGCTCCCATCCAGAGGATGTCTTTCAGGGAAGGCCTTGCATATCTCAGCAGGATAATGCTAAACCACATACCACATCTATGACAGCAGCAAATCTTCATAACAGAAGAGTCCAGGTGCTTAACTGGCCTGCCTTCAACACAGACCTTTCACCTACTGAAAATATCTAGTGCATCTTGAAATGAAAAATACGACAAAGGATGACTGTTGAGCATTTAGAATCCTGTATTAGGCAAGAATGGGAAAACATTCTTCTCCCAAAAGTCCAGCAACTGGTCTCCTCAGTTTCCAGTAACCATGTACGAGTAAACATGGCCCTGTCCCAACTCTGAGATGTGTTGCTGCCACCAATTTCAAATTAACCTGATTTTTACTTTTAAAAGGGTACATTTTCTCAGTTTAAACCTTTGATATGTTTTTTATTGTGAATAAAATGTGGGTTTAGGAGGTTTGGAAATCATTGCATTCTGCTTTTATGTAGATTTTACACAGCATTCCAACTTTTTTGAAATTGGGGTTGTACAAAACCTCTATATACTCTATTTACTTGGCTGAAATATTCCCCCAAGTGGAAGTTATCCTGACTATTCAAAAACAGTGCTGAACAAGTTGTGGAATTTACAATGCAGGCCCCCTAGCAGTTCCTGTACATACTGTACCTTTATAGGACTCTGCCTGTGATCCTCGGTGCACCAAATCCTAAACCACCATAATAGATCAGTCCAGACTCTTCCAGATTTGCCAACATATGGACCAGCATCCTACCCATTCAACCTCAAATACTCCTACTGGCCCATCATTGTGTTGGGTGCCTTCCTGCAAACAGGAATGTTTATACCAGCTCTTAAGAATAAGTCACGTCTACTGCATTTGGGAAATCCAGTCAACTGCTTGTATTGGTAGCACCAAGGGCTTGCATTATATTGTCGCAGCCTGTTCAGTACATTCAAGGTGCTGGCAAAATTACTTGAAGGCTATAACATGAGAACCATGCTGTCCAGGAGTACTGAGAGCCTTGGCCAGGGTGATGAACTGCCTCCTGTGGGGGTATCCATGATGTTCTGGGCTACCAGGAAGACTGGCAGCATCTAGTAGAGTACTGTAGGAACAGCTCCAGATTGAAGGTAATTGTTGCAGTCAGAGAAGCTTATATTTAGACCTACTGGGTATCACTTTTTCCTTTCTCTTGAAGGTAGCGTAAGAGTTTAAAGCACACTTGACAGGTACCCCGACTTTCTGCACATCTCTACCTTGTGGAATTGTAAGGCAAACATTTACATGAATTAGCCATAACTTCACAACCACTGACAGGAAAAGTGAACATCGATTATCCCGTTACAATGACATCTGAAAGTTGGCGGGGTATATTAGGCAGCAAGTAACCATTTTTTTCCTGAAGTTGAGAGCAGAAAAATTAGTTTTGCAGATTGTTGTGTATGTGCTTATGCAGTTGCAGACAGGTCAGGGTGCCCATGCTGATCAGTGCCCATAGCCAGATGTGCCTACAATGGGCATGTGAGCATCAGAATTGGACCACAGAGCAATGGAAGAAATGTGGCCTGGTCTGATGAATCAGGTGTTTTTACATCATGGATGGCTGGGTACGTGTCCAGTATGAGAAAAAAGGCTAACCAGCAGAGGCAGTGGGATGCTTTGGGCAAGGTTATGCTGGAAAACCTTGGGGCCTGCCATTCATATGTTACTTGACATGTACCACCTACCTAAACATTGTTGCTGGCCAAGTACATCCCTTCATGGAAATGGTATTTCCTGATGGCAGTGGCCTCTGTCAGCAGGATAATGTACCCTGCCACTCTGCATAAATGGTTCAAGAATGGTCTGAGGAACACGAGGACAAGTTCAGGTGTTAACTTGGCCTACAATTTCTCCAGCTCTCAATCTAATTGCGCATCTGTGGGATATGCTAGGAAACCAAGTCCGATCCATGGAGGTCCCTCCTCGCAACATACAGGATTTAAAAATATCTGCTACTGATGGCTTTGGTGCCAGATATCACAGCATACCTTCAGAGGTCTAGTGGAGTCCATGCCTCGACGGGCCAGGGCTGTGTTGGTGGCAAAAGGGGCTGTTTTGACGTCAAAAAAGGGGATCTACTTAATATTAGACGAGCAATCAAAGTTATGGCTGATTGATGTATAAAGACTTTATGCACTACATATTATACATATACAGCGGACCTTTAATTTTAAATCCTATTTTCGGTAACTTAAAAAAAACAGGTTCAACAATACAGCTCTTTCACATATTGTTTAATTTAAATATAAAAATGAAATTTAAACTGCACAAAGAAAAACAAAGAAGCAAAATGTTATAACATAGTTATAAAATGCTTTAATAAATAGTTTTTTTTTCTGAACCACTTTAAGAACATGTCAAACAAAAACGCACTAAACATAACTAACATCCTGCTAAGCGATTCCGGCATTGTGGTATAAAAATTATTTTCAAGCATCCATGTTCATTGGCCAAAAAAAGTTTACACCTTCAGATAACCACCTACTCTAGCGGTGTTAACTGTCTGGATGTTTAAACAGCATGTTGGGGAGAGAGTAAAACAAAAAGCCATTTGCCCACTTGCCCTTTTGAAAACCGTAAAGCCTTTAAGATAAAAAAAAAAAAATACAAAAATAAAACGCTCAAGATTTACATTCCAATAACTATATTTTTTAGTGAGGTAAGTCAATCTTGAGTTCACCGACTTTTAGTTGGAGCTGAAAATAGCAAAAAAATGGAAAAAAAAAAAAAAAAAGGAAAAATTGTTCCCTTCATCAAGCCTTTTATTTAACGAACAAAAGAACATTATGTAATACTACTTTCTATGAAACTGAACCTTTCAAGAGGGGGGAAAAAAAAAAAAAAAAACCAAACAAACTGACGTTTGGCATTACTGACATTTTATGTTTGATTGTAGCCAACAGATCTTTTTAAAACCAGAACAAGGGCTCATGAACATTTCTATATACTATTTACACATATCTATGCCAGGTCACAATGTAGGTACAAGCTGACCAAATGTCTCACACAGATTATAAGAACTTTCCTTTCTGAATCTGGACAACAAATACAAAAAAAAAAAAAAAGTCTCCATCAGTCATAAAACCTACCTTCTGTAACATAAATTAAAAAGGAATGGCATTGTAAAGAACAAAGAAATTTCAAAATATTGTTAATAAATCAAATATACAGAGCGATTCCTTTAATATATACATATTTACAAAACATATGTTCACAATAGAAAATAAACGTCTCTATGGACAGGACCCTAGGAATATATATATATATATATATATATATATATATATATATATATATAATTTTTTTTTTTTGAAAAGCAGAAAATAGTCTTTGACAGTTGCTATAGAAAAAGTTTAATCTCAAGGCACTTGTCACATACATCAATACTGCAATCCTAAAATAAACAAATACAATAAAAAAAACTAAAAATAAAAAAAAGGACACTTAAGCCACAATTCAGGGGTCTTGGACTTGCATTAATATTGTTCCTGTTAAAAAGACCCATAAGGCAAAAATCTTCAGAAACCAATACTAAAGAGTGGAGCGCTAGTAGGGCATAGACATCGAACACCACTTTGTCTGGACAAAGTGGAAACACTGCAGTTTATTGGACAAAGACAACAGTCAGCTCAAGAGAGATTAAAAAAAAAAAAAAAAAAAATTAAAAAAAATAAAACTACTTCCTTCTCTCAAACTGAAAAGGGGTTGGACGCTGTTCTTAAATTATAAGCAAACAGAAAGAAAATTAAAAAAAAAAAAAAAAGCTTGTAAACAAGTATACAATTTTTGCATAACAGATTTTGCATGATAAAAACAAAACAAAATACAGATAACCTTTGTCTCCTCTTGACTTAAAGAGGACTTAAAGCAAACTTATAAAAATAGCAACCATCAAAGAACATTTCTTTTTTGTCTTTTTAGTTGTCACAAATAATTTATGTAGAAATACTACAACAAATAGAAAAAAATAACTTTTTTTTACATAAAGAAATTAACAGAGTCCAGATTTTAGTCCGGAACTGTACGTCCAGATGAAGAGGGCTTTGGTGGGTATTGCTAGGCAAGAAGCCAAAGACCCCTGGTAGTGGTGGAAAGACCAGTTTTGATAATTGGAGATGAATTCTGTCACTCCGCGTCTTATTCCTTGAATAGGCACAATGTCCTTTGTCTACAGCTCCGGCTTTTCTTTCCTTCAGTGGGGTGCATTCACATTTTTAACACAGGTGTTAACCTTTTTGTCATAGTCTGTCCGATGTGGTTTTTTTACAGGTGAATTTTTGGAGCAGTCTGCATCTCCTATGCTTATAGAAGTCTTTGAGTATTTTTGTGAGAGGCACTCATCCTCCCCTGTGTCCTCCTCTTTATCCACTACATCCTCCTTCATCACCTCATCAGAGGCAGAAGTTCTGTTTTGGTTGTAAAGAAGGTTTTTGCATTCATACTGAATGTCTCTATAAGGCACCCCAATTGGGTTCCATATTGGGTTTAAAGGTTGACGTTGGTTGTTTGTTTCAGCTTCGCGGCTTTCTCGCCTTCTCTCGCGCTCTTTTCTCCGTTTTCGCATCCACCAGACACAAATGATTATGCACGTCACCCAAACAATTCCAAACACAACACAAAGAACTGGAACTAGATAATCTACAATTAAAAGAAAAGAGAAAAAAAAAAAAAAAAGGGAGGACAGATGTCATTTAGGGGATTTTATATCAGCATGCCCAACATATGTGTTCTAAATTCCTAAAGTTGATATGTAAACCAAACAAAGATATTCTGATCCTTTTTTCCCTACACAGTCACATTGACGATATGGCCAAATGTTTGTGGACACCTTACCATCACTGGATAGGCTTTCCGCAAGATTCTGGCATCATTCTATTCAAGTGCAATATTATCTATGGACCTGAGGTTATTACCAGATCTAGATGAACTAAAATGGTTGTCATGGTATCTAGGCACCAGCAGTTTGACAGATTTCCGGGACGGCCAATTTAAGGATAAATCCATAAACCTAAACATTTTGGTGAGCTCTGCATGCTTATTCAATCTGTAGAATCCTGCCATACATATCTCCACGCCACGTTAAATAATGCTGTAGGAGCCATGGACTGGATTGCCGAAATCAGCAGAATCGTCAGTCCAAGAGAACGTCTTATGCTGATAAGCTACTCCCATAAAGTGCTGTAGGTAAATAATAAATGTTACCTACCCGAACTTGAGCCATCCACTACAACGGTTTCAACTTTTACTTCCACGATGGCCTGCATGACCGTACTGTTTTGCCTTTTGGTGATGGCACTGACGATTGTATTGGCAGCTTCTTGAATAAGGCTCTTGTCTTGACTATCAGTTTGTGAGACAAATGCCTGCAAGAAAAAAAAACACACACCCTGATATAACACACATAGAACAACTCTGTTATAGAAACATCGACATGGAATCATCTGTGTGCTCATACATTTTTAGAGATACTGAATTTTTAATGACCCATTTCCATTCCATACAAAATTAAGCATCTATGTTGGCCATTTTCATTCCTTACACAATTATGCATTTTGGCCTTTTTAAATAAATAAGGAACAAGGTTAAAAGTACAGTACCTATTAAAAAAAATTGCCTTTTTGTAAAGAGAATTCCGGTTGACTTCTATGGGTTACTTTCAGTCTGCACTTGCCCACTTAACCACCTGCCCTCTGGAAGATTTACCCCCCTCCATGACCAGGCCTTTGTGATACGGCACAGAGTTACTTTAGCTGAAAATTGCGCAGCCATGTGACACTGTACCCAAACAAAAATGCATATCCCCCCCAAAATAGAGCTTTCTTTTGGCATTTGA
>BLSH010339800.1:635983-657986 GCA_018402905.1 Glandirana rugosa
AAAAGTGGAAAATACAAGGGACGGATTTCCCAGGCAGAGTTGTGTATTGCAAGGCAGACTTCTTTGCCCAAGTACAAGTGCTACTCTTAGGCAGAGTGCAACATGTTCCCTTTAAATCCACAGTAAAGAACAAGCTGAGTGAAATCACTGAATGCTAGAAAAAGGTGAAAAGCAGGCCACATCTCAAGCTGTATATAAATGCTTGTGTATCATCTGTCTTCCTTAGCTCTTCTGAATACATAAACACAAGCTTATTTTTCATAGCCTCCAGCCATCTCCCATCCCAAATGAGTCAAATATGTTGGCAAATAAATGAAAAGGATAAAACATGTTAGGAGACACACCTATATCCTAAAGGAACAAATAAAGGAACATAAAAAAAAAGCACAGGCTTACTCTGCGTGCAGGTACGTCCCTCCCATCCTTCTTTACACATACAAGAGAAGGAATCTCCGTTGCCCACGCAAGTACCGCCGTTTGCACAGGGGTTGGGAAGGCAGCTGCTGTTCTTGGCTGTACAGGAAAAACATTAAAATGATTTTCAATTTTCGTTCTCTGTCAGTTAGGATGTGTTTTACAGGACTGACATTCCACACCACTTTACAATGAGGACATCAGATTTGTTCAGTCTTTTGCAGGCAGAGACTAACACTGATGTCTTCAGGTTCTCTGTAGTCACGCACAGGCCTATCAGAAAGGAAGTCAATGAGCTCATCAACAATATAGGGAAAGAAAGTATTGGCTAAGCCTACACAAATATGGGCAAAACAAGCTTCATGTAGACTTAGGGTCCCCAAGAGCAGGAGATCCATACTCCACCACGAGTACAGTTCTCCCTAAGGGACTGCAGTGTGCATGAGCAGGACAAAAGGGGCGTGGTGGGCACACTTACAGAGTAAGGGCTGTTCAGTGCTGGGCAGCACTGCACACTGATAACCACAAGAAGAGGGAGGGCATGGGTGAGTAATGGACCAGGTAGGCTGCACTCTGGGAGCATGGTGGTAAACCTTAAAAAGGGCAACTTGTACCAAAATTTAGGTTGTCCTCCTAAGCAGCCCATAGATGAGTTTATTAGTTGAACATTTAAAAAAAAAAAAATGGGACTTGGTTCCCCCATCAAACACCCTCAATGTGGATTGGGGAATCTTCCATGCTAAGCTACTGTATTCTGACAGTGGGGAGACTTCCCTGCTATCAAAATGCACTCATCAGCTCTACTGGCTAACCTGACAGCTGGGATGTACAGCAGTCAATCGATAGATAAACTTAAATTGTAAAAGGTTCAGATTTTTTTTTTTTTTTTAAATAACATGCATGTCATACTTACCTCCTCTGCAATGGTTTTGCACAGAGTGGCCCCGATCCTCATCTTCTGGGGTCTCCAAGCGCTCCTCCCGCATCGAGTGATCTGTCAGGGAATTGCTTTCCCTGGGGTCACCCGTGTGGGCGCGCTACAGAGTCTGATTTGATTGACAGCAGCGGGAGCCAATGGCTGCGCTGCTATCGATCCAATGAGGACCCGAGCCACCGGCTGGAGCGGGTGTGCTCGTCCCCGGTGTGGGAACCATCAGGCTCAGGTATGTAAACTCTCTGGGGGCAGGTTTTTCACATTAATGCATAGAGTGCAAGGGTTTACAACCCCTTTAAGTACAACCAGTCTACCCATACATGGATCGAAATTTGTCAGGTTCCTGCTGAACCGGTTGAAATTGGATTCATGTATGGCTGGCTTTAGATTCACCCAAATGGCTTTTTACCCTCCTCTAGAAAAGTCTTGCTATGGGAAGCAAAACAATTCGCACAAGATCATGCAGTTTATGTTGAAATAGTAAAAGCAATAAAATAATTTAAAAAAAAAACATGCATTGAAACTAAAGCTAAAATTTGTTACTAAAGTTCACTTAGCGTTGACGATTTCGTACTTAAAGCATTTCATTTAGCAAAAAGGAAAAATGTGTTTATATTTGGTTTATAAACCTCTCCGATATGCTCTAACACACATCCCATATCTGTGGCAAGAAAATTACCATAAACAGATAAGGATTGGAAAACCCATTAATTCAATGCAATGTAATGTGTACGCAGAAAATACAAACACACACGCAGCTACACAAACACAAATTGCATAAGTCTCATGTTGGAGCAAACTGATAAGTACTGTAGTAGCTGTTTATAACAACCACCGTTCCACTTTTAAATGAAACAAGAATCTAAGCGTCAATGGTTATGCTTGTGTACAAACATTCACAACACTCATTTGTGTTTCTGAATGCCTACATGTTATAGAGACTTTACAGCACATTCATTAAGCAGCTGTATGTCCAGACATTAATGTGACCAGATTCTCCAGTCTTCTCTGCAGAAAACAGTCAATGGGATACTGCAGTCTTCACACCATGGCCTACGCTGACCTATGGTGTCCAGTGGAGATCAGAAGGCAAGATCCACCCTCCATAACAAATGGGCACCAAGGCATGACCATGTAAAAACTGCACCAGATTTAAGGGAAAGAAATGTCAAGTCACAATATGAAAAGGAGCAAAGCAATTCTAGTTCCCAAAATTGCACTTTACGTGTATAAGGTTGTCCCTGCCAATGCACCACAACAGACAAAATAGCAACATGCACCATTTTTAGCTATGCAAAAACGATGCACATAATAAGGCACATAGGGGTGCCAGTCAGAGGGGGTGAATTAATTGGCACTGCAGTACATGTTACTTTAACACAGCTGTGAATCCAAGACTAAGATGTAACCAAGCGATGGAGTTTCTTTGATCACTGAAAGAGGTCTCAAGTATTTACCCCACGCCACCTAACACCATCCCCCACAGCTAAAGCCTACAAAGTGTTATAAGGTAGCAGCAATACCAAAAGTTTCACTTCAAGTGACCGCATCTGGAAATCACAATGATTCTTCTCACCAATATTACAAGTGGCTCCTTCCCATCCTGAAGTGCACAGACAGCGAAAGGTGTCTCCTGTATCATAGCATGTTCCCCCATTACTGCAAGTATTTGAATCACATTGATATTCACCTGTGAAAAAGTACAAAAGGGTCAGTGACAGATACTTGAAAAATGCATAAGGCAAGATGAACAGGTATTTTTGTACTTGCTATAAAAAAAGTGTTGTTTGGCCTTTAAACAGAAAAGCAAAAAAAAATACAGCCACTACATCTAAGGGCTGGTAAGCTGCATTATATTACATTTGTTTTTGGGTTTAAATACCCTTTTAAAGACGGCTCCCATTGAAAAAAATTTTATTAAATATTGTATTCGTATAAAAAGAAAAGTATTCTACTTACGTGAGTGACACGTTTTGCCCTTCCATCCATTCTCACACTGGCAAACAAAATCATTGACCAGGTCAATGCACCGACCACCATTCTGACATGGATTTGGGTTACAGTCGTTGTAATCTGCCAAAAAATAGAAACCTGTCAAATAGCTGCAAAAAGGCTAAATAAAACTATAAACACACACCCCTACTAACAAAAAGCATGTTACAGCTTAAGCTAGCAAACAGACCCATCACAACACATCAAAAACACAGACTTACTTATGTCACAGAACTCTCCACCCCAACCGTTTGGACAAAAACACTTAAACGAGTCAATTTCATCAGTACAAGTGCCGCCGTTCTTGCAGGGGTTCCCAAGACAGTCATTTATGTCTAAAATAGAGGGTCAAATGTTTAAGAAATTATTGAAAGCTCAGTCCATCCAAAAGTGACATTACTATTTGCCCTTTCACATGTAGTCTCTCTAGAACTGGAAGTAAAGGGAAAGCTTCCCAAAACGGACACAAACCACATAATACTGGGGTTCAGCTTTAGATCTACTTTAGTTCCTGGCCACCTGTTGTGGTCATGAGGTTTCCCACTCTAACTGTTGGCTTTTGATTTACTTTAAAATTATGAAGAATGCAGTAGAAGGTGGACAGACCTACAAGAAGTCAAAGGGCTGACTCTGCTTACTAGGCCTCTCCTATAACCAAAATAGCACTTTAAGATTGACCGACCCCTTTAAAACCTTTGTAGAACTATCCTGAATCGCTCCCAATAAGAAGTTTTATTAGAGCACATTTATTTTTTTTGGTGCTCCTGATTCTGCTAATCAACATTTTCAGTCTCTAAAAACTTGCGCCAAAAAAAAAAGAGAGGAAGGATTGAAAAGCCTGCCAAGGATTCCCAATCTCCAGTAGCTTAAGAATATATTGAGACAAAATGGTTTAATATGCACAATTAAGCAAAGTATTGGCTTTGCTGCCACCAGAACTGGCTGCACCATTATCTAGGGCTTGATAGTGCAGCACCGAATACAGTCAATGGCTCTCCTTCGAATGCTCAGACAAAAGGTGACACCGGAAACCGGATGCATTTGAATGCTCCCCCCCAGTAGTTAACCATAACATTTGTCACAATATTTGCTCCCATTTTTTCAAACTTGAGTGCTTTTAAAGTTTTAGGTTTCTTTGAATAAACACAATTCATCATAAGACATCACTATACAGAATGCACATACAACAAAAAAGTCCACAAGACTTACTTTCATGGCAATAGGCCCCAGTGAAGCCTCGGTTGCAAGAACAGGTGAAATTCCCTCTAGGCAGACTAATGCAGCGTCCGTGAGGCCCGCAGACATTGGAAGAGATGTAACGGATACCTTCCTGGGTGGCATTAGTAGAAATCGCTATTGTACAGCTGTCTATGACTAAAAATAAAAAAAAGGACGTATTAATGATACGGAGACGCTTGCCATCAGCTGAGAAAGGGTGTGCTGACAAAGAAACCCACAAGACGGGAGTTCTCCACTTCAAACTGAAATAGAAACACCACTAACATTTGTGCGGTGCATTCAGCACAGAAGTTTGCGTCCCTGTTCTCTGCATGAATCTACAAATATAGCCCTGACTTGCCTCGAGAGGTTCCTACTGAGAGACATAGACATCTAAATGTGTGTTTCTGTATGTGACAACTGCTCAACACATTACATTCAACTCAAAGAGGAAAAAAAAAAAAAAAAATCTAAAAAAAAGATAAAATCCCACCATTTAAGGTTTGGACGAAGAAAAATTGGTAGAACTTTTTTTTTTTTGGTCTGTGGCCCTCTTGGAGAGATTTTCTCTCCTCTCCTGCCTGACACTGGTAGAAAGATTCTAACCCTTCCTCGCTCTACTGAAAATGTCCTATCTTTGTATCCTTTGGAGAGATATCTAGTGGGGATGTAATCGTAGCAGATGGTAGTGAAAACATGACAGAGCAGGTAAGGTTTAGAACCTTCATCCAGAATGAAAAAATGTTTTGGCCTCATTAGGCAGGGGTTCCAATTTTCAAAATGTAGAATTGCCATCATGCTGCCCCTGCCGCTAAACGACGGTAAGCTCTCGGGGGGGGCTTACTGTCCCCCAAACCACTAGTGCGAACAAGCCCTATAAGTGGAGGTTTTACTCATTTTAGACAGAAGGGGTAGAATCAGTCAGGTTCCCACATTGGGATATCTTTACTTGTCCCAGAGAAAGAAGAAATGAGATGAAAAAGATAACTATACCTTTGACAGTTGTCACCAGAACAGGCGTTTCTATTAAGCTTTCCTCACCTATTGTTCCAGTGACAACGGTAAAATTTCCCTAAAATTTCTATTCTGCTGACAGTGGTCACCAAAGTGAATCATGTGAAAATCCGGACACAGCAACTCTTTCATACTTAACCAAAAACTAGAGAAGAAAAAAAAAAAAAAAAAAAAAAGAAAAAGAAAAGGATTCCATTTTGTTTCACAACCAAGCTGCCGGAAATAAGCCAACATCTTGCCACACAGTGTATTAAAAATGTTGTGTCTCGGAGCCATGCCTACCAACCCTTCCATGTGCCTCTGCCCTGGTCTTAGGCACAGCCTCTATACGCCTTATCTAAAATGTCAGCTAGTTTACAGGGGATAATGGGACTTTACTATAAATAAATTACAGATGGCCATGCTAAACATTTGAAAAATGCATTGAAATTTCATAAAACCAAGAAAATTATATTACACATGTATATGAAATGCAAAATGGCCTCCATTCACCTTTGCATGATCCGTCTTTGCAGTGATCTTTAAGATGAGAACAGTTCTTTCCGTCGTAATCGTCAGAGCATGCACAGTAATAATCTCCACCTAGGTTGTAGCACAGGGCTTTATTCTGGCATGGGTTGGGGTCACACAAGTCGATATCAACCTGAAGAAAAAAAACAAAATGAAGTTAAAACTAATTATATGTAAAAATGATTTCATAAACTTCCAAGCAAAACAAAGTTAACAAGTCAGAGTGACTAGGGCAGTTGTGTTGATGTTGCACCAAGGTTAGAACATGTGCGCACTGATAAGCAGTACTTTGAATTGTTGGCCTTAAAACACAATGTCATTTTAAAATGTAAAAAATTAAGTTTTAGGGACTGCTAAGCTTTAAAGGCAACTAAACGATACAAGGACTGGGTTATCCAAGGCTTAAAATTAAAGATTAAAAAGACACAAGTCTCTAAACATTCCATTAACTATACAATTTCCATACTGGCTTGTATTTCACTGTCCGTTAATCCCGAACACAGAAATAGTGCGATGAAAATGGCCTGTGGTCAAATATCCAGGCAACCTTTTTGCTGTTGTTGAAGAGCTTGTGCAACTAGTCAGACACATACATGCCACTGCGCTACAAGAAACAACCCCCTCTTTTAGTAGGCAGCAGGCAGGAGCCAGCCGTGTTCCAGAAAGTAGAAAAAAAAAAAATGATTGCAAGAAACACATTAAAACATAATGCAAGTCAGATAGTACAGGTTGAATGTCTGTCTGCAGTCACTATTAGGACAAAAATGCCAAACTTAAACAAATGTTAAAACCATGTAAACCTTTAGGCAGTTATGTCCTTTTAAGGCAGTCCATCTTAATAAATGGCTTTCTACTTGTCTTGACTTTGGTTATTAAAGCCAGATACAGGAATTTGTCACAAATCTAAAAATGTTGCAGTTTTATGCCTTAAAGAGGAAAAAAAGGTTGGTAATTTTACAATATTGAGATTCTGATCTGGTGAATTTTGTGTATAGCTTTTTGTATTAAAAAAAAAAAAAAAACACAATTTACTAAAACAAAAAACAGCAAACTACCTACTGTATACTTTGAGTATTCCACCTTTTGCAAAAATTAATGAATGTCAAAATAAATGCAAAAAGAAAAAAATGCATTCACTTTTATTTTTTGCCTTTTTCAGCCTTCAAATCATTGCAACTGTGAATAAGGTGTGGATTGCAGGTGCAACGCTCAGGCTTCTGTAGACTGTTCCCCCAGCCCCTGGTCCATACAGAGATATACACCTTCACCTACGGAGCTAGAGGAAGTATCAATGGACTACAAGTGCGGTAACTTCCCCGCAATTTTGCTCCACTGAACTACAGCAGTGGCAGATGTGACTTTTTTTTAATCACAACATCCTATGAATGTGACTTTGTGATCGGAGCCATGATGCACAGCAGAGCCATACTGATTTCCAATATGACAGGACCAGCAGAGAAAGAACCCTGCAATAACTGTAGGAGTGGGAGGCGCTGTATAAAAAAAAAAAAAAAAAAAAAAGAAAGAAAAATCCTTTTTTTTTTTTTTTTAAATACTCTTTTTATCCTTTGCTGCATATCAGCAGTGATGATCTTCTGCAACCTCTCTGAAGCTACTTCCGATGGCATACAGCAAATCCAGACTACATGCACTACAATGATGGCTGCATGACATTTCTCAGGTTGGACCTTGCAGAACATTTTCAACAGGAGAGAGACTAAGATATCCAACAGTTTTTAATATGTCTAATATTAGGACCATAGGAGTGAAAAACAAATAGTTGACTAGAGAATATGAAGTCCATACTATAAACGATCTACTGCTTCTTCCTGCAACCGGCTTTACAAGTGGATATCCACCATAAACAACCCCAAGCCCCCGTTCACACCGGAGAGACTTGTCATGACATGACAAGTCGTACCTAATTGTCGGCAATGGCACTGTTAAAATCGCTGTGACGCCAACTTTGCAGTGCCGCATCAAATTTTAAAAAAAGATCCTGCACTACTTTTGGCGATTTCAGGTGCGACTTGCATAGACTTCTATGCATGAAGCCACAGAGAGGTCTTCCAAGTTGCATTGACATGCGGTTTTGAAATTGTGCAATTTAAGATGAGCTTGCACAATTTCAAAACCGCATTCAAAGTGAACAAGGGCTAATGCACACAGACAACCAACCCAGATGACTGAAATTTCTATAAATTAACCCTTTACTTCCAGGGTAAGGCAGGATGTACAAGATCATAAGCAGACATAAAAGCCATGTTAATCCCCTTGTGAACGCAATATGACTTTTTAAGCCCAAGACCATTAATTCTGCAGCTGAGAAGTAGGAATGTGAACTGTATGTTCCAAGTTTCCAGACCAACTGTCAATCAGAAAAATATTCAGTTATTGTAAAGTTGAGGCTTGGTTCACATATATGCAAATTGGATGCGTTTTAAAATGACGTGAAACGGCACGGATTTCCATTGAAGCTGCTCACAGAGTCCTGCATGCTTTCTGAGCACTGCGGTGTGGTTCAGGTGTGAATTCAAGGCTCATTGAGTTCTATGGGCCGGTGCTCAAGATTATTCAGCATGGATTGCTCTCCTACTACAGGAGTTGACACATTTTATCTACTATATATTGACTAGCACTGAAATCGCAGCTGTAACAAAAATCCGGTCCTGAACCTTGCCAATTTGCATCAGAATCGAATAAAAAAATGCAACTGAGCCGCCGAAAAATTGCTTTTTTTTTCATTTGCAGTGAAAAAGGACATACAATTCCCCAGTAAAACTGATGCAAACAAATCATGCAAAACTTAATCTGAGCAGCTAAACTTTTAAAAAAAAGAACCTCTGGTCACCAACAGGTTAGATAGCTACTTCCAGGCGACAAATAAAATCAACCAACTGCTTTTCAGAAAACAGCACAACTGCAAAAACGTGACCCCCTTCTGATTGCTGGCCGATTCAGCAGACGTTTTCCAGTGGTGGGACCACAACCTCTTGGTCACATCATGCTTTGTGGTTCCTTAAGTGGGAAGTTGCAAAGAATCTGGAAACATGGTTTTGACAAACGCATATTCAACAGGCTTTAGAAAAAAATAGGTATGGAGCAAATAGGACAGCCAAATAAAGACAAAAATCAAAATTAAGATTAAACAGTGCCTTGGGAGGCAGTTTTGATGGCACATTTTCTTCTACAAAGAGTTTTATTAATATGCAATCCAACATATTAGCTTGACAATGCAATTGACGGCACATTTTCATGGCTGGCAGCATGAGAACAGTGTTTTTAGAAAAACCATAGGCTTAGGTTCCCCTTTAAAGGGGAACTTGGAGGGCGGGAGGGAGTAGGATTAATTGCCTTAATAAATTATAAAAAGGCATATGCGGGAAATAGCATATGATTGTTCTAATGCAAACAAATCTAAAAGCAGGTAGAGGAGTAAATCATTTATGACACTGTAGAGCCACAGAAGAAAAAGGAAACTTCCGCCAGTGCAAATGACAAGTCTTCCTGTCTTCTATAGAAGTGCAGTAATATGAATCCCGGATGACACTTCAAAAATGAAAAATAGAGCTGAACTGGGGAACACTTGCTGCCAACCAATCAGCTGTCCACAGAAACTTCTAAAGAAACTCTTGTTAGCCAGGGGAACCCATGCCTGCCTCCTCCCTGATGGAAAGCAGCCCTACTAATACGCCGTTAATAATACACTTGGGGATTCTGAAAAGAGATTTGGCAGAGACCTGGCAGACGTTTTCTTACAAACAACTCTGCTAGTTTGCAACATAAAAAAGGACAGTATACAGGTCTCCTGCTATAGAATTAAAGTGGATGTAAACCCTCCATATACCCAGTGAAGTGAACAGCCTCAGATGATGCACAGGAATGGAACAAATCCCCCATTATAAGTGTTACATGTATATCTTGGTCTGTAAATATCCTTTAGGCCCCTGTCACATGGACGTGTCTGTTTGCGGGTCAGTTTTGCTCAGCGAGGATCGATCCACTGAGCAGACGAATGAGAGATCAGTCTCCGCAAACTGTGCAGAGACGGATCAGTCAGAGCTCCGCTCTCCTCTATGGAAAATTGGACGACAACAGACCGTCTGTCTGTTGTCATCCGATGACTGATGGAAAATAGGGTTTCCATCCGTCGGCCTTTATGGATCGTGGATTGGAGAGCGGTGGATGTCAGCGAACAGGTCTCCGCTGACATATGCCGCTCCATAGAGGAGAATGGGGCATCCATTCAGGTTCCCCTGAACGGAATGGCCATGTGAAAGGGGCCTTAGAAAGTGGAGATTGTGTTAACATTTTTTCTCTTCCTGGTTACCACTAGGAGTGGATCATTGGAATACAGCCAAGACAGCTGATTGGAGGAAAGGCACACACCCCCTTCTCCTCATAGGCAAAGGAAGAAAGCACTGCACCTAGTTCTGCTCAGACGTCAAGCAGTGTGCTAATTATAGCAACCTCCCCGTCACACACTTCTATCTCCTGTCTTGGAGAACGTGTGACAAATTATCAGGCTGATAACAGAGCTACGGAGTTAGAGACAGCTACGAGAGATAGTTCTTTGGAGAGAGATAACAAAACACTGCAGATCTATGGGCCCAGCTCAAATTTCATGAATCGGGTTTACATCCACTTTAAGCAATGGACTGTAGTCTAGGACATAAGGCATATACGGAATCAAAGGTTCACCAAACGTTATTTAGGAAATGTAAAGGCCATTGGTACCTTCCTACTATCCACATGTTACCAGTACTAGTATATAAGGATTACTGAAGAGGAAGAGGCTGATGAACAGTTGAGCCTATCACACCTGAGAACAAGGGTGACACCAAACTCCTCCACAAGCTAACCTGCTTTACCCATCATGGAGTACATCCTGTATGTATTGGGCTGAAGTACATGGTGCATGAAAACAGATTTATTTCACACATCTCTCTTGCTTGCAATAGAAACACAGCAAGCCCCATTTGGCACCAGTGACACTCTACTCTAGGATGTAATTTCCTCACTCTACGAACTCCCACTACAAGCTCAATTTTAACTTTTAACAGACACATGGACAAAATATAAAGATGGATGTGCAAAAACTAGATTGGTTGAATTAAAAATGGATGATATAACATTTGTATAAATACATAAATGAGCTAAATGTTAGGGTCCTATAGCGTCTGTTCTTTGAAGCTGAACCCCCCCAAATATGCAACTGAAAAGTGAACCATTTTACCTATGTTTTAATAGTGTCCACACGGAGGGGGAAAAAAGTCCTCGTGTAAATTTAATTTAAAACCGTGCAACAGCTCACAACAAACATTTTGACACATTTCAACCTACAGACAGGCCTAGTCGGTCATTTTTAACTATGTATGTGATACAAGCTGACAAGAGCCTTGCTGAGCACCAGTGACTCCCTGGAAATCTGGGCAGGCTGTGAAGGTGGAGTCGTGTGATTTCAGCTTTTCAGACAGACCATTGGTCTAGTAAGGACCATGCCAGGCAAAACAACCAGGTCATGCACCTCTTTGCAGACAACACAGTACTGTTAAAGGGTTAGTTTAACTTTTCAGGGGGAAAAAAAAAGGAAAAAAACAGTAAACCCACACCTACACCCTTCCCTACTACCACCACCGTCTCCACTGTACTTGCCTCCATGAGTGGTAAGCTGTCAGTGCCCATACAGCCAGTGTATCGGTCTGGGAATGTAAAATCACCACGGTTCTCCCCCTTCTTAAGGGCTTGAGATGGATCAGAGTTTGTGTCAGCACTGACCAATCAACCATTCTGATCCATCCAGGAAGCCCTGCAGAAAGAAGGGGGAGAAGAGCTAGGATTTTAAAACCCTGGACAGCTACACCAGCTGTGTGGGCACTGACAGCTCATCACCTAATGGGATGGGAGACTGGTTGGGGGGTGTAGGCATTTTGTTCACCTTTTCATTTTTACTGAAAAGTTGAAAGCAGAACTTCACTCTCTCAATCAACATTGACTATTTTTAATCCTATGCTGGTAGCATTAGTAAATAGATAGCAAAGTACATTGTATTTACTTTTTTTTTTTTTTACAGTGCATCGGTTAATTCCTGGTTTAAATGCCTAGGCAAATGATGTCATACATCCCAGGAGTCTTCAGGAGGGTAGGAGGGGTCTTTTCAGCTAAGCACACCCTCCAGCCTGCATGATAGAGACGGTGTCCAGGAAGTAATTACATAAATCATCTGCCCTCACATGAGATGGCCATGGCAGAAATACTGCGCGGGGGGGTAAATAGTGTTTTTGGTTTGTGGTGCTCAGATGCAGTGTAGTATTACTTGCACTAACACTTTAAACAATACACATGTCCAGGACCTACCCCAATATGCCTTTGGACAGTGAAGGATCAACAGAACCCTGAGGAAGTGGTCACTGTGCTTTACTTTCCAGTAAGCATCCTGCCTATTGACCCACCCTCTCCCAGATAGAGTGCTGCTGTATGGGGATTACATGCAAGGGATAGCAAGGCAGAATTAGGTCCTTATGCTACCTAGATGCAAAAATACAGGTTTCTTACATGTATTTTTTTTAATATAAAACATAGCCAGATAAAATGTAGTTTTTATTGCTTTAGAACTGACTAGAATTCACCATGCAACACATCATTAGATCTTCCGATTTCCTTTTGGGACATTCTTTACAGGCGGTTATACAGCTAGCGTCATATTAAGGATTACCCAGTTCTAAAGCATTCATTTTTCATGCAGGGAGTGGCAAATAAAAAAAATTCTTTCAACAAACCAAAATTTGCAGCAACATGATTCAGGATTCAAAGATTTAATTATGCCCAGGGAGGAATGCTTTATTTGTACTAGCACGTCCCACTGAAGTTGAGAGCACAAACAGTTGAGAGCTCAAGGACAGCAAAAGATTGTCTCATTCTTCAGTGCTCCGCTCTAAGCCTTAACAAAGCTGATGAGAAAAGGCAGACTTTTTCTTTAGATGTCCCCTATCAGCGACATTCATATGTTTCCTCTGCTAGTATAAATTTCCCTTTCCAGTTCAAGTTTAATAGTATGTACCAAGGATATAGACAAGAGTTCCCAAGCTTCCTGCAATTCAAATACTTAAAACTGGCTCCTTGATCTTCTACAATACAACCTGACCAAAACCAAAAACCATGAAAACAACCATAGGGTAGGACTTTAATGCTTCCATAAGATTATGTGCGGTTGTCGGGCACAGTCTCCTGATATAGTAGTCAATAGGCTTCATATCCTCTGCTAGTTACTTTAAAGATTGAGTCTACAGGTTCAGTACCCATTATCACAGCGGTTTTATTGCCTCTTAGAGATTCATTCTGTCATTTCCATCTCTCCTGACACAATGCCACTGGGACGGTGAGGGAATCTCTGCAATGGAGCCACAGAGGGCACTATAAACTGGCACAAAGACCTAATCCTTCCCCAATCCATCCGAAAACAGGTTTTGCTTAAAATAGATTTCCTGTGTGCCTGGAGAGCCTCATGATCCTCAAAATGTTGATAAAGCGGCCTTAACGTGCTCAGCCAAGACCCACCAATGAAGCATACTTTGAGAATTCAATGTGAGAACTTCAGCAGCCAATAAAGACCATCACTGACTTTACCAGGATTCAGAGCAGTAGAGCCATTTGCATATAGTGTATGTCTGGGACAACTGGGCTTCCCAGCAGTGCAATTCCCTGTATGGAAGAGCTCAGGCTCGGAGAAGGAGAGGCAGTATAGGGACAACAGAAAGAAAGTAGAGTAACAGAGATGAAGTCATCCGTGTTCTACTTCTCCTTTTAGTGTCCAGTTGAAAGCTGGAGGACAGTCAAGACCTGGAAATATTAAGTGCACGCAACAAAGAAAATGAATGCCTCCGCCCTAAAGACTATACACATTTCATAACTGGATTGACATACAAATCTTTGACAGGCAAGACTGCTCACTTTTATGCAGTTCATTTGTGCATTTATTATTATTATTCTTATACGGGATTTATATATCGCCGACAGTTTGCGCAGCGCTTTACAATATCCGTGCTCGTTAGAGCTTACAATCTAGAAATTGATTTGTTTGAAGTGTAACAGACCAAGCAAAAAGTGAATACAGTTAATGCATTAATATTGATATCTAGCAAAACTGCAACTGTGCTGTCTTCAGAGCAGCGGTCTTCAAACTGCGACCATTTGCTTGCTTTTATCCAGCCTTTGCTGCACTACTCCTCCCGCTAGACATCAACCGTGGGGCATAATTCCTGCAACTGACAAACAATGGGGCACTATCCTTTCATTGAAACCAAAGATGGAGCACTATTCCTTTAATAACAATGATGGGGCACTATGCTATGATTTAACCCAGACTGAACAGCAAGCTCGGGCATGGTTTACTTCTGTATCCCCCACTGGCGACAATCTGGCCCCTCCTCCTAAAGACCAAAGTACCATAAACTGGCCCTTTATTTAGAAAGTTTGGAGACCCCTACTTTAAAGAGTCCACTCAAGTTATCCTTATCTGCATTTTCTAATCTACTACACACAAAACCAGAGCTCGTATTGTGTATATATCCTAAAGGTACTGCATGTGATGTATAGGTGCTACAACCTTCCCACATAACAGCTCTGTCCAGTGCTCAGACCTTGAGACTGCCAACACCTCCAATGCACCAGAATAAGGAATGAGATGGTCGTCACTCAGGATGATCTAAAAAAAAATAGAATTCCTTTATTGAGTAAACATGTACAATGCTGTAAAAACAGGCTACGCGTTTTGGACCTTAGTTCTTAGTCATGAGTAAGGACTAATGTCCAAAAGCATAGGCTATTGTTACAGCATTGTACAGGTTTACTTAATAAAGGAATACTATCTTTTTGGATGTCATCCTGAGTGCCGAACATCTTTCCTTATTCTTATATGTGCTGTATATTTTCTTCCCTCTACTTGCCCTATCACCAATTACATTCAGACGTAAGATGCAGATTTAATTCTGACTGGGGAGAGTCTGCCGTCCTGCCTGGAGGCTGTGTGAAAACTCTGCTCAATATAGCTGCAGGGGATTATGGGAAACCTGAAAATCAGATTAAAGGCAAGTTAAGAGGGATTTAGTCCTGTTGGAAGAGTTTCCTGATTTTTCTTTTCTTTACACAGAAGTATTACTTTGCGTTACACTTTCTGCGATGAACTAAAATTACCGGTTTTGTGTTTTTTTTAAGCACAATAAAAATGACAAGATGCAGTCTTGTATATATCATTAAAACAGAAGTAAATATGACATAGTTCAGTCAGTGACTAGCATTCACACAATCATTTTTGCTTTTTGAACCCAACACCAACCCCCCCCCAAAATACTTGAATTGCCTGTTAATTCTGCCAGTAGAGGTTCTTTTTTTTACCTGTAACAGATCAAGCTGTCCAGCAAAGGTACTATTAAACTGGTGAGGGTGCTTACAAAAGGTTGGCCTTGTCCCTCCACACTGTTTAAACCTGTTTTCCCAGAAAAAAAAACTTGCTGTAACTGCTTAAAAATGAGAGCTGGAATTGTTCTTTAAATTTGACCTTTACTATAACTTTTACATGTCCATAAAAGACTCCCCTGTACACAGGGTGACAACACAGCTGCATGAATTCACTGCAGAACGAACCAAGCAGGCACCCTATACATCTACGGGCAAGATGAACAGGTAAAACTGGGGGTTGGGTTATTGCCAATGGCAGGATACACCATGTGTCAGTTTTTATTATGCCCAGATCTATAAGGGAACAAGAAAACAAGTCAAAAGAATAGACATTCTGCCCCTTTCAATGTCCAACACCACTTCGATACAACCGAACAAATTTGCTTATTCACACAACATATCAAGTAGCAGATCCATTAATATATAATGCGGCAGGCCTTGGATTGCTCTAGTTTAATCCAGAGATAGATTTCCACAACACATGAAAGACATCGCAGAGCAGACATCCAGGAGCAGCTCTCACCTCGCATGTGGTGCCAGCATAGCCGGGAAGACAGCGGCAGTGGAAACCATTGACCAGGTCATCACACACTCCTCCGTTCTGACATGGGTTGCTGGCGCATTCATTCACCTCTATCTCACAGTTCTTCCCAACATAGCCCCGGGGGCAAATGCATCGATATCCGTTTATCTTGTCCTAGTAAGACGAGTAGGTAAGCAATACTACAATACAACACTAAAGTCTAATAATAAAGTGCTAAAAAAGAGAACTACCCTACTAGTACAGCAGCTGTTATCAATAGCAAATGGTAACAAACAGCAGTATAACAACGAAGACAAAAAAAAGGCTTTGTATGTGAACATATTTGACTTACATTTTTGGCCTATAGCACACTTGTCAAACACAAGGCCCATGGGCTGAATTCAGCCCACCAGGGCCCTGTGGACCATATGGCCCACCCTACCTTCCCTCAGCAGTCAGCAGCAAAGAGGACGACAGAACTCGTCTCAGTATTGAGTAAACTCTGGCAGCTGACCTCAGCCCTTCTTTGGTCCTCCTCTAGACCCTGCACTTTTTGCTTCCCAGCTCCGCCCCCCGCTTCCTCCCATGGCAAGGGTGGCACTGCGATGTAAGTGAGGGTGGGCAATTCTTGACTACTGATGGTGGTGGGATCTTGACATCCTTTGTAATATGGGGGGTAGGTACTATGGACATCTACATTTACAGATACAACCGCAACAAAGGACAACCATTATGCTGATGCGGCCCCCAATGAAATGAGTGTTTGACAAACCTGGCTTATAGGAAGAGTGACCAGTGTATACCAAATGCTCAGAAAAAACTCCCTGGACAGACAGCTCAATTAGCCATGTCAATCCTAAAGTATAACTAGGAGGCAAAACTCCCCCCCCCCCCCCAATTTTGCATAGTGCAAGGATGAATTATAACCCCTGTAAGGTTTATTTTTGCCCTCTTTGTCCCATTGGGGAGTTTTCCTTTCACTTCCTGTCCAATAGCCAAAACAGGAAGTGAAAAGAAATCCCTGCAAATGAAGGGATCCTTGTGGATCCCCAGAACTAGTGCCCCCATTGGAAGATTTCCCACCTATTACTTTTATGGGGACAACATAAAATTTGAAATTTTATGTTATTTTCACTTTCAATGAGAATGATAAACATGACAAATAGAGAGGGTTAATCTCCTTAAAGTGTTACTAAACCCACAACAGTAAAATCAGTCTGTATATGCAGTGAAGCATGCTTGTTAGTCTCACTGTGGAACTTAAGGGGTTAATTCTCTGATTTGTGTAAAAGGGCTGTTTGATCTGGTCTTCTCTGATCCTCCCCTTTTACTGTCCCCAATCCATCTGCGGATATAACAGCCTTGGGGCACTCTGCACGTGCTCAGTTTGGTATGTATTGCTAGAGTGTTTTTGTGTATGTGATCAGCACCGGGCTAATGAACACCATCCAAATAGAGGGCCAGGTGTACTGCAGCCTCATAGGACAATCAGGGGAGAATGAAACCTCCTCCTACAAGCTTTACCCAGACACTGATGGAAGTCATTAGACTGCTCTAACTGCTGATGAGAAAAGATATTTAGTTTATATTTACTAAAACTATTGCATTTCCATGGTCTGTGTACCGTGGGAGACCAGATACCAGGGTCCTGGGTTTAGTAACAGTTTAAAGGGGGCAGAGACAGCAATAAAAACCAACAGGTATTCTAAACCCTCCCCACTCTATCCAAAATTAGAAAAGAAAAAAAAAAGTTTTGCCTTTAGTTGTATTTTAAACACAAGCAGGTTTAAAGGGAAACTTCCAGGAGTGAAATATGAAAGCCACCGCTGCCAACTTGGTTTAGGGTTGTAACCTTCATTTAACTCATTTGTAAGTCACGGTCCTCCATAAAAGTATTGAAGTCAGTCACCAAACTGCAGCTCAATGACCTATTCAGAAGTCAAGCAAAATAAAAGAGGAGAGAGATTGCAAAAACCAAGGTGGAAAGGGCAGCTTCCATATTTGTATTCTGCAGGCTCCAAATAAAGTGCTGTTAAATTCTTCATTTAAAAGAGTAATAATGAACAATGGCTACCACTAAACGTGCAAATGATTTGACATCTGGTCACTAAGATCGGTTCAGCATTACTGGCCCAGAACAAGTGAAGTCTGTATGCACCAGCAGGTTGCAGCCCTGGCTGACTATTCACAGGATAAGACGCTGTAAGCTGCGTAGAGGCTAGATTATGCCCCGTCAGAGATATGGGCCTGCTCAATCCTCTCCAACCATTGACACCAATAAATAGACAAGCTTGCAAGTACATGTTTATGCTAACAGTGAAGGGGGAGTCTTACTGAGCCAGATCATGCACATACGTTGGGCCCACGCCTTTTATAACTACATGTTTTCTTTGGAAAGCAGCCTCAGCCTTAGTAGAAAGGCATGTTCCTTGCCAGCACGCTGTACACAAGAGCCCTTATTCTCTGTTAGAGAGCAGCTGCTTTTCCGCAGGGATTCAACATGTCCACATCAGAACCTACTGCTCAGCAATCTGTAAAGTCCATGCCCTCTGCTGACTGGAGAGTGCTAAATCCTAGTACGCCCAATCAGTTATTTCTCCATTCAACCCAGCGGGAGCTCAGCGTAGGTCGGAGCTGCTGTACTAACAATCCGATGTTAGTACAGCGATCTCCCCTGCTGCACTATAGTGTTCTGACAGGGGGACGGCCCTCCTGCCAGAACACTCTGGTCAGGGCTTCCAGCCATTAGCTGAGAGCGCTGGTCAGCTGCTGGTTTTCCAGCATGCTGATCCGACAGAAGCTGGCCCGGGGCTACCATACACATGGGCCGAATGTTGGCTAGTTATTATTGAAAACGTTTTTTTATTTCTGAACCTTGACTTTGCTTTGGGGCATGTTAGACCTCAGCAGAAAGACAATTGCACCACACCAAGCAAGCGTACTTCTCTAAAGCATATTGGCAGGGGACAGGCTTTCCTACTAAGGCTGTGGCTGCATTCCAAAGAAAACAAATTGAACACCTTTGTTTTGAAGCAACTGGAATGTATTTGGCCTATTCAAACATTCTGTTGGACTTGGAAAATGTATGTGTGCCGCTCAGGCTCGATAACGAGGGGGTATGCAAGAAGTTGCTGCTAGAGTGCTGAGCGGTGATGTAGCCCATCCAGGCTCCTGCAAAAAGTTCAAGGAAGAAAAGGAGAGACCCCTGGAAGTCGCACATCCATGGTGTCCTACAGAGATGAATGGAGTGGCAACCTCAGCCTGGACTCCGACCAGGCCACGTCCCCAATGCGTTTCACTCCGCCCCCCGGAGATTAGTCATGGGGATTCCCATGCCTAGATGAGAGTTGAGGCAGGCTAAGGTTGCCACTCCATTCATCTCTGTAGGACACCATGGATGTGTGGGTTCCAGGGGTCTCACCCTTTGTTCTGCGAGCTCTGTTGGACTTAGTGTTGTGGTGTGCCACAAAATAATCAGACTATTGTTGGACTTATTAATGTGGTGTGCCACAAAAAAAATGTTAAATGTGTGCCATCAAGAAGAGTTGCAAAACTCACCTTGCAAATGCCTCCATTTTGACACTGGCCACGGCATTCATTAATATCTACAAAAAAAATACATTTTTATAGCATCGTTCCACAAATTCCCCCCCGAAAACACAAACAAAAAACGGAGATATCAGAAAGGAAGTAGCAGGGCTGATAGACCTTAGAGCCTTCAAATCATTGAGGGACTTCTTGTTCCAGACATGCTCTTGCAAAGAGCATCGGTACTTTGTTCCAAAATGACTGGAAGGCTTTTAAGGCTTGTTGAGAGTTTGAAGTTAAATCAGTTTAGTTCTTTGCACATTTTAATTATTAAACAGATTAAGTTTGTAAACTGGTTGACAGCTAAGCAACATCATTTTACATAGGGGTTCTTTTTTTCATATATATGAATGGATAGAAAAAGTAGCTACAAATGAACCATTAAATACTAACTGATGTGACAGTTAATTCCTGTCCATCCTGGAATGCAGACACAGTAATATCCACCAATCAGATTTCTGCAAGAATAAGCATTAAAACAGGGTTTTCCCTCACACTCATTAGCATCTGTGAAACAAGACAAGAAAAAGAAATAAATAAAACATAAACAGCATCCCAAACACCAAGCAGATTTCACCCACAGATTAAATGCTAGTTACAGAGTACTACTATACATGCAGACAATGTAGACATAGTCATGCTACCCACTGTATTAGCCATATATAGGATCTAGCAAGTTCATGCTGGGTTATTTAATACCAAAGTACAACACTAAAAAAACTCCAGGAGTGGCCAGAGAACTCCTTGCACCTCCTGCCTGAACAAACCTGGTCAGATTATAGAAAGATTAAAGTGAATGATGTTAAGGGTTAAAAAAAAACAAAAAACCTTTAATAGATTAGGGAACAGACCTCACTTTCATTCAATTTTCTATGCCTTCACACCTGTGCACTCCCATTTTATTGCATAATGACAAGTGCTGCATTTTGTTGTGTATGCGTTTTGGGGGTGTTTGCCATTCATACACCTGACCCTTTAAAATACCAAATCCAAATGCATATATTCCCTCTTAGACTGTAAGCTCTAACGAGCAGGGCCCTCTGATTCCTACTGTATTTAAAGCGGTAGTAAACCCATGCATTTAACAGGTTAAAAACCAGTCACATTTCCGGCACGTGCCGGAAATGTAACACTCCCATTGGTTGTGCTCTAAACCAAACTGTCAAACCATCCAATGGCTGGTGTCATAGCTGATCACATGTGCAGCATCATGGTAGTTGTAGATTAAACAGAGGCAAAGATGGCAGCTTCCTTGGCTGAAAATGATAGGAGGGTTTACTACCACTTTAAGTGTATTGTATTTGTACCGTCTACCCTCAAGTTGTAAAGCGCTGCGTAAACTGTGCTATATAAATCCTGTATAATAATATGTGTGTAAAAATACATGTGATGTGCTAAAAAAAAAAAGGTTCTTTCTTCTGGCAAGTGGATGCAACATGGGTAAGCATCAAAAATGCAGTGGTGGCTGGTGGGGGTGGGCGGCAAACAAACCACACGCAGAGCACTGCGTCCCAAGCCCACCCTTTCTGAAGCCAATTAGGGCCTCCGGCTGTAATCACGCTACGAAGAAAAAAATGCGTCCGGTGCCCTGCGTGTATATTAGGGGCTGGGCGCGTGGATTAGGGGGTGGCGCCTCGTATAGACGGGCCACTACAGAGGATTAATTGGCCCTAAAGCTTTATTTCAACCTACTGCAAACCGGCGCTCTACTACTGCAGGGTTATGCCACGCAATGGTGTCACTAAAGCGAGTATGGATTTCCATCATTTCAACACCATTGCCCATAACCAAGCTGACAGCGGCGGCTGGTGTGGGAGGGGCGCTGGGGCGCCGCCTCCCCGCCGGCAAAAGACGAGAAAAAAAAAAAAAAAAAGTCAACCCCGCCCACCTACAGGTGGCGCCGGTACATTGACTTTCTTTTTTTTTTTTTCTTTCGGCTCCTTGGCTGTCACATGACAGGCCAAGTAAGTGAGCCTATTGGTCGGCCATTCACGCCTATGCATGTGCGCTTCTTCCTGCGGCCATGCATAGGCTGATTGGCTGCCCTGAGCCTCCGCTCAGGGTGATTGGATGAGGGGCCGGGGGCGGGTCACTGTGGCAGCGGAGGTGACTTCCGCTCCCACAGAGACATGACCGCCCGGGGACGACGAGGGGGGGACAGCCGCTCTCGCATGCCGAACTCTGCAGACCCAGCGCGCTCTCGCATGCCGAATCTCTGCAAGAATCCTGCCTGCTGGATTCTTGCAGAGATTCGGCATGCGAGAGCGCGCTGCTGCTCCCCCCCTGTCGGCGAGAGCGTACGGCTTGAGACGTCTGGGTCGCGCGAGAGCGTACGGCTTAGAGACGTTCTTAGG
>BLSH010339800.1:679492-705217 GCA_018402905.1 Glandirana rugosa
AGAGAGACGCAAGGTTACACAAATTAGTGTGAATGTTTCGTATCTTACCGAGAATCTTCGTTGTGTCGAGATAGAGCTGTGTTGCTTCTAAGAGCCATTCTATGCTTTGTAAGTGTGATTAAACACATTGGAACGCAGAGAGAGCTGCAGCTCTTCACGGAGATCAGGAGGTGGGCGGGACTGAACAGCTAACATCAGCTTGTCCCGCCCACCTCCCGACATCAAGCTGAGAATCTGACACCTCTCAGCATTCTCTGCATTCCAATGTGTTTAGTCACAGTTACAAGCACAGAAAGGCTCTTAGAAGCAGCACGGCTCTGTTTAATGTGAAACTACTGATCACCCACAGACACTGACTCGGGTATAAGTCGAGGGGGGTCTTTTTCAGTACAAAAAATGTGCTGAAAAACTCGACTTATACCCGAGTATATACGGTAAATGCAAGTCTACTGGATTTTACAAACATGGTTGGAATTCCACTTTGTTTAAAACAAAAAAAAGTTTTGCTTTTTAGTTGTACTTTAAAGTAAAGAGGGATTGGAACACCTGTTTTTTTTTTTTGCTGCTTCAGTCCCTGTTAGGGAGATTCACCCTCTCTATTTGACCTGTTTCCCATCATCGCCTAAAGTAAAAGTCCCAAAATGTAGGTTGTCCCCAGAACAGAAATGAATATTGGGGAAATCTTATAAATGAGGAGACTAGTTCTAGTGTCCCTGGATACACCCCAGGATTCCCGCACTTTAGGGGGATTTTCTTCCTGTTTGGCTATGGGACAGGAAATGAAGGGAAATCTCCCCAATGGGACGCAGAAGGAAAAACTAAACTTTTAAGGGGTTATAAATCCTTCCTTGATCTATCCAAAATGCAGAAAATGGTTTTGCCTTTAGTTCTACTTTAAAGTACTCTTGTACACCATTTGCGTTATTAAGCTCAGAAAATCAATGACACATCTAAGGGAATACAAACACTTAATGTGCTACTCTAAAAACAGTAGAATAGAAAATTATTATATTGAAATTGGAATGTTCAGTATTTTAAATTCTCCTGAAACATTAAGCTGGTTACAGACACTAGGAATCCAATGTGAAGACACAATTCTATCAGTGTCAGATACCTGTGCTGGCCAAGACAGACATGAGCAGTCATATCAAGCAATTGCTCAGGTTTAGGCCTACAAAGCAAGGCAAGAAAAGAGCATTGGAGACTTCTCCAGCTTATTAGGGGCAGACTACAGCAATTGGACAAGATTTACAAATCCTAAGTACTGCATTCTGGGACATCTCATAAGTTGACTTGGCATATATTGAGGAACAACTGGATGGTGCAAAATTTAAGTTTGAGTTCAGCATTTTTTCTTTAGGTATTCGTACAAAAAGGAATCAATAAACAGTTCAATTGAATGAAGACGGCATTGGTACAAAAATAAACTGATAATTGTTAGAGTTAGGAATTTAGACTAAATGTAAGGGTTAGATGTAAGTTTTAGGGATGGGTTCAGGTTAATCGTTTACGATCAAGTCAAGGGATAAATATAGGCATAAGACTAATGGTGAGGTTAGTGTTTGTTTTCAGGTGTACTGAATGCATTTCCTAAAGTGGTTGTCAACCCGTGACAACCACTTTAAACTATAGGTAAGCCTACAATAAGGCTTACCTGTAGGTCCAGGAAATATCTCCTAAACCTGTACAGTTTAGGAGATATTCCCTGTATCAGCATGTGCCAACGTCATTGGCACATGCGCACTGTGCCATTTCTTCTGTTGACATGCCGTAAATAATGGCTCCCGGGGATGTCAGCGCAGCTCCACCAATTACAGCGATGGAGCCCGCGCGGTGATTGGATGGAGCCGCAGACCCGGAAGAGGGATGTTGCTGGTCACAGCGGTGTGCCGAGACCGCTGCAACAGCTTTGTACCAAGGTAAGTGTTTCATAATGAGCTAGTATGAAAATAAGCTAAAATTTTCGGGTGTGAGATTTCATTGCCTGAATTGGTTGTCCCCAGCCTTCGCACAATATTTTATTTTTTTGGTTGCATGGACAAGTATTCCATGAAGCCATCAGAGAGGACGACACTTGTGCATGTGCATTTAATGCTGACACACCTTCCCTGTTCAACCACAGTACAAGGTTTACATGGCAGTGTAATACTCATGCACAACCGCATCTAAAAATCATTATTTGAACAAAAAAAGTCCTATTCATTTTGGCAGTGACAGGACAAACTAGTGTGTACTTTTACTAAGCTAAAGGGCAAGCAGACCAATTTTAAGTCAAAACTCGAGGCTGATTTAAAGGACAAATTAAAGCAGCTTGGTATTCGTTAATAGACAAGTCATTTTAAATGCAAGGAGTGCAAGTACCCGGGGACGGGAAGAAGCAGCACAAGGAGCCAATGAATTGTGCTGCAGTGGTCATGTGCTAATAAGGAATATGCTATTAGGAGAAAGTGACAGAGGGATAAGGTCAGTCTGCTGCTTCTCCTTTTACTGTCCAGTCAGGCTAGGGGAGGAATGAGACCTTTAAATGTTATTTAAAGCCCAACTATGGAAAATCAGAAAATTCCTCCTTGCAGTGGGGCTGCAAGTGTTAAACTGCTAATTCAGGTCTTGGAGTAAAAGCATTTTACTTACCCAGTCCTCCGCTTCCCCGTCAGGCGGCACTCTGCCCATGCTCCAGTGGTGGACTTTCCCTTATGGAGCCTGCATTGGTCTCAATGTCAAAACCTTAGACTGGTGGAGCATGGAATGGGAACCAGTCTAGCAGCGCAGAAGAGCAGCTAAGCAAATCTTTCCATGCCCCCTAGACCTAAAATGAGCAACCCCCCCACCCTTGCAGTGCGGGCACAGCCTACTGCAAGGAGGTATTTTCACGTTTCCTCAGAGTTGGGTTTTCATTTCAGAAGAAAAATAGGTTTCCTGATCTGACACAAGGGACTGTGTAGCATGAGCCAAGTATATCTTAGAACAAGTTAAACTGAACTAAAAAAAAAAAAAAAAAAAAAAAAATCTTACGTAAAATAATTTTCATATATGCATTTCATCCATTTAAACGTCTGCCTGGAGTTCAGCTTTTAATGGGAGGGAAAAGAATAGCCGCTCTTTGAAACATAACCAATAGCAGAGATTAGCGATGGTAAACAGCTTTTGGCCAGAGACCTAAAATGACTTGCACTACAGAGCATTATGAACAAAAACGTCTTTTCACTAAGCACATTAACAAATTGTAAAATAAGGCATGGGATGGAAACACAAACAAATAGCATTTGTGTAGTCTAAGTAACCTTATCAGGCTCCAAACTTTAATGCCTGCACCCAAGTCATTGTTCTCTGTAGGATACACTGACCTTGCAATGGAGAGGAAGAGCCTTCAAAATAGAATATTATGGGGGTAACAAAGTCATTCTTTAAAGAGCATCTTAAACAGCTGGCACCTTGAATACAAGGAAGATTAGGAGAGAAATGGGGGAAGGAAGTGAAGCAGAATAGGCTTTGAGGACAAAACACAATATGAATTTCTTTTTGCTTCTCTATGGCATCGTATGAATCCCTAGAGAAAAACAAAAATGGATGTACACTCACCAGCCACTTTATTAGGTACTCCTTGCTAGTAACGGGTTGGACCCCCTTTTGCCTTCAGAACTGCCTTAATTCTTTGTGGCATAGATTCAACAAGGCGGAAACATTCCTCACAATTTAATCCATATTGAGATGATAGCAACACGCAGTTGCTGCAGATTTGTCGGCTGCACATCCATGATGTGAATGTCCCATTCCACCACATCCCAAAGGTGCTCTATTGGATTGAGATCTGGTGACTGTCTCTCTCTGCCCCACTCTACATGCATACATTGATTCATAGGAGTGTGAGCACATAGGGTGGCAGGTGTGCCTGGGCACACCCTAATCACCCTGTACTGTGCAGATTCCCCCTGCTGCCTGGCTGCAGAGAAAGGGACAGGGGGAATCTCTGTCCTCAGTCCCTTTCTCTGCCCCAAAAGTGAGACATTAGACCCCTGATATTTAACCAAAGCCCCCCAGCAGGGCTCCTAAAATATTATATTATATATATATATATATATATATATATATATACACACACACACACACACACACACACACACACACACACACACACACTGACCCTGATCTCTGCCCTTCTGACATATATACACACTCAAGTGGGTTTGCGCTTTGTGGTGCACACCCTAAGGCTGCACACGCCTATGCATTGATTTATTTTCCCAAAAACTCCCAAGAGAGCTTTTGCCCACACACTATTTGGGGTATAGGTTCTTGGGAGATTTGGGTAATGCCTGAACATATTGTACACTTAACAGGCTCCAGAGGAAAGTCTTACAAAGCCAGACACTGGCACATGTAACTAAGGAATGGGTGTGAGCATTAGAATGTAAGCTCAGCTGGGACAGGGCTTGACGTGAAAGACGTAGTGTTCTCTATAAAAACCTGCATAACATGACACCACTACACTGAAAACACAAAAAAAAAAAAACAGATTGTGAATAAAATGGATGCATTGCTTGCAGGTCCCATTTCATTACAGAAGAATGTCAGGAAGTTAATACTTGTAAACACTTCCAGGAAAATAACGGAAATGAGGTCAGGCCGAATTATAAATGTATTCCAGTTTAAAGGAAACCTGTGCTGAGAATTCTCGGGCCGGTCGTTGCTGCTCTTATAGGATGACCGGCAATCTCTAGCTTTAAGGCTGGATTCACACCTATGCATTTTTAGTGCTTTTTGCATTTTACAGATTTGCACTGCAGTCCATTTAACATGGTTTCCTATGGAACACAGTCTGCATTGCAAATCTGCAAATTGCAAAAAGCACTAAAAATGCATAGGTGTGAATCTAGCCTTATACCCTGTGCCAATTACCTAGAATAAAGCATGCGGATTAAAAAAAAAAATCATAATAAACTCCTGATCTCCTTACCTACAGGACCATGTCTAAAAGTGCTGAAGCAATTGCATCCGCATGACAGCCAAACCATTACCATTTTCAGAAGACATTAGCAACAGCCTCCATATACTGACAGGTTTAAGTGTATGTAAACCCCAACAAATTCTCCAATTTGCTACCTTTCGGTCAGTTAAAAATGCCATTGAAAACATTTGGTTATCTCTTAAAGCATGAAGGAATACTTGTCGATCTTTTCAGAAATCTAGCAAAACTCATAAGCTTCTGTGCTCTTAGGCTGGATTCACACCTATGCAATTTTAGTGCTTTTTGCAGATTTGCACTACAATTCATTTAGCATGGTTTCCTATGGAATGAGTTCTGTAGTGCAAATCTGCAAAATGCACCAACAATGCATAGGTGTGAATCCAGCCTAAGGCCTCATGCACACAGGATGTTATATATAAAAAAAACAAAAAAAAAACCCTAGCGTTTGCTGTAGAATGAGTTTTTCAGAGTTTAAGAGCTTTTGCACCATCCTTATTGAGTTAAAGTGGATGTTCACCCTAAAATCTCTGAATCTACTTGCATCCACAATCTAACACTAACCTATCTAAAAAATTGCTATACCTACCTTTTCTGAAGCAGATCGGGTTTGGTCTCCAGCGGCGGAAGCTCTGTGCAGGAGACAGCCAACAGCTATGAAATGCCAGGGAAGTGAAATCACCCATAGAGTTACTATGGAGCTTCCGTTGTCGGCAGTCTCTGGTCCCCCTGCCTACACACACCAGAGCGGCTTCAGAAAAGAAATGTATAGTGTTTCTTTATGGGTCTAGATAGGTTAGACTTACATTGTGGATGTCTGTAGATTAAGAGATTTTAGTTTTAGTGTGAACTACTTTAAAATTTGCTGCAGCCCCGATGCAAAGCATTACAGCATGTGTGCAATCCCCTCTGGGTGCCATGTTGGTTTGTAGATGGTTGATGTGTGATGTGCATTTTTTGTCATCCATGTGAAAGAGCCCATGGGGAATACTCTGCGTCTGCTGGGCTGCCAATATCACATTCACAATGGCAGCACCCAGCAGCAGTCTTAGGGTTTTTGGATGCCTACACAAGGGAGGCTTTTACAGGTAAAGAACACATGAATGCACATATAATCGTAAAGTACCCACCCATGTAAAAAAGTCAGCAGCTACAAAAAGTGTAGCTTCTGACTTAATAAATCGGACACTCACCTGCCCCTTGCTCCAGCGATGCGGTCCCCAAGGGGCTCACTCTTCACCCCCTCCCCTCAGTGGCATCACAGGTGTGGGCACCCGGCTTTGGCTTCAAACCCGGGCGCGCTGCAACTGCCCGGCGTATCTCCTGGAACCTGTGACGTGTCCCACAAGATTGCCGAGATGGAGGGGGGGGTGAACTCCCTTCTTGGAGCCAGAGCGCCAGGGGAGAAAGTGGGTCCCTGACATGTGGGGGGGTCACCTTCCATTAAAGCGGAAGTTCCACTTTAAGGGAAGATTGTTGGATATTAATGGTTTGGTTACAGGGTGATTTTATGTCAACTAGTTAGTATGAACTCCGTGTCCATAGCCACGTAAAGCCCATCTCTAGGCAAGTCATGACCTGCTCAGCTGCTAGTTAAAGATTGGCAGAGTATGCTGAAAGCCATCTTTTGTGCCCATGTCCTTTTACTGAGATATGCTTCATGTACAAGGGACATTTAAAAACCTCTCCTGAACGATAGAAATTACAGCTAGTAACCGTTTAAAAACGTCCATTGTGCTGTGTTTAACTATAGAAGCATTTTTTGCGTTGCGGCCCTAAATTTATCTCCATTAAAAATGCCTATAAATGAAATGCAGCTAAACACGAGTTACTGCGTTTGCAAGCTGTTACAGGCATTTGGCGTTTCAAATGCCTCTGAGCATCTGTTCTGAACGCATTGGTTTGCTTTCCAAAAAAAATGCTTCTAAGCTCAACTGCCTAGAAACGACTATAAACGACCCTGTGTAAATGTACTGATAAGATAACAGAGGAGAGCTCAGGGGCAGCTGGAAAAAAAAAAATGCCCAACTGCTCCTAAATGTCCGTTTACCAGCAGCAGTGTACATCTCCTGAAAAATCAGCAATGCTTCCTTTGCCTAGGCACTTCTATGCCTTGAGGCTCATTGCTGTATGTATAGCATTAGATCTAAAGCACTGCTGCCTCTGACTACCAGTCTCTGCAGCTATGGAATGAGATTTGGTGATGTCACAGTTGTGCTGCTCACCATTCTTGCTGGAGAGAAAACTGCAGCAAAGGACCTGCAGTGCAAGGATCTCCTCCCTGCTTTTGCAACATTCATTGGTGACTTTTCAACTCCCCTGCCTCTTATCATCCAAACACTGCAGGGGTTGCCGACAGGGCAGACCACAAAGTTAATTTAATTAATCAGGATTGGGTAAAAATATGCTTTGGGTAAAACCAGCTTAAAACACAGGAGAGCAGCTTGCAAGCCACCAGTCACGGTACGATCTCAGCGAAGGAACGGAGGCCGTTTCTTCACTGCCCATGTGCCAAAATGATGAGGGCACATCTAGTGCATTGCATATTTCCTGAACTGTGCAGGTTTAGGAAATATGCAGGGAACCTACAGGTAAGCCTTAATATACGGGTTGACAACCACTTTAAGCACAAGCTGCAGGCTCCAAAGGATTTCATAATATTCATACGCAAAATATACACTTCCTGGCCACTTTATTAGGCACACCTTGCTAGTAATGGGTTGGACCCCTTTTGCCTTCAGAACTGCCTTGATTCTTTGTGGCATAGATTCAACAAGGAAACATTCCTCAGAGATGTTGGTCCATAGTGACATGATTGCATCATGCAGTGGCTGCAGATTTGTCAGCTGCACATCCATGATGCAAATCTCCTGTTCCACCACATCCCAAAGGTGCTCTATTGGATTGAGATTTGGGGACTGTGGAGGCCATTGGAGTGCAGTGACCTCATTGTCCAGTGGTGAGTTTGGAGCTTTGTGACATGGTGCATTATCCTGCTGGAAGGAGCCATCAGAAGATGGGGACACTGTAGTGATAAAGGGATGGACATGGTCAGCAACAATACTCAGGTAGGCTGTGGCGTTTAAACAATGCTCAATTGGTACGAAGGGGCCCAAAGTATGCCAAGACAATATCCCCCACACCATTACACCATCACCACCAGCCTGAACCGGTGATACAAAGCAGGATGGATCCATGCTTTCATGTTTACTTCAAATTCTGACCCTACAATCTGAATGTTGCAGCTGAAATCAAGACTCATCCAACCAGGCAACGTTTTTCCAATCTTCTATTGTCCAATTTTGGTGAGCCTGTGCAAATTGTAGCCTCAGTTTCCTGTTCTTTGCTGACAGGAGTGGCACCTGGTGTGGTCTTCTGCTGCTGTAGCCCATCTGCTTCAAGGTTAGATGTGGTGTGCCTTCAGAGATGGTATTCTGCATACCTTGGTTATAACGAGTGGCTATTTGAATTACTGTTGCCTTTCTATCATCTAGAACCAGTCTGCCCATTCTCCTCTGACCTCAACAAGGCATTGTCATCCACAACACTCACTGGATATTTTCTCTTTTTCAGACCATTCTGTGTAAACTCTTGTGTTGGTTGTGCAGGTTTTGAAATAATAAGTTCAAAGTTACTTAAATCCCTTCTTCCCTATTCTAAAGCTTGGTATGAAATTCAGCAAATCATATTGACCACGTCTAGATGCCTAAATGCATTGAGCTGCTGCCATGGGATTGGTTGATTAGCAATTTGTATTACCAAGCAAATGAACACGTGTACCTAATAAAAAGCTGGTGAGTGTATGTATCCAACATGAAGTTAAAAACTTTGTTTAGAGAAAGAAAAATATGTACAAAATCAATTTATATTGCCTTTAAAGACAATTGTGTGAACGTTGTCAAAAAAAATCCAGCAGGGAATTTACATTGCACACAAACCAAGAAGTCTTGTAAGGGAGATTAGAGAGATGCTGTAATCAGCTCAAGGCTTCATGGCTCAGTCTATAAACAGATTGCCACTATGCTCAGCACAGATAAACAAGCCCACTGCTTCACTTGTGGCTGCACCAGCCAGATGTTAATCAGGTTATACCAAAACCCAATGCGGGGATCAAAGGAATGCTGACAAATTTTGTCGACAAAGTAGTAACATTTCAGTCTCTGCAGGATTTAACATTGTTAGATAAGCAGCCTTTGATCGGAGGTGGGTTACTGCTGCATCGCACTCTCCACTAACGGTTTAGCAAGGCAAACCAGTCGACTATTGCAGCCTCGCTCAACCTTTCCAACACAGAGGAACCCTTGAAATAATTCTCCGGTCTCGGGGAACCCCTGCTTAAAATTAAAAATCTACAACTCATGATACATTAGTGTGATGGTCAATGGGAAGAATGCTCCTTACACTTGTGGTCATTGGGAAGAATTACCCCTTACAGATAGCTAAAAAGATCAATGATGTCATTGGGAATTTATCTGAGAGGTAGAAATTGACCATTGCTCAAGGAATCCCTTGCAACCTCTGGAGGAACCCTAGGGTTCCACAGAACCCTGGTTGAGAAACCCTGCTCTATTGAATGGCAAAAAAGCAGTACAGTAGTATGCTCTATAAAATAAAAAAGATGAAAAACAAAACAAAAAACAAACAGGTAGCCCGGTCTTTTCGCTTCTTGGTGTTACAGGAATTCTCAAGCAAGTCAAAGAACAAACCGTAAATCACAAAACACGCCTTTCATTTTGGGGGATAGCTCTAAAATAATAAATACTGACCTCTCTTTCATAGCTACCCACCAAAAGTTATATTTTGCCAGCTACTGTCTATGGTTCATCAAGTGAATACTGGTGCTGGTGGCATCTGGGTACACACCTGCTCACTTAGGGAGTTGCTGACCCCAGACCAATGTCCTTCACATCTTGCCGGCTATCTTGTATTTTGAGCTAGTTTTTGCTGCTTCCATGCAAGTGCCTTACTTCTTAATAAACTGCAAGTTTAAAGGTTTTACACTATGTGAGGCCCTTGGTTACATGTTTCTTCAAACTATTCTGAGACCCCCCCACCGGTGAAGACCTTCTGTCTGATACCAAACAAGTTTACCATTTGCTGAGCCTGCTTGACTACTTGAGATCCATCTGGCTGTCCTACTTGGGTTGCTGTCAGGAGGGGGTGCCCGATTCCCGGACCCCCTTGGTATCCAGGCATTATTACATCGATCTTCTTGTAAGGGCATCATTTTGGTGGTAGCTATCACAAGGATTTCACATCTGTCACCGTATAACCTGTTGCTACCCAAAATAGATCAGGATTTGCACCTCAAGCAAGTTTTTATATAATGGTGTATATATTTGGACTAATACCGATCTGTGGACACTTCACTCAATCCACTGTGAATTTATATTCTAGGTCATATCTGTTGAATTTGAATATATACTGGGTATATTGAGCATAATTATACCATCTCTGAGTGAAGTCAATTTTTCTCCCCTGACCTATCAGGTTGAGTGCTGCACTTTATGTTCTTACCTGCTCACTTGTGCCATATAAGCTTTCATCTATGTGGTTTTAAAAAAAAAACATTGGTGACAGGAGCATTCACTGACGTCCAATGACCAACCATAAAAAACTACTAATGCTAGAATGGACAAAACAAGAACTCAGACACACAAATGAACGGGGTTATCTGCATTCAGCTTGTGTTGATCACAATTTTCAAAAAATTATCCATTTAATGAAAAAAAACAAAAAAAAAAAGAAAAAGAATTTCTGAAGACTTTAGGTCAACAGCAAAACTTTGCTATCACTAAAAACGCTTGGTTAGTATTACAGAAGGCATATGCCAGGCCTATATAGCAGCAAAGCAAACATCTGACATATAGAAGACCATCAAACATTGCTTAGGCAAGTCATCAAAATATGCGGAAAACAAACTGTTGTGATAAAACAAAGTGCACAAAATATGTGAAAGGAAAAAAAAAAAAAAACAAATTCAGGGTATTAAGGCATTAATCCAAAAACATAAAAAAAAAAAAAAAAAAATAATAATAATACCAAAATCAAGACACACACACACACACACACACACAAAAAGTGTGGGTCAGGAAAATACCAAAAGGATTCCCCTTTGGAGGTTTTCAAAATCGGATAGGCACAAAAAACAAAAAATGTGCAGGAAGGGGAGCAGATTGCTAGAGGAACATCAAAGTCCTGGGTCTTTACTATAGGACAGGCATGTCAACCTTTTGTGACATATGTGGCTCACTAATATTATATGGCCCAGAAGCTCTCCAGTTGTCAAAAGCTAAACTTTAAATAATTTTGCAGCTGAATGTGTCAGCAAATATTTTAGGCTTGGTTCACATTTAGGCGATCCGACTTCGGGGGCAACTTTGTAGGCGATTTTTAAAGCGACTGCAGCGTGACTTACTACGCGACTTTGTCTGTGGCCAATCAGAGAAGAGGAGGAGAGGGTTGCCTTCAAAAATTATTTTCTTAACTGCAAAGTCGCTTCAATATAGATGGAGGATCCGACTTGGAGGAGACGTCCATTGAATTCTATGGGCACAAGTCGGATAGAAGTTGCCTTGAAGTAGTACAGGAACCTTTGCTGAAGTCGCCTTGGAGTCGGAGTGACTTCAGTAGTGTATATTAAGACAGATCCCATTACAATGTGATTTCGGATGTCATGCGACTTGGAGCGACACAAGTTGGATTGCAAGTCGCCTAGGTGTAAACCAAACCTTACAGCTCCTTTCTCAAAACTGTTGCAATTGTTACTTTGTTAAAAGGTATAGTCCAACTTTTGGACCATTCTTCATGGTACTTGTTCATGATACTTGGGGGCGAGACATGAAGCATGGTAGTACACCCCTTTGTTGCAAAACATATTTGCACATTTAATGTTATCAATGCTTTTTTGCAAAAGGTGGACTGCACATTTTAACTTTTTTCAAAAGATGGACTATGCCTTTAACTACTAAAGTTCTATAATCCATTTCTGGAGGTAGGTGTGGCCCTGAGTATACATAATGCAAGGGTGTGAAAAGAAGTCACATTATTTCCATGTTATCCAGTGCTTGTGATGGATGAAATCAAAATTTATATTAACAAAAAAAAAAAAAAAATAAATGATAATGTTGAACATGTCCATGAGACAACTTAGCTGCTGGGAGAGAATACTCAAAGCCATAAAGGGTCATCACCTGATCAGGACAAAATCCGCTCCAAAAGGGAGACCACCTTATTGCCACAAGCAGATAGCCACCATATAAAATCTTTCTGCACACAATTAACATGAACAGTCAGCTCTACAATCAACCAACCCCTGTTCGGTTTGTAATGATACATCAACATAATCCTTTTTTGCCACATATTCATTATAAGCTTTGCAAAAACGATATGAAATTAAACACAACAGAAACAAGTCTACAGTGTAAATGTTAAATACACACCAAACCTACTTTCTTTCCCCCACCCAATTTAAAGTTATTTATTTTTTTTTTTTACCATCCACCAAAAAGCAGGATCACTCAACCAATGCAATTCTGGGATACAACTCTTTATAACAAAAACATGATTTACAGACCAAAAACTCCAATAGAATTCCAGGGCATCGTCACATTAACCCGCATGAGATCAGGGCTGGTGCAAGGATTTTGAACACCCTAGGCAAAACCTAATTTTGCCGCCCCCGCCCCCTTGGCTACACCCTTGACTCCACCCCCTTTCCCCTGCCCAGCCTGATCAGTGCCAATCAAATGTCACCCGAGGTTGTTGCGGTGACTCCTCCAAGCTCCCAAGCCCGGAGGGTCGACACCAGGCTCCACGACATAGCCCACTCGGCTGACATGCCAGGAGGATGCAGAGCGGCCTCCATGGGGGTGGGGGGGGGGGTGTGGATGTGTCATCCAGCCTCTGATCTCCATGTCCCATGACATGCCACTCCTGCACAGAGCCCTCCATGTGGGGGTGGCTATGGTGCTGGCCAGTGACTGTAGTGACATGCATAATGCACAGTGGCTTCCGGGGGGGTGATGACAGCCACAGCTCTCCTGATGACATGAATCAGTGCAGGGCAGCCAGTGACAGATCAACAGTGGCCAGGCGCCCTAGGTGGCAGTTGCGCCCTAGGCAGTCTGCCTAGTGGTAGAGCCGGCCCTGCATGAGATGGTTATACTCTGACAAATGAATGTCATGAATAAAACATACTATGATACATTCTACAGAATGTTTAATTCCAGTAAAACGTATGGAGCAATAAGTATTTCATGACAATATTTAAAAAGTGGCTGCTCTGTGTTGCTCCCAGCAACCAGATGTTTTCTATTCTGATCGGAAAGAACATTTTTTAATCTTAGGAGAAATAATGGGCAATCCATTGGAGAGGTCTGTAAAAAGGTTAAAAAAAAAAAAAATCAGCTTTAGACCTTGAACAAACTTGAGCACACCAACTTGATCAGCAGCCTAAGAATTCTAGGTTGTATAACAACTTACTTGCACTCCCCGGGAACAGCGCATCCACCATGCAATAAGTCACATCCTTGCTTGCATATAGCTGTGAATTATAAGAAAATTGGTTACATGTGCCGTTTTATACGCCAGTTGAAAACAATTAACAAAAACAGAAAAGCATTTTTTTTTTCCAAATGAGATTTTCTTTTTTTTTTTTCTTTTACAGAACATACAAATAAAAGCAAAAAAAAAAAAAAAAGGCCAAAAAAAATAAACCCCAGAACAAAAAAATCCTTTCCTCCTTTTCCCTTCCTCACCGCTCTTCCCATCTCCTTCCCCTACTGCTGATTAAACTTTTAACACTACATTTATTTCATCATCAAGTATACCAAAAACTCCAGAAATATTCCAGGGCAACCGATGCAGTGTACAGGCCAACCTGCTCCTCAAACACCACCTCTTTATTATGCGTTCAGGCTGGAGCATGGAGCATCTATCCATTTTTTCCATATTTTTTTCGAACTTCAAAGATGCGTTTCGTTGAACATAGAGGTGTTTTTCAAAATGTAACATGGTTTATCCGTTGCCCGAAGCATTTCAATATCAAAATTAAAGTTTTTTTTATCAATCTGATAGCACTGATATTGACAATAAACGGATTTCAGTCAACTGGAAAGCCAAAAATGACTGCAAGATTCAGAACGGAGTGCAAAGTAAGAGCCAGTTATTGTTTAATGGTACAGGGAGTCCCCGGGTTCTGAGCAACTCTTACTTACGAACGGGGGGAGAAAAGGGGAAGTGAGGGAAATTCACTCCTGTAAGAGTTATTATGGGAAAGAGGTATCTCCAACCAATCCTTGTTTCCATGACAACCCAAATTTCCTTAAATTCAATTGTCATAGGGACAGAAAGTGAGGCGAAATCTCCTGAACAGGGGCACAGACAACAAATGTTAGGTGTTAACCCCGAATTCAACAGAACAAACCTACAGAACTGATCTAGTCCGTAACCCGGGGACTGCCTGTACACCACTAAGTGCTACTTTGCTGTCCCTCCCGGGTACAAACGTTTGCAAACTTCAGTTAACCTATGTAAGTCTTGGCCTAGGATCTAAAGGGCATCCCAGAGATCAGTTTGAAGACCAACAGGAATCTTGCAGACACTGCAAATCAGCACTGTTGCAACCAGAAAAAAAAAAAAAAGCGCAAGTCAAAATGTAGTTTACACTTTGTAAAGATAGCCTACCTTGTTTACATTCTCCCCCCATCCATCCATCCATGCAAGCCTTGTTGCCGTAATGGTCACAGGTATAGTGGCCAACAAAGTCATCCCTTGGCCGGCAAAGCTTGTTGCACATTACTCCATAGTAATTTTCATCACATTTGACTCTAATTTTCACATCAAAGTGGGCAACATGGCCCTGCAAAACTAAGGGTGTCCACTGGTCTTCAGGGTTGATGACTCCGGCATGAGGAACACGGTCGATCAAGAGGCTCTCATCTAGAAAAAGAGATTCATGTTAAGTGGTGCAAATTAGTCTTATATTTTACAATTCAGCAATAAAAAGCTATTCGTGTATGGCTTTCAAATATTAACAAAGTCTTAAGACCAAAGTATCATAACCCATTAGAAATAATTTGCCAATCTGAATAATATGGTCTCCTACATTTTGCAAATCTCTAGGGCAAATTAAAAAAAAACAAACAAAAAAAACAAAGTGGTCACACTGAAATCTGACTGGTCTCCAGGGTGAATGCCAAAACAGTGGCCTGTTTCGCAGCTGCTGTGTTGGTTTGAAAACAGACATACCAAACCCAACTAAGTACCAGCACCGGGTGCTCCATTCTTTGAAGTTCAGCCAATCAAAATGCTTGATAGATCCATATGCAATTTCCCTGACCCCAAATACCTGATAAAGCAGGCCACCTCTCTGGCTGGCCATTGGGCAGAAAAGTCCTTAAAATGATAAAGGCTTTTTTTTTTTAATTTAAAGTTACAGGTAAGCCTAGAAAAAGGCTTACCTGTAGGTGCAGTAAATATCTCCTAAACGTCCAGGGGATATTTACTTTAGCAGCGCCTGTGAGGTCACCAGCGCATGGGCATTGTGCTCTCAAAGAACAGCGGGAGTGACATCATCGTAGCTCGGCCAATCAAACGGCCACAGCCCACGAACCTGGAAGGTAGACTGGGTGAAGATGGAAGCCTCATTGGTGGTAACGCACCACTGGAGGGCTTCATTTTTAGGCAAGTCTTTCATAAATTTCAGGGAGAAGATTTTTGGGTTTTGTTCAGAGTTCTGTTTAAAGTTATTAAGATTGTATAGCCAACTCCATTTTGTAAAGACACCACAATTCAGCAGACACAAACACCATATACAGATCATAAACACATTAACCGCTAGACAAAGTTATAATGGAGGAGAGGTCTTTTGTTGGAATCTGCTCTTATTTCATCTATTTAAACAAAAAAAGGCATTTCCTAGTCAACACTATGAACAGGATACAGACTGTCCAGCTCACCCTGCATTCTCAGACTGTTCCGTTTCCTATACCTTGTTAAAGACAGAACAAACATGATGGAGAACTTCAGATCCTTAAATCTGCCTATGAACATTTATGTTTTTTTGCATGCTAGCAGAGAAGATACCAACTGTAAACTCATGGCACTTTCTGAGGGCACAGTATAGAAACAGCAAACATGTGGTAGTCTAATCAACATTGACTGTATCTACAAAACGATCTATTGGCTCTTGGACAAGAAAAAGGCAGACAGGATGTCAGGATAGCATGCAGATGTAATTGAGAATATCCAGAGTGCATGGCTAACGCTAGATATCATGGGCATGGAATGCTAGAGTAGGGTCGTATCAAAATAAACGATACAGGGCAAGGAAACCAAGGTACAAAGTAGAGTGTAAAGTTGAACTGCGGGTAAACGGTTAAAATTAATCAATCAAATGGAAGAATTTTTGAATGCCAAAAGGAATTTTAGATCGGTCAATTCAATCTTTAAATTTGCACAGCTCTACCACACAGCGCAGCCCTGAAGTCTAGAAGATTTGAATTTTTTTTCTGCAGTATCAAGAAGTTTACACATTTGTAGGAACACTCATGACTCTCGCTGGCCATTCCTAGAGAAAACGAATTGGTCGGCATGGATTTTCTCAGCCGATTGCTACTGCCCCCCACCCCAGGCTTTCAACAGCAGCAAGGCCATGCCATCTAGTGTTTGCAGGTAACTTGGATAGCATGAATAAAGCCCTGTACACACACGGCATAATGTTTGGAGACATTTGCCGGTACAAAAAAATACCGGCCGACATTCGGCCCATTTGTAAGTCGGTCTGTCTTCTGTTGGACGTGCATGCTGGAAAACCAGCAGCCGACCGACTCACGATCAGTGCTCTCAGCCAATAGCAGAGAGCATTGGTTGGAGTGTTGTGGCGGAACACAACAGATCAGTGGGGGAGATCGCTGGACTAACCTCGCATGGTTAGTACAGTGTCCGACAGGAGCCGACAGTTTTTTTTTTTTCCTGCAACCACCGGGGTAGCATGAAAGAAACTAGTGTGTACACAGCAGAAGAATGAAGTCCAACCGGCCAAAATGAAGGCATGGTCAAGAAGAGTATTGTGATCTGTTGAAGAGGTAATAAAGACCTGCAAGTGTTATGAAGGCCATGGATGGAGCAAATTCCTTTCCTGCAACCACAGGCAGTGTTGACAGGAATCCCTCCCACCGAGCCACTGTATTCTCCCAAAGGGGGAAACCGTCCCTACTGGGAGAAGACAGCGATGATTGCTAGTGGTTATACTAGTCGCTAGCGATAATCACACGTAAAATCCAGAAGGCTGGTTGTATCCAAGTTGATCGCTCAACTTGGTACATTCAGCCTGCCCATACATGGTTTGAATCTCGGCTGGTTCCTACTGACCCGGCTGAGATTCGAACCATCTATGGCCGATCTTACACTTACAATTTTCATACTTCGATGTTAGATTCACTTGGATGCAGTTTTTAAATAGCATCAACAAGCAGATTTGAGAGAGCAAAAAGCTATATGTAGGAACATTGTGTTTAAGAGAAACCAGGCACAGTAAGACCCAATGGGTTTATTGGTACCCAGTAATAACTCCACATACACTACATTTTAAACAGTTACTTTGCACAGTCTAGTTTATTTTATAAGTGCCTATAAACAACCATCTTGGAAAGCTATGTTCTTGATCTGTGCATCTCTAATCAGGATTGGACTGAGTATAGGTTTACAAAGAATAAGGACATTTTTTTCATGGGCTAGCAGAGAGTATCCTACTGTGTCCCAGAGTAAGGCCCCTTTCACACGGGTGCCTCCGTGAAGCAGGATCTGCTTGCTCAGCGGGGGATCTCTCCACTGATCCCCACTGAGCAGGCAAATGACAGGTCCGTGTCTGCTCTGCTATGCAGAGCCGACACAGACACAGCCCGCTCTCATCTATGGGGCAATCAGATGGAAACGGACTGCATGTCCATTGCCATCCGATCCGCCAGATGGATAGGGAATAGGTTCCCCATCCATCTGCTTTAGGAGGACAGGATTGGATCGAATAGCGGTAGGTGTCAGCAGACATGTGTCCGCTGACATCCACCGCTCCATAAAAAGAGACTGGAGGGTCTGATCAGGAGCGCCTGAAAAACCGATGGATCGGGATCGCCTGTGTGAAAGGGGCCTATACAGAAGTAAACTACTACAGGCAAAGATGACCCAAATAACCATTACATTTATTAGAACTTTGTGGTCCATTCATTTCCTCAAATACGTATTGCATCTTAACAAGGATTAACACAATACAGTGGCTTAGTTTCATACAGAACTTTTGAGAGGTTTGGGACACCTTTCCTTTGCATGCAAACAGCGGACCAAGCCAGCCCTCTACAGAGGGTCCTCCGACCTGAGGCCTAACAAAGCCGATGACCTCATCCAGGATGTGACGGCTTCCTGTACATTCTTTCTACGCCATACCTTCCTGAAAACAGCAATACACTTACTTTTTAGCCAAGGACAGAAGGAAGAGTCTGCAGGACAATTTAAGAAATATTTTAGGATTATATATAGCCAGTAGCTAAGGTTACTCGTATACATAAATGGATCTGTTTTTATTCTAGTTGATCTCTATTATGGTAACAAAATCTGAAGGGAATTTACAGATGAAACAAATTGCCGTTTACAGGGTTACTGTAATCTTTCTTTGGCCAATGTTGATCAAGTCTGAAAATACACCACTTCAGTTTAGGGTCAAACACCAAAACTAGGGGAAAACCTTTCAGTAATAAAGTACAGATTAATCAACCATGGAGAAACACCTTAAAGATTCCAGGAAAAATCTTACATGGTAAAAAATAAAAATAAAAATCTTACATGGTGGAACATGACGTGTCAGTTATTGGTCATATGGGTAGAATTAGCCTGGCCATACACGGTTCAAATCTCCTGCTGAACCGGCTGAGATTCGAACCATTAATGGGCAGGCTGAATGTAACAAATCCTTTACCAAGATTCAAGTAAAATTACACATGCCTCTTCTATTTAGACAACATTTAATTATCCCGGAGTTCAGCTTTAACCACTTCAGCCCCGGAAGGATTTCCAGCTTTAGGACCGGAGCCCTTTTTGCGATTCGGCACTGCGTCGCTTTAACTGACAATTGCGCGGTCGTGCGGTGTTGTACAATTGCGCGGTCGTGCGGTGTTGTACCCAAACGAAATTTGCGTCCTTTTTTTCCCACAAATAGAGCTTTCTTTTGGTGGTATTTGATCACCTCTGCGTCATTTCTGATCGCGCTATAAACAAAAGTTTGCAAAAAAAACCAAATTTCTTACTTTTTGCTAAAATACAAATCCAAAAAAAAAAAAAATATATAAAAAAACATTTTTTTTCACCGTTTTTGGCCGATTTATATTCTTCCTCATATTTGCGATAAAAAAAAATCGCAATCGGCGTTTATTGATTGGTTTGCGCAAAAGTGGTCGCGTTTACGGATGATGAGAATTAATTTTTGGGGTTTTTATTTTTTTTTTATTTTTTATTAGTAATGGCGGCGATCTGCGATTTTTAGCGGTACTGCGATATTTCAGCGGACATGTCGGAACATTTTGACACTTTTTTGGGACCATTGGCATTTATACAGCGATCAGTGCTATAAAAATGCACTGATTACTGTGTAAATACCATTGGCAGTGAAGGGGTTAACCTGCAGGGGGCGCGCTAAGGGTTAACTATGTTCCCTGGGCGTGTTCTAACTGTATGGGGGCTTGCCTAGCTGGGGAAGGGAAGTGGTCACAGCCTTCATGTACAGGAAAGGCTGTGATCACAGCCCTTCCCCCTCACACAGAGCGGAGGTCCGTGTTTACTTACACGGACCTCCGCTCCTTCACTCCGGGGGGGGCATCGCGGGTGGCCGGCGGCAATCGAAGCCGCCACACCCGCTCCCTGCCCCCCCCAACACAGTGAGCGCGCGCTCACAGTGGCTCTGTATCGCGCCCGCCGTCGTATGATGGCGTTTTGCGTTACAGAGCCACATTGTCGCCGTCAATTGCCGATCAGCGGTCGGCAAGCGGTTAAGTGCTAGTTCACACCAGATGTAATTCCGTGCGCTTTTTTTTCTGCACTAAAAATGCATGCAGTGTGTTTGCCATGTATTCCAATGGCTCTAGTTCACACCAGTGCAGTTTCCGGTGCAGAAAAAAAAAATGTAGAGCATATAGCTCACACCAGTGCAGTCAGTTTCTGGTCAGCTTCCAGTGCAGAAAAATGTAGAGCATGCTGCATTTTTTTTTGCACAGAACTGTACTGGAACATAGCAAATTGTATCAAAAACGCACTGGAACTGCGTGTGGTGCGAACACAATTTGCTATGTTCCAGTACAGTTAGTTCTGTGCAGAAAAAAATGCAGCATGCTCTACATTTTTTTTCTGCACCAGAAACTGACTGCACTGATGAGAACTAGAGCCATTGGCATACATGGAAAACACTGTGCATGCATTTTAGTGCATCTGGTGTGAACTAGCACTGAAGCAGCTCCATGGAGCAAGTGATGGGGGCAGCCCATATAGACATATACACCTTCTTACTAAACTGTGAGTAAGGGCCGGTTCACACCTAGGCGATCTGACTTCAGAGGCGACTTTGCTAGGCGATTTGAGACTTCAAGGAGACTTCAGCGTGACTTTGGGTGACTTACAACATGACCTGACGCAATCTCCATTCCAGGCGAATTTGCCTGTGGCCAATCAGAGAATAGAGGGAGGGGGTTGCCTTAAAATGATTTTTCTTTTTCCTGTAAAGCCGCTTCTTTATAGACGGGGATTTGATTTGGAAGCGACTTCCATTGACCTCTATGGGCTCAAACCGCCTAGAAGTCGCCTTGAAGTAGTACAGGAACCTTTTCTGAAGTTGCCTTGAAGTCGGAGCGACTTGAGTAAGGCATATTAAGACGGCTCCATTCATTTCAATGGGATTTCTGATGTCAGGCAATTTGAGGCGACACAAGTCGGATAGCAAATTGCCTAGGTGTGAACCGGCCCTAAGGGAAAGACAAGCAAAATGATACAATTTAAAACAAGGCAATATGAACTGTACTGAAATTTTGAGGAAATACAAGATTTATTGCACCAGGAAAAAAAATCTAACTATTGTTGTATCCATTGAGATATTGGAGAGCCAACCTTCAGGCTTAGAAAAGGCAGAAGTTTGTTACCCCTTATTACCCATAAGAACCATGGTGCGGTGACAACATAGGTTCATTTTTATACTGATCGCATATGCAAAGTGCTAAATATCAGTCAATATAATTGCTATGTCTTCATCAGATCCAGTCAGCTTTATAAACTGGAGGCAATTTATTGGAACAAGTCAAAATCCATCCCATGGATGCAGTCATTTCATTTATTCTATTTGGAGAGACATAGTAAAAAATTAAGCTAAAGAGAAAAAAAAAAAAAATAGAATTTTGTGAAGAATGACTAGAAGCAAAAAACACAGGCGGGTGCTGCATTACCATGGGATGGGGAAGGTTTAGTTACACAGGACAGGCAAAGTAGAATTTGCTCCAAACCTAAACTCCACCACTCTAATGCCTTGCCAACTGTGCCCATGCCTCACTGGTCAAGAGACCCACATTTGTCCCTCAAATGCCAAAGCAGTACAGCAGTGCTTTAATGTGAGATACTAAGCTTTAACCACTTCTGGACCAAGCCCATTTCTGACACTTGTTCACAAGTTAGTCATTTTTTTGCTAGGAAATTACTTCAAACCCCCAAACATTACATATAAATATATATTTTAGCAAAGACTCTGGAGAATAAAATGGTGGTCATTGCAATATTTTATGTCACACTGTATTTGCTCAGCAGTCTTTAAAACTGAATTTTTTTGGAAAAAATACACCAATTTAAAAAAACTAAACAGTAAAGTTAGCTCAATTTTTTTGTATATTGTGAAAGATGGCGTTACACCGAGTAAATAGATACCAAACATGTTACGGTTTAAGATTGCGCACGCACGTGGGATGGCGACAAACTATGGTACCTAAAAATATGCATAGGTGACGCTTTAAAAAAGTAGTAAACTCTATCATTCTCAGCCAAGGAAGCTGCCATCTTGGCCTCTGTTTAATCTACAACTGCCATGATGCTGCACATGTGATCAGCTATGACACCAGCCATTGGATGGTTTGACAGTTTGGTTTAGAGCACAGCCAATGGGAGTGTAACATTTCCGGCACGCGCCAGAAATGTAACTGGTTTTTAAACTGTTAAATGGATGGGTTTACTACCGCTTTAACGGTTACCAGTTTAGAGTTACAGAGGAGGTCTTTTGCTAGAATTATTGCTCTCGCTCTGACGATGGCGGCAATTCTTTACATGTGTGATTTGAACACAGTTTACATTTACGGGTGAGGTTTACGTATGCATTTCCTTTGGTGCACGAGCTCGCAGGGACAGGGGACACTTTAAATTTACAGTTTCAAAAAAAAAAAAATCAGATCACTTTTATTGCTGTAAACATCCCTGATGACAGTAATCGGCAGTGACAGGTGACAGGTACCCTGAGGGATCGGGGGTCTAAAAGAACCCCAATCCGTTCCTTTGCACATCGGCATTTTGGAATACTAGGGATTTTTTAAAATTGGCGCCATTGGCAAGCGGGTAAACAAGAAGAGATGACGCTTCTGGGTCACTACGTTGGAGACCCGATTGAAGCAGGTTCTGGCTTTGTTCGGGAATCCAGACATGCTGGCTGCTAGCTCAGATCTCCCAGTAGGGTGGGAGACCCGAGCGGTGCGGCGGAAGGGGGGCTGGGCCGGAAGTACAGGTACGCTGTTTTTCAAAGTCGTTAAAACTAGACCCTGTCACCAAATCTATAACTACATACAAGATTGCAATCTGAATCAGAATTCTTCAATTGCTGCAACAGGCACCCCTTCTGTAATTTCAAAGCAAAGACATCAGCCTGGCAATTCAGAAAACCATTTCTGGGAGTGTTGGATTGTGAGACTTACACAACAGGGCTGGTGGTCCCCCCTATCAGCGGCCCTGTACACAACTCCACCACTGCCAGTGTTTCTGCTGAAAGTACTAACATTTTAGAAGTTCAAACTGTAAGCCTAATAGTACACAAGGACAGGGGGCCTCCTATACATCGGCTTTCATTGCTGATCTTATGACAGTAAAAACACAGATGGCATAGGGGCAAAAGCAGTGCCAAAGGCTTGAGAGCCGACAATACAGAACATTCTATTTTTTGTCTGTATTTCTGGGCCTCTCAAAACTGCTGCAACAAGCAACCCTTCTACAAGTAGACCTAACAGAGATGACCAAAATCTGCTTCGTTGTGAAGGTCGGATGAAGTGACGGTCCCTTGAAAGGGGAGTAGAAAGAATGACACCACCAAGTTTTTGCATTCAAATGTTTAACAAAAACGCAAATATGAATAAGCTCACGTGGTATAGCTGGTATAATGATCTACTCACCCACTTTAGTGTCATTGTCCCAGTCCCAAGCCTCCAAAATTAATGTAAATGATCTCTGAAAAGAAATAAATCATATTACTAAACATATCCAAATGAATAAATTCTGCACTTTATACAACAATAAAATGTACATATATGTATAAATGATGCGCAAACCACAAAATAAAATTAAAAAAAAAAAAAAAAAAAAAAAACAACACCACAACGCTGAGGTGGTTAAGGCCCCTTTCACGCTAAGCGCATCCACACAGCGGGGTCCGCCAGCTCAGCAGGAGATTGTTCCGATGATCGTCGCTGAGGCGGCGGATGACGGCTCTGTCTCTGCACTCTGTGCAGGGGGACGGACCTGTCAGCTCCCTGCTCTCCACTATGGGGAGATCGGATGGAAACGGATCCGCCTGTCCATTTTCATCCAATCCGATCCGCTGGACGGATGGGTGAACATATCAGCCATACGTCTATTTTGAGCAGATCATGTCGGATCGGATGTCAGCGGACACATCTCCACTAACATCAGACTTCCCATAGAGGTCTATGGGTGGCCCGCTCGGATCCGTCTGAAAAACTGACAGATGGATCCAAGTGGTCCGATCGTGTTTAAGGGGCCTAATTCTTAAATAACTCCAAAAAAAAACACTTTTTCCAAACAAGATTCACTTAGGCCATGTACACTGCTGCTGGTAAACGGATGTTCAGGGGCAGTTGGGCGTTTTTTTCAGCTGCCCCTGAACTCTCCTCTAGGTTATCTTATCAGTACATTTACACAGGGTCGTTTACAGTTATTTCTAGGCAGGTTGAATTTAGAGGCAGTTGGAAAGCAAAAAAAAAAAAAAAAAATGTGTTCGGGACGGATGTTCAGAGGCATTTGAAACACCTGTAATCGCTTGTAAACAAGCCTAAACGCTGTAACTCGCGTCTAGGAGCGTTTCGTTTGGATTTTTTTCATTTAAAAAAAAAAAAAAAAACACTTAGACGCAAACGCAGTGTGCAAGCGTAGCTAAACAGGTGTTTAAACGTTGGTCAAGCTGTCAAGTTGAGTCGTTCGGGGGAGGTTGAAAAACATCTCATGTACATGTAGCCTTAGGCTGCTTTAACACGGAGGCACTTGAAAACTGCCCACAATGCTGAGCGCTTTTGAGGCATTAGCTGTGCACTTTTTTGAAGGTCACGTGACTCAAAAGAACAATTTTGAGGCGCTTCCCATTCAATACAATAGAGAGGGGTGCTTTTTTACCACTTCAAACATGCTCCAAAGATGCTGCTTACAGTTTTTTCACCTCCCCGCAAGTACACTGCCCCAGTGTGAAAGCATACATTCATTTTAATGAAAATGTGTTTATGTGAGCTTTTCATCTGCTTTTTTTTAGCATGAAGGCGCCTGAAAAGTGCCTCAGTGTGAAAGGTGTCTAAATAACAAAATAAACAATTTCATGCCTTGTCTTCCCGTAAAGCTATTAAGCTGTAAATGCAACATACTGAAAATTTGTAATCGGTTCAGCACACACACTGCTGTTCGGCAAACTCAAATAGCACATACAATAATAGAGACCAGTGGCGTCACTAGGGGGTGACTTCTGGGGCTATAGCCCCGAATCTGGGGCCCATAGCCCTGAGTCTCTAGGGCAGGCATCACTAAATTGCAGACAACGGTACAGATCTGGGCCAAGCCATTGTCCCATCCGTACCCGCGGCCACGTCATTTAGGAGCAACTTCTCTTCCCCAGCCTCGGCCGCCGATGTTCTTTGCATGCCGGGAGGCACAATGTTAATATCCCGGGTGTGGGAGGCGCATCCCTGCATTGGGGGCGGGTTATCAGCTGAGTGCTGGTATTAAAGCTGACTTCAGGAGACACAGCTCTGCAGTGGATGGGAACGAGAGCTTTCGGCTTCTTTTCATATTAACCAGCAAGTGATTGGTGGCTAGGATGCAGGGCGGTCCCAGCCACCAATCACTTGCTGGTTAATATGAAAAGCAGCCGGCAGTTCTCGTTTCTCGTCCAATGGAGAGACGCGTCTCCCAAAGTTAGCTTAATACCAGCGACCGGCTTATTACCCGCCCCCAATGAAGAGCTGTGCCTCCCACACAGGGGATGTTACCATGGTTCCTCCTGACCTCCGCTTGATCTAAGGTAGGAGGGTGAAGGGCAGAGGATACTACATGGGGGGGGGGGGGGGGTTCGACACAGAGGACTTCAGTCGAAATTATGGTCGTGAGTCGACTATTGGGCGGGGGTTACGTCCCTACGCGGAGGGTGTGGGCCCTATAATTGTAACACGGAGGGCCGTACGTTTCTTGTAGCCGCCGGCTCC
>BLSH010339800.1:710332-720661 GCA_018402905.1 Glandirana rugosa
ACTGCCAGTGTAAAACTTTACGAACTAGGATGGACCACGAGGAGGTCCGTGTTTACATACACGGACCTCCGCTCATTCGCTCCGGGGGGGGGGGCATCGCGGGTGGCCGGCGGCAATCGAAGCCGCCGCACCCGCTCCCTGGCCCCCCCTGGACACAGTGAGCGCGCGGGCGCGCCTCCGGCGGCGCGCGCGCGCTCACTATACACGTTCCCGCAGCCGCCGTCGTATGACGCCGATTTGCGGGAACGAGCCACTTTGTCACCGTCAATCGCCGATCGGCGGTCGGCAAGTGGTTAAACTGCTATCGAGGCATCTTGAATATTCTGTACTATAGTTATGGGGTCACTTTAATTCATGAAGCACCAGGTAGGATCAAGCATTTCAAAATGTGACCGTCAAACAAATAAAACCCAAACTACAGTAAAAAAAAAAAAAAAAAAAAAAAAAAACACACTTCACTTTTCCATTTAGCAACCACGTCTTTTTTTGAAGTGCATGTAAATGATCCCAACAACTTCTCTTATTTGCCTCCTTCCGCCCTAATCTAAAAAAACTGATAGCACAATGCTTCCAATGGAATCAGTGCAAAAAATACCCGTTGATCTTGTCAGATATTCAGAACTGTCCTGAGACCATTTAGCCCTCGCTGTTCTTGTAACGTTACAGTGAATAAGACAGTGGGAGTGGATGAGTATTTTATAAACGAAATGGGCAGGGCTGACACCAATCAGTCCACAAAAATGCTATGTGTAGTCAGTCCACAATAAAGCTGCATTCACATTACAGCGTTTGGAATCATGGGCAGATTTGCCACGAATCTGCCCACGATTTGACAGTGCTGATATGTGAATGGCAACACGTGGGATTCGCATTTGAGATGCCATTCATTTGAATGACAGCTCAAACCGTGGTGCAGGTCTGCCAAGGTGGTCGGGTGATAAAGCGCGCTGCAAGCACGGCAACCCCACATGGCGTCGGGACGCATGTTGCCCCAAAGTAGCTACTGAACAATTTTTGGGTGACATGCATCCTGCCATGTGGATTGTGGCGATTGCAGCACGCTTTATCGCCCAACAATTGCGTCAGACCCGCACCGCGGTTTGAGCTGTCATTCAAATGAATGGCATCTCAAATATGCGTCCCGCGTTTTATCATTTATAGATCGGCACTGGGAAATCTGCCTGGGATTCAAAATGCTTTAATGTGAATGCAGCCTTAGAGGGAAAGTGTTGAGTGCATTTCTGGCAGCTCAATGGGCATCTTTATACACTTGCAGGATCTTTAACTATTTCATGCCCGCTCTAGAGGCAAAAGACGGCTACAGCACAGCTCTCTTTCTTGTCCATGGATGCCCTCTTAGAACCACGTGAAAATTCCGCCAAAAGAAAGAGGTCTCAAAAAAAAAAAAAAAAAAAGACAAATTTAGTACGAGTACAGTGTTGCGTGACCGCGCAATTGTCAAAGTGTGACAGCACTGAAAATTGGCCTGGGCAGGAAGAGGATGAAAGTGCCCGGTATTGAAGAGGTTAAAGTGATAAAATATGGGCAAATGTGATTTACTGGATGTGTGTTTTTTTTTTTTTTGCCTTGACATTCTTTATGTAGGTTTCATGGGACAGCACTAGGCGTCTTCAGATTGGCCCAGTGGTATCACATGTGGCCAGAGGCAGACTGGAGCTGCGGGGAGTGAAGTAAAGAGGCAATAGGCTGCTGGGGAGGGGCTAAGTGACCCTTTTAAATTACTCTGTATGGGCAAGGGAAAGGTTTCCTTTAAATTTATTTTTCTCCAAACAAAATCAGGGTGGATAAAAACCAATGATAAAAAAAATAAATATTTGAAAATGAAAAAAAAAATGTTTTTTTTACATTTAAATCAGATTTTTAAAACTCTTGGATCAAAAATGTATCTAAAGAAAGTTTTCTTTTTAGGATACATTAATAATTTTGTTTATTCAGCATGAAATGGGGCTTAGTTATGTAGCATGAGGCTGCAATATTTCCATTCCTGGTAAACTCATTCAATGAATCCAAGCTCTGCAAGCTGAGATAAAATGCACTGCATTGATGCATTCACACAATTTCACAGTAACCATGAGATAAAACAAAGTCCAGGAATATTCCTTTATCCCATTGTTTTGCAAATCAATGTACACTACAAACTGTATGGTTGAATCGGTTCTGATATCGCTGTTTTACTATCCTGACAGCTTATTACTCTAAATAGGAAACTTTCATTTTGTTTGCAAATATTACAGATTCTAACTACCAGCAAGAATAAGTCCTTACATTTAAAGAGCACCTGTCATTTCAGATCCATCATGGCAGCGCCTGTTAGCGGGCATCCACTCACCTGCTGCCGCCACGTCCCTCACCTTGTTGTGTCACTGCTGCATCACCAGCTGTCCCATTAAAGTGAATGGGACTGTCGTTGAGTCAGCAGCGGGTCAGAGGAGGAGATACTGCAGGACAGAGATGACAGGTGCTCTTTAAAAATTATAATTCAAATCAAGCCTTTTTACTAGCGATTTAAATCAAATCCACCCTGAACAAAATTGCTCATATTTTACTGAAATATACCTTTACGTAGCAACAGCTTTTCCTAGCTATGCCACACAGCCCGAACAGCTGGCAAGAGTGAAGGTGTGGATAATACCAACCGTAATCCCTTTCAAGAATAAACTTGACTAATGTTACTACTGGCTAAATAAGTATAGTTGTAGTCCACATGCAGACATGCTGGCTAGGAGCAATAGCCAAGCTAGTAATTTTGCTTTGATTTAATTTGCACCTATGTCAACTGCAACATCCGACCACATGGGAAGGAGGCAGTGGGAAAATGATCAGGCCATAATAAATCTTCACCGTATACACATACATTATTATGAACACTTTTTTCTTAAACAAGTTAACACATGGCCTCTGTACTCAGCTGCATAAGGGGCTTAGAGAGAGGTGTGTGTGTGTGTGTGTGTGTGTGTGTGTGTGTGTGTGTGTGTGTGTGTGTGTGTGTGTGTGTGTGTGTGTGTGTGTGTGTGTCGAGAAAAAGCAGTACGCTGATCTTCCCAGTGAGTGGCTGTGCAGGGGGGCGTGTCAGCTTGAGGACAGGCAAGCTGTCCTTCCAGCACAGCCAGAAAACTGACCATGCTGGGATGGATGTGCACTCATGCATAGTGTGGTCAGTTTGAAATAGGAAAGCAGGGGGGGCTGGCAAGATCTCAAAAGGTATTTAGCACAAAAGGGAGGACAGGATACTTAACACAAGTACAGGGTTCAACAGACACGAATTGGGAATACGAAATGTTGGTGTAACATTCAGTCATTTTACGGTTTTACTGAATTTCATTTGTATTCTTTTTCATGGCTGGCTGTCCATTGTATTTAACTATATTTGCAGTTTAACCACTAAAGGCAAACTGAACCATAGGCATTTCTATCAGTCTATGAATTTCTATCCATCCAGTTCTAAGAAGACAGCCCTGCCAAACAGTGCATTCAGGGGGATCGCATTCCCTTTCTCTGCCGTTCTCTCTCCACTCCCTGCCTGCTGATTGGACAGGAGAACAGCAGCCATCACCTTGCTGCTTTTACTTGTCCGTCCTCCCCCACCACCACGAGGTGGAGAGCGTGACATCACAGTTCCAATTCTCATCCTCATGGAATTAGAGCTTCTTGTATAATTAGGGAAAAAAAAAAACCTGTAACAGTTTAGCGCGACCCCTGTGTTCACTAAGCAGAATGGCATAGGACCTGGAAGACTGGAGTGATCACTGTAGTAGCACTTCTTTGTTTCCACCCACAGGTATGGAATATGTATGTTTACATTAGACTAACAACCGATGCAGAGCTCTAAACAGGGGAAGCTAGTTCTAAAATCGAGTCCACAGACGGGTGCTCTGGTTTCCATGTCCTCCAAACAGGTAATCAACCGAATCATGTAAGAAAGCTGGCAACTCCAAAGTTGATTAGTTACATGTATATATAAAAGGGGCTAACGCGTTTCGGCACACCACCTTGCTCCCAGCACAATTTTTTGCTGGGAGCAAGGTGGTTTGCCAAAACGCGTTAGCCCCTTTGTATATTCTTAGCATGTAACAAATAAACTTTTCATATGGATTTGGAGTTGTCGGCTTGCTTACTGGATTATGTATACTTACATTGGTCCAAGCTGGAAAGCCATACCTGCAGTATAGCTTTAAGGGAATGAGCTCATGTCGAACGCCATGATATGCCACAATTTACTTTAAAACCTAACATACCACCAGGGACCTATGGATCATGATCAATGTACAGTGCAAAATTCCAGCAGAGATTCCATCAGTCATTGGAGGCAAAGTACTTGTGCAACTAGTGTCTCAGGTGCCATTGTACTAGCAAATACCATGATTTTTACAGTGGCACGGACAGGTGACAAGATTTGAGACCGTCAAAAAAATCCTCTCCATTAAACCCAGCACTGAATTTCAAGGCCTTTCTAACCATTATCCAAAAAGCTACAGGGCTATCAAGGTTTGCAAGGTAAGGGAAAGAAAATGGAAGCATTGTGCATGTACTGTATTATTTCTCTGAAGTCACACTAAAAAACGCATACTTTATACATCAACATTATGGAGCTTTACAGCTCTAAACCCAACAACATTCTGCACTTCTGAAGACACTACCTTAAACTTCTGCCCGCTCGGAGAGATGTCAATTGCGTTCACACTCTGCATCTTGCGACAGATCAATTTACACAATATTGGAATGTATAAATGTATCTCTAAAATACAACTTGCCCAACAAAGTGACCTATGCAATTTCAGAAGCGTGCAACTCTAAATGGTTAAATTAGCCAAACGTATCATTCCACATTTTACTATTCAGCTTTGACCAATACCTAAAACAGCACACCTCCAATATAAGGCCTCATACACATGGACGTTTCTTAAACAAATAAACAAAACGTCTGGCCCCGACTTCAAGGAAAAAAAGAAAACGCCGGCGTTATGCATCGGCGTTAGTGAGCGTCGGCCTCAATAGTAGATTTTTAAAAAAAATAATCCGTCTATTTTTCAACCTAAAAACTTCGGCGTCAAAAAACACCGGTTAACACCGGTACAATACTCGTTGGCGTTTTGCGGCGTCAAAAAAACGCTAAAAAAGTTACAGCCTCAGAACGCGCTGGCCGTGGGTTATAGTTTCAGCTCGCTGATGCCATCTACAGCTCAAAAGCGTTGGCATGATTATGGGGCCATTGACTAACATGGAGAGCTGCAAAAAACGCCAGAAAACGCCGGCGTCAAAAAACGTCCGTGTGTATGAGGCCTTAGACTGCAGTATATAAAAAGAGCATGCAGGTGTTACAAAGTTATTGCTTGACAATTCCATTAATGGCACATGCAACAAGCCATGGGGGCAATGTTCACAACTGCTGGGGCCACCCGTATTACGACTCCAAACTATCTCAAGTACACAGACTTTCAATTGGTCCAAGGCGAATAGGTGTATTTTATGCAATTATTTGCTACCACTCACCTGGCATATCAATAACCAAGGCAGGAGGCCTGCCACATCAACCAAACTTACTTCAGCCATTATCCAAGCTCAACAAATTTTCAATAGTTCTGCTCATAGGTTAGAGTGCCCATGAATTCCTTAATGCAGAACTTGTCGCTCCCCTACCCACTGTGCTAGATACCCTATAGCAGGGGTGTTCAACCTTTGGAGGCACGAGGGCCATTTAGGCGATTTGGCAACCATTCATGGGTCACAAAAGAAATTAAATCGATCTGAATTTTGAAAACAAGGACTGGACAATCAAAACACACCAGGGAAGCGCAAGCCCAAGTAGAGCAATCAACTTCATTATGCAAAGATAAAATGACACATATGCTCCTGGAATGACACCAAGTTCAGCCTACAACTGAGAATCCACCTTCAGAATCCCTGTATAGATGCCACTAGATGTAATCCACTAAAGAAGAGCGGGGAGCCGGCCACAAGAGCAGCTTGTGTGCGACAGTGCTGGGATTATGGAGGACCAGCAATCATCGAAGGAGGCTATGTGGGTTGCCATAGTTAAAAATCGCATTTCAGAGGCGTGGCCTCCTTTTTGAAGCATCTATTCCTACCCAACACACAGACATGAGGAGCCCTGGTGGCATTCTGAAAGCACGTCATTTTAATAACGTTTATTGCAGTAGGGCATGTGCTTTCCTGGGCTCTTTTTTTTTACATTTTTTATTTATCAATCATTTTAGGTTTGAGGTCCTGTGCCCCATCAGATGGCTCCACAGGCCACATTTGGCCCGTGGGTCACAGGTTGAGCATACCTGCCCTACAGTGTCTATACTTAACTTCACCACCGCAATTAAAATTCTGGTATGCCAACAGTGCAAGCAATTAACAGGCCCTAGCACTGACATGGGGGAAGAGGACATTTAATTACCATACTTTGGAATATTGGCATTGTGGGCAAATGATAGTAAAATATGAATTGGAGGGCGAGGGTACGTTTAGGATTTTTTAAAAGCTCCTTTTAAAATTTGTGTTGCAATAAACAATATTCTCTAGAAGCCCACATGGAATAGGCAGCCTAGCCCAGGAATAATATTGAGCTTACTGGTTATTTGCTACAGCACACCCTTTCTCTGCATACTATAATCACCTACATCTAAATGTACAATCCAGGAAACTACCAATATGAAGCCAATAAAAATATGGCAGCTCCTAAAAAGGAAACCCCAGCCAAACCGCTTAATACGGTTTAAAAACACAACTGTGTAACCTGCCAAAAATACCAACTCTGGTCACCCATAAGGCCAGAGGTGGCACCAATATGGCAGCCTTTAGCTCTGCAACATTCTGTCCGCTCCCCGACACGTGTGCACTCATTGAATTAGGAATGAGGATGACCAGAGTATGATTTTCTCCAGACCACAACACAAAACTACTTAAAGCTGAATACTAGGAAAAGGAAAATGCTCATTTGGAGAGGCAGCCCCCACACTGCAAGGATTGAATGATCGTTTAGAACTAGGGAAACTGGGAGAAGTGCTTTTACTTACCTGATCCTCCACTTTGAAAGATTCCCTCCTGGCTATAAGACCGGTGGTCCCCGCAGCCTCTTCTCCCCTTTGGTCCGTAGCCCTAAATTGAACATCGGGATGCTGAAGGAGAGGCCACTGAGGGAACATAGGTCGAGGAAAGAGCTGACTGTTGAGGAAGTGGGGGATTAAAAAAGTAAAACTGCTGTTCCCAGTTCCCTAGACCTGAAGGAACAACATCTATCCCTTAATGTGTGGGGCAACTACAAGTAGCATCCCCCCCCCCCAGAGATGGGTTCCAAGAGTGGAACATTCACTGTCCAGTTAGCCTTGTAAGGGCCATTTCACACGGGTGCCTTCAGTTCAGATCAGCAGATGATCTGTGAGCTGATCCCCTGCTGACTCTGGCAGATGACCATTCCATGTCCAATCAGTTTCTGTGGAGTGGACATGGACAAAGTCTGCTCTATGGGCAGTCGATAGTAAATGGACTCTGTCCCTTTACACCCAGCTGCCTGCAATCTGGTCTGCCAAAATGAAAGACGCAGTCCCCCATTTTTTTTTTTAGCAGGCCCGATTGGACCTAGGAGGTAGGTGGGTGTCAACGAACACAAGCCCGTTCACACCCACCGGTCCGTAGGAATGCATGTACCTCCAGATCAGTTCCGCATGACAAGACAGACAGGCGGACCTGATAGGATCAGCAATGTAAAAGGACAATAAAGTATTTGAAATTGGCAAAAACGTTCCCCAAGTGAGAGAACTTCGCGTGCCCAGTTCAGTCCACTAATTCATCATGAAAGATGCCAAAATAACAGCTCAGTTTCATAAGAAAAGGGAGGGACCCATCAAATAAGGAAGCACGTTTGTACCATATACTCAAGATCAGCGGTGGTCAGCTTGGTGGATAAGGAGAACCTTAAGAACTACAAACTTAAAAAATTCCCAAAGCAAGTCTCCTTTTGACAGTGATAGTTTGCTGTTCTTTTGGATTCAGTCCTGCATTGAGCCTCTGATCTATGAGTTACTCATTTAGGCTCCATTTACACGGGACGCTGTTTCAACCTCCCCTGAACATTTTATCTTGACAGCTATAAACCGGTCTAAAACTTCCGTTTTGCATGCCGTGTTTGCATCTAGGAGCGTTTTTAAAAAAATATATATATTTATTTTTTTTTTAATGGAAACGCCAGTAAATGAAACTCTCCTAGATGGGAGATACTGCGTTTAGTAGCGTTTACAAGCTGTTTGGCGTTTCAAATGCCTCTTAACTGGCGTTTGAAACCCATTTTTTTGCGTACCGAAAAACCCTCTAAACGAAACTGCCTGGAAGCAACCTTAAGCAACCCTGTGTACATGGACTGATAAGAGAACATGGAAAGTTCAGGGGCAGCTGAAAAAAACGCCCCAAATGCCTCTAAATGTCCGTTTACCAGCAGCAGTGTAAAGGAGGCCTAACAGAATGCTTGTTCCAGGTCTTAAATTAAAAAGTTTGAGTTAGACACATACAGGCATCTGGCATTTTCATAAGGATGTGAGCAATGGCAGCCCCATACTTCAGTCACTTTAATCAATCCTTTACCTTGTCATGGCGACCCAATAAATGGTCGTCCTTCCAAATAAAAGGTTGGTTCTCAAACATTGCATAATAGTTCTTCTATAAGATTGCCTCAAAAGGAAATCATGTTTACAGGAGTACTTAAAATGATGTTACTATAGACACCGCTACTGCCATTGTGAGAATTTTTACTCTTGTCGCTTATCCGGCGCCCATGGGAAACGCACAACAATATCCTGTAAAATGACAAGCATTGCTTTATAGCCTGCAAGGAAGTGGCGTATGTGGGGAGAATAAAAGGCACGGCAGAACAGAGCTACGTCTCAAGGTTAAATTGTCATTCGTACTGGTATGCGTTTCCTCGCTCTAGTTTCTAACAGCTTGCAGTCTCCAGTGTAGTTGGATCCCACCAGTATCGGATGACACTGCTTATTCCTGGCAACCTTTAGAAGAAAACAACGCTTTCATGTCATACATTTCACAGGGGCCCTTTGATTGCTTGCTTTCAAAATCTTTATCTATTAACACATCCCAAAAATATTAAAAAAAAAAAAAAAGAAGTGGAATATTGAGGTCAGCAAGATGATCCAGGCCATTGAAATACAGTTAATGTGTAATGAGCAATTAATGAGATGTTCATGCCGTGTTGTAAAAAGTCACTGGGGAGGGTGTACTACAACTGGGGTCCATGACCTGCATCATGCCAAGCCTTCAGAGACGCAGCGCGGTCTCCAATACATGTTATGTACAGGACAAATACACCCCCACCCACCACAAGCCTACATCCCCAGGTGCCAAGCTGCACATCTGAGCCTGCAAAAAAACGCAATACAAATAACACTGCCAATGTGTTGAAATGCAGAAGCATTTTGTCCCCCGGGGTAAATAAAAATAAATGATTTAAAAAAAAAAAAAAAAAAAAAAAAAATCTGAATTTAATTTAAATCAGTTTTTTTCAAATTTATTTTAGTAATAATCTATGTAAAAGATAGTTTTTCATTTAAAGATACATGAATAATTTAGTTTATTCAGCATGAGATGGAGCTTAGTTGTGTAGCATTAGGCTGTATATTCTGCAAAATTGGTAAACTCATTCAATGAATCCAAGCTCTGCAAGCTGAGATAACATGCACTGCATTGATGCATTCACACAATACCACATTGCTTGAAGTGATTGTAGCCGTATTAGTGCAATAGTGCCAGAGAAAATTGAGTACTGTCCGTGATACTTTTTTTATTTGCACTAACATAAAAATTTTTTCAGGGCAAGCTTTCGGGGTATCTCCCCTTCAAGGTCCAAGCCACAGTAACCATGAGATAACACAAAGTTCAGGAATATTCCTTTATCTCATTGTTTTACAAATATATGTACACTACAAACTGTATGACTGGATCGGTTCTGATATCGCCGTTTTACTATCCTGACAGCTTATTATTCTAAATAGAATCTTTAATATTTGCAAACAAAATGAAGGTTTCCAAAGTACCAGCAAGAATAAGTCCTTACATTTAAAGAGCTCCTGTCATTTCAGATCCATCATGGCAGCGCCTGTTAGCCACATCCCTCACCTTGTTGTGTCACTGCTGCAGCACCAGCTGTCCCATTAACGTGAATGGGACTGAGTCAACAGCGGGTCAGAGGAGGAGCCGCTGCAGGACAGATACTCTTTAAAAATGATTTATAATCGAGTTGATTTAAAGTGGATGTAAACCCGCTAGGTCAGTATGTCAAACATCACATGTATATAA
>BLSH010339800.1:720671-737244 GCA_018402905.1 Glandirana rugosa
ATATATTTTAACACTTCTACCCTGTACAGGAGAGGATTTCATGTCAACTGTGCCCAGTTTTGCCACAAAGAGTTAATCAAACTGAGTAATGTGCTTATCTTTTTTCAGTAGGAAAAAAAATGACTGAGGGAGAAATAAGATATTTCATCCAGTGCTGTGTGACTGACAGGTCACATTCTTATCTCCTGTATAGAGAAAAAAGAGCCTCACACCCCACCACAATCTCCTCCAGCTCTCAGTTTAGAGCTGGGTGGGAAGTCTTGTGACATCACAACTCCACCCACTGAGCTCCAGCAAAGAGACACACCCACTGATTCCAGGGTTTTGTGGGGCTGCTACAGCTGAAAAGGGTGACATTTGCAAGGTAGGGATACATGCAGGAGGCTTGCATTTACATATACATTAATACGGTGCCATTCATTTATACTGGGTGAGTGGTGGGTTTACATCCACTTTAAATCAATCCTTATTACTAGTAATTTAAATCAAATCCACCCCGATTGCCCCCAATCAATATGAATGCTTCCAACTACAGCTGAAGTTTAACAGCTACAGTTGAAATCTGGTTGGCCATTTTCTAGTACTACAATAAAAAATATATACACAATGGCACAACTGCAACCCTAGGGGAAGAAAGGTACAGTCATGCAGGATGATGGCAGCAGCTCCTGAGATGACCTAATATACATATGCAAAGAGAAGGGAAGGGGCGCACCATCTAAATGTACCCGTGTACGCTCATGGGTAGGGATCGGCGCATGATTGTAGCCTTCCCAGATATGCAAAGATCAGCAGGTCAGCAACTGGTGGTGCCAGAGGTCGGCTGCTTACCTGCCTTACCTACAGCATTATACGAGCACTAATGGCAAGCAACTAGGACAGAAGTTTTAGGACTATAGACCCCCCCCCCCAAAAAAAAAAACTGAGGGGAACAAGTAGGATGAGCCATGTTTTTACTGCCCACAAAAAGTTGATAAGGCAGTGGATGGGGGTGTACACATGCGCCACACACACAGTAAAAATGATCGCCCTCATGTTTGGCAGTAGTGATGTGGCACAGTGGTGGGGGGTTTTGGAGATTAAAACAGGTAGCAAGGAGGTAACATAATGCTCCCCTCCTTGCTTGTCAAACACTCCCTGAAAAACGATCCAAAAAGCATTCTTTAGAGGGCACCTTTAGGGAATGCAAAAGCACTGAAGCAGGTGAACTGCAGGACAACTGCACCTGCAATGATCTCCGAAAGATCTAAAAAGGTCTTGGGGCTAGTTGACACTTGCATTGCTCTATGAAGAGTAATCTGCTTCCAGAACTCTCTTCAAAGGGCATTTGACAGGCAGTGAGGTGCCATTGTTTGGCAGATGGCACAGCCCCTAAATGTGACAGCGGGGATAATCTTAGCCGCCCCCTCCAAACACAAGTTTAATTTGAAACCTTAAAGCTGAAGTTTAGGTATAGCAATTTTTTTTTTACATTCGGTACATTGGTCCAGCTTGGATAGAATGTTGAAGGTTTAGGTCCAGAATGCCTTGCGGCACACAAACATGGGCGTCTGTAGGCCTGCTCTGGCACAAAATCCTTAGACAAAATTATGTCAGGCAGAAAATGGTCTGCTGAACAGCAGCTGCATCCAATCAGATACAGCCTCCTTCAGGTATTCTGACAGCTGCTGTCGCAGTGCGAGACTTGTACATCTGCAATTGCTGTAGATAGAATCAATGGAGCAATCTGTTAGATTTGTTTTATTCAACACGCAGGCCAAAGAAAAAAAAAAAATTGTATGGCCAGCCTAAAGCGTAACTACGGTAAACCCATTGATTTAAAGCGGAATTCTGACTGAAATAGGACTTAAGATGAATACCCCTAGAATGCTCATGCCTCCTGCAATGTAACAAAGGTATGCTGCAAACTATGCCCAGTTTTCTATTTGTGCAGCATAGTTTTCTTACTTTGTGATGTTCCTGCACAGCGTGACCATCTCCAGTGTGGGCATCTGAAGTCAGTGTCCTTCCTGGATTCCATGCATGGTGGCTACCCAGCATGCACCTGCCGATCTCACGCATGTGCAGTGCAATATTGGTCAGCTTGACATGCCATGGCTCCGGTAACATTTAACATTGGTGTCTATGGAAATTCTTCGTCTGCTTGACATGGCACTGCTCTAGTGCCATGTCAAGCTGACCAAGCTTTTCCACGGACGCCAATGGAGCCGTGCCATGTCAAGCTGACCAAGATCTCCCAGGAGCCAATGCAAAAGCCGGAAATTACGTACGGCACCACGGCCCCTAAAAGGAGGAAGGGACATTAGATATGGGCATAAATCAGGTAAGTGAACAGAAATTGCCAATTTTAGGCCCCTTTCACACTGCTACAACATGAAAGCTGCCCGATTTTGTGGGCACAATTTTGATGCCATTTGGACACGATTTCAGGGAATGCCTGTGCAAACCTGAGGTCTATGGACCTCAACTCGCATGAAAGTCAGACCAAAGTAGTGCAGGGACTACTTGGAGGTCAGCACGACTTGAAGTTGTACATATATGAATGGCTGTCATTGGAAATCATGGGTAACGACTTGTCATGTGACTTTGCAGTCTAAAGTCGCAGGACAAGACGCACAAGTGTGAAAGGGGCCTTAAGGATGCACATTAGTCCTGCATGGCAGGAAGTAAACAATGTGGGTGGAACTTCGCTTTAACTGTATCCCAAAACCATTACATTCAAGGCATGCCATGAACGATAATCGTCACACTTGCTTGTGCTCTCAAGCTGTCAAACCATCAAATGGCTAATGTCATAACTGACCACACGTGTTGCCTCATGACAACTGCAGATCAGACGACAAGATGGCAGCTTCCATGACTGTAAAGGATACGAGGGGTTAGTTCCACTTCTGCTTGAAAGGAGAAATCTAAACGGATCTTAAAGCAGATTTCCACTCAAATGTGGAACCTCCGCTTTTCTGTCACCACATTCCCCCCCCCCCTACCCTCCGGTGCCACATTTGGCCCCTTTCAGGGGGAGGTGGGGAATGGGTACCTACTTTTGACAGGTAATGCTCCCCACTGCCGGGAAGTTTTGCCCCCCTCCTCCATCATCCGCCAACGAGCCAATTAGAAAGCGCTGCACACTTTGCGCATGCACAGTAGGGAACAGACTGAAGCCAAAAGGCTTCACTACTTGTTTGCCTTACGAGGAATGGCGGCGGCAGCACACAGCCGATCCAAAAATCAGCTAGGGTGCCGACACAGCGGGAACCCTGGACAGGTAAGTGTCCTGATATTAAAAGTCAGCAGCTGCAGTATTTGTAGCTGCTGACTAAATTTTTCATGGGGGGGGGGCTGGTGCTCCACTTTACACTGAGGGCAGATCGATGAAGTAAATGCTACATGAATTATTTGCCCTTACTCAAGATGGCCACGGCCAGAAATGCTAAGGGGTTGCTTTTCAAAGTGATTTCTCAGCAAAGTAAAGCATAGAGCCATGGAAGGATGGATGGGGGAGTTTGCTTTGAAAATTAAAAATTAATTGAACTGTGTATTTGGTTTGTGGTGCTCAGATGAAGTGAAGGTCCGCTTTAAGTCAGAAATGGGCAAACATTTAGCTCAAGGGGGCTTACAAGCATTACAGGGGACTCGTCCTTTGTCCTCCGCTTGCCTTTTTTTTTGGGCACAGTTAACATTCGTGGAGGACTGCAGCATCTTCCCACATGATACTGTGCATAAAAAAAAAAAAAATCTCCTTCTGTCAACTAGAGACACAACCTGGAAACAATCGCCTTGCATTTCCCCAGGCTCACCTTCTGTGGCATTCACAAAAAACGGAGACCAGCAACCAGAGGGATTTGGTGAGCAGGACAACCAGCTGCCCAAATTAATGCCAAGATAAAAGTTATAACCTTCCATTCATGTACGCTCACTTTAAAAGCAAATTTTTTGTTTAATGTTCAACCGGAGTGCCCCTTCAATAAATCCCTGAATGAACTTGAAGAAACCAAATTCCTTTGATTGGCTCACCTACCTGACCTCATATTAACTTGCCTGGGCTCATGCGGGGATAGAGCCCTGGCACCATGCAGCTTTGTTTCAGGATTTCACAAGTACTGAACAAGATACAACTTATCACATACAGGAGGATGGTCTTGTAAAAAAAAGATGTTCAGAGATCATATTCTGCACAGAGGCAAAGATTCAAAATCAAAAGTGAACCACCAAAAAAAAAAAAAAAAAAAAAAAAAAAAAAAGCTTAATCATGTGTCCAGTGACATTCAGATAAAGAATACAGCATGTACGTGAAAGGATCTAAGATCAGTTTCCCGACTGCAGTGTCCTATAAATAACCACAACTGGGAGCGTGCAAGCCAGCGCGGCACCTCTCCAAAGCCAGGCCCATAAACACGAGCAAGCTGCAGGACACTTCTGTGCATTCACATGCTGGTATGACGCTCATATAAGGGGCAAATGGCACAAACAATTCCATATGGCTGACGTGTGACAACGCCGCAGATCTCGCACAGGTCCGATTCCGCTAAATATTTATAAAAGAACGAGGCATTCATAACTAACCCACGGCCAGGCATAAGCTGAGCTCTAAAGATGCAGGAAAGTAGAATACTGAACAGTCAAGGAAGGCAAGGCTTGTTGCGCAAACTTAGAGTAACTCCACTTTTGTTGAGGGGAAAAAAAAAACTGCCCACTGGGTGATCTATGTGCATTGCAGGACTTTTAACAAACCTTGTTGCAGATTCTTACCTTTTGTTATTCTGAAGAAATAGCTGTCTGTGCCCATGTGCAAAGTGAACGATTTTATCATCAATCAGCTGCTGCACCTGCAGGGTTCTAAAGTGGAAGGTGACAGGGTCTGTGTGTCCTTTTACACGCGATTTCCCTTTGGGAGTGTCCCACCAAAATTATTTTTTATTTTATTATTCATTACATTTTTGTTGCAAGAGATGCCCAAAATCTGATATGTACAGTGCATCCAGAAAGTATTCATAGCACTTCACTTTTCCCATTTTGTTATGTTACAACCTTATTCCAAAATGGATTAAAATTATTTCCCTCAAAATTCTACAAACAAAATCCCATAATGACAACGTGAAAAAAGTTTGTTTGAAATCTTTGCAAATTTATTAAAAATAAATGAAAAAAACTCCTATGTACATAAGTACTCACAGCCTTTGCCATGACAAAAATGAGCTCAAGTGCATTCGGTTTCCACTGATCATCCTGGAGTTGTTCCTACAATTTGATTGGGGTCCACATGTGGTAAATTCAGTTGACTGGACACGATTTGGAAAGGCACACACCTGTCTATGTAAGGTCCCACAGTTAGCAGTGCATGTCAGAGCACAAGCCAAGGCATTAAGTCCAAGGAATTACCTGTAGACCTACTAGACCTCAGAAACATGATTGTATCAAGGCACAGATCTGGGGAAGGGTACAGAAAAAGGTCTGCAGCATTGAAGGTCCCAATGAGCACAGTGGCCTCCATCATCCATAAATAGCAGAAGTTTGGAGCCACCAGGATTCTTCTTAGAGCTAGATGCCTGGCCAAACTGAGCAATCTGGGGAAAAGGTCCTTAGTCAGTGAGGTGACCAAGAACCCAATGGTCACTCTGACAAAAGCGCCAGCATTTCTCTGTGGAGATGGGAGAACCTTCCAGAACCACCATCTATGCAGCACTCCACCAATCAGGCCTGTATGGTAGAGTGGCCACACAGGTGCCACTCGTCAGTAAAAGGCACATGACAGCCCACCTGGAGTTTGCCAAAAGGCACCTGAAGGACTCTCAGACCACGAGAAGCAACATTCTCTGGTCTGATGAAAGACTGAACGCTTTGGCCTGAATGGGAAGCTTCATGTCCGGCGGAAACCAGGCACCGTTTATCACCTGGCCAATACCATCCCAACCGAGAAGCATGGTGGTGGCAGCATCATGCTGTGGGGATGTTTTTCTGCAGCAGGAACTGGGAGACTAGTCAGGATCGAGGGGGAGATGAATGCAGCAATGTACGGAGACAACTTTAATGAAAACACTCTGGACCTCAGACTGGGGCAAAGGTTCTTCTTGCAACAGGACAACAACCCTACAGCCAAGATAACAAAAGTGTGGCTAAATGACAACTCTGTTAAAGTCCTCGAGTGGCCCAGCCAGAGCCCAGACTTGAACCCGATTGAACATCTCTGGAAATATCTGAAAACAGCTGTGGACAGACAATCCCCATCCAACCTGATGGAGCTTGAGAGGTCCTGCAAAAAAGAATGGGAGAAACTGCCCAAAAATAGCTGTGCCAAGCTTGTAGCATCATATGCAAAAAGACTTGAGGCTGTAAATGGTGCCAAAGGTGCTTCAACAAAGTACTGAGCAAAGGCTGTGAGTACTTCTGTACATGAGATTTTTTTTTCCATTTTTTTTTTAATAACATTTGCAAAGATTTTAACTAAACGTCTTTCATGTTGTCCTTATGAGGTATTGTTTGTAGAATTTTGAGGAAAATAATGCATTTAATCCATTTTGGAATAAGGCTGTAACATAACAGAATGTGGTAAAAGTGAAGTGCTGTGAATACTTTCTGGATGCACTGTATTGTATGACCTCTGGGAAAATAATTGAGCAGATGACAAGCAGGAAATTACATATCGGGGGTGTTCTGTACATTATCTCTGTGCATTGCATTTTATAGAACATTACAGTGCTGCAGATTGAAAAGGAAAGCTATTAACACTCAATTACAATATGACTATTGACTTGTGTAGCAATGCTATACACTAGATTATATTGCCATTTTCCCACAAAAGTGGAGTTATCCTTTAAGCCACCATTCAGATTCAGCTGGCAGCCAGTGCACCATCATAGTGCAGCAATTTATTCTGCCAAAAGGTACAACTACTAAAAATTGCACTCACAAGTGTAAAACATGAACACTTATGTGTGGTCCAGATAGCGTTCTCCAATCCAGCCCAAGTCACAATTATTGTAAGATATCCCCCTTACATTAAAGAGGAAGTAAACCCAGATGGGGTTTACTTCCTCAATATACCCCTGTAAAGTAGAAGCATAATGGGCTACTATGCATCGCATAGTAGCCTATTATGTGCCACTTACCTGGAAACGAAGCCTGCGGTGTCCAACGCTGTCCCCTGTGCAGGCCGCGTCCATCTTCAGCCCCTCTTCCTTCCGGGGCAGCGACGCCGAGACTGGCCAGAAATCGCATGGCGCGGGAGCCGCCAGTCACGGCACAGGGTCAGTGGCGAAACGGCACGGAGGCAGTGTCGGCACATGCAAAACATTGCACATCTCCTGAACCGTACACGTTTAGGAGATATGCAGGGCACCTACAGGTAAGCCTTATTCTAGGCTTACCTGTAGGTTAAAGTGGTTGTCACAGGTTGACAACCACTTTAATCATTTTTAGGCAAGAAAAAAAAATAAAAAAAAATAATCTTCCCCATCCATACACTCGATGTGGATGGAGGAATCACTCCTGCTGTATTATTGTGTTCTGACTGCAGGGAGACTTCTCTACCGTCAATGCAATTATTAGTGCTGCCAGCTGATTGATGGGGAAAAACCCTGGCTGATTTTGCTGTAGCCCACCACTAAAAAACGTGGTCCCCTGCTGCCATTTTTTCCCTATGTCATGAGGAGCCAGCAGTCTCCTCCAGATTTTATGTAGCTGCTGGGGAATGAAGGAGAATACGATAAACTGGGGTGGCTTTTACAGGTAAAAAGCAGGTTAAAATATAAAAGCAGAACTTCACTCTCAATCAACATCAACCTTTTTTTAATCCTTCTACTGCTACCATAGTAAATAGACAGGAAAGTATAAAATATCTGTGTTTTTATTTTTTTATTTCTTCAGTTACTTCCTGGTTTCCAGGCCTAGGCAAATTATGTCATCACAGGATTCTTCAGAGAGAGGAGGAGGGGTTCTCTTAGGCAAGTACACCCTCATGACTGCATGCCTGAGCTAAGGGCAGATGGATTCCAGGAAGTACAGTAAATGCTACATGAACAGCAGCGGCCGGTCAATAAGGGGCGCTTGGGCGCCACCTCCCCCCCCCCCACCTGCCAAGAAGAAAAGAAAGTCAGCACAACCCCCCACAGGAAGTGCCGGTATATATAGACTTTTTTTTTTTTTTCTCGGCTCCTTGCTGTCTGACAGCAAGTAGTGAGCTGATTGGTCAGTCATAAAAGACTATGTAGGTGCGCTGAACAGACGCACATACATAGTATAATTGGCTGCCCTGAGCCAGTGACTGACTGTCATTGGATGCGGTGGTTGGGGGCAGGACTGTGGCGGACGTGCTGGCTGTGTGATTACTCGTGCAGGCGCAGCACTACGCCAGGTTTCAGTCCAGACTCCCGCGCAGCAGCCCATCTACGAGCCTGCAGCTCGCCGGACTCTGCACACTGCCAGCCTGCTAAGAGATGGGGTAAGTGCGGGACTTTGTCTCAACTTCAGGGGGGGGGGGTCTGTCAGTGCCGCAAGCCCCTACCTGGTGACTCTGTATGCCCCTACCTGGTGACTCCCACTCATCTGCACATAACTTAGAGCACTCTATTTTAAAAGTCACACTCTGGAGTATAGCACATCCTCCATACAATGATGCGGTTTCTATTTTCGGTATCCTGCGACATGCAACATCAGTGGATAATTTAAGCCCTCTTTGGATTTGAAGGTTCTTTAGGCCATAGTAAGTCTTGATAGATGTGAAACACTATGTCTGGTAGAGAGATGGACATTGGGTGGTTAAAGTGGACCTTCAGTCATTTTTTCAACTTTCCATCTATTAAATCTTCTACCCTTGTTGTATTAACTTTGGATAGTAAAACTATTTTTTCTGCCAGTAAATACCTTACACAGCCTACTTCCTGTTTGACTTTCCTGGTCATTAGCCTAGGTTGATGACGTCATGCACAGATTCTCTGAGAGATTTCCAGGAAGGGAGGGGGATGATTCATAAGAGGGCCAATGAAAGCTGCAGGGCTTGAGGTGTGCCTCTGTCTGCGTAAATCCAGGAAGTGAACAGGGAGCAGCTTCAGCTGCCCACAGTTAAAATGGCTTCAGCCAGACTTAGTGGATGGAGATTTTTGCAGCGTATTTGGCAAACGTTGGCCATGAATGTCACAGAACACTTTATATAGAATGAATCCTCTGCCCTTACTCAAAATGGCAGTGGCTAGAAATGCGATTTTTCAGAGTTGTTTCTCAGCAAAACAAAGCATGGAGACATGGATGGATGGATGGATGGATGGATGAGTTTGCTTTGAATATTTAAAATGAATGGTTTGTGGTGCTCAGATGCATTGTAGTTCCACTTTAAATGTATATATGATCCTAAAATGAATGCAAAGAAGTTACCTGAAACAGCAAGGACGGGAACCCTGCCCAAAAGCTCACAAGCTAAAAGCGTACAAAAGGAAAGATTTGTAATCAGTTTTGATCTAGATAATGTTAGGTGCGAGTCAGAAGGGAGAGATGTTGACAATTAGGATTATAAACCTTATGAAGCACAATTAAAAAAGGATTAGGACCCGGTATTAGAACGGCTACTTTCCCAATACAAGTGAAAAGGCAGAAGTAGGCTGTTACAGTTTATAATAAGGACAAACTAAAGCAGACCTTCAAACATTATCCCAACCTGCTTTCCATTTGCTCTCCTCCAGCCTCATCAGAAGTTTTTCCGGGCAGCAGCTACCCTCTTCCCATGGAACCCTCTCCCGTTCCCTCATTCCTTGCCTAGGCAAGGGTGACTTTGCCTTGGTCCACTTCTCCTCCCAGTATCTGTAGCTGATGGCTTTTAACTTTCCCATTCCTATCTGAAGTTCCTCTTTAATGGCAATCGGCAGTCATCTGCAGCACAAATGAACCGGTCTATGAACTCCCAGTGGTCTTAAAAGTATCAAACTGATTTTTTTTTTGTTGCAAATATTTTTGTATAGGCAGGTCCAGAACATAACATCAGTAATACAGTGGAACCTCGGTTTACGAGCAACAAGGTTAACCAGCATTTTGAAAGACGAGCATTTTAAAAAAAAAAAAAAATTCTGACTGTCTGCAAGCGGTGTCTTGCAAAATGAGCAGAATTAAGCCTAGTTGCATGCAATACAGCAAGTGGCCAAATATGTGGGTGACTGGTGAGCCTCGGAAGCTGTCGGAAATACCGAAAGTGTAAACAGTTCCCGAACATTTCCGAATGTTTCCGGCCATTTCTGAGGCTCACTAGCGCCACCACAACCCTGGCCACATACGGTATTGTATACACCAGGCGCCCCTGGACCCCTTGCCACATATAGTACTGCATTGACAAGCAGTGCTGTGGAACAAATTAACCGAGTTTCCTTTGTTTCCTATGGGGAAACATGCTTTGATATACGAGTGCTTTGGATTACAAGCGTTCTGGAACGGATTATGCTCGTAATCCAAGGCTCCACTGTATATAGATATCGACACAAGCAACCAATATGTCCATTCAGTGAACCCGTGTTGAAGATCCAAATACGTCACCCAACTGATTTTAAGGCCTCGTGCACACTGGATGTTTTTGCAGCTGCTCCTAGGGGTGTCTTCTGTATATATTTTCATGCCTCTAAATGCCCTTCTATGTTATCCTATATATCCACACAGTGTTTAGTGGCAGGAGAGTTTAGAGGCAGGAAAAAAACATTCTGCCAGTGCGTCCAGGAGCAGCAAATTTTGGGTGAAAAAAATAATAAGATAATGACGCTTGTAAACGTGCCTAAAAACGCATATTAAAGTGGTTGTAAACCCTAGAGAAAAAAATAAATAAATAAACACCCTGCAAGACAAAGGCATAATGAGCTAGTATGCATCACATACTAGCTCATTATGAAATACTTCCCTTGGAACAAAGTTGTTGCAGCAGTCCCCGCACACTGCTGTTACCGGCGCTGTGATTGGCCGGAGCCGCAATGGCGTCACTCCCATGCATGCGCGCAGGAGCCGTCGGTCACGGTAGTTACTTTAGAAATGGCACCCACGGGCCGTTTCTTCAGTGTACATGTGCTGATGTCGGCACATATTACAGTGAATATCTCCTAAACTGTGCAAGTTTAGGAGATATGCACAGTACCTACAGGTAAGCCTTATTATAGGCTTACCTGCAGGTTAAAGTGGTTGTACAGAGTTTACAACCACTTCAACGCTAGGCACGTTTAGCACTTGAGCATTAATCTCAGTGTCCAGAATAAAATTACTTATCCTGTCAATGAAATTAACGCCCAAGCTCTTAACGCCTGTAAAACGCACCTAAACACTTATAAAAGCATTAGACACCTTTACAAGCTTCAAGCATTTTTCTGCAAAAACCCTGCTGGCTTCTAGGAGAGTTAAAAATAAATTCCTGTGTGCATGAGGCATTAAAGTGGAAATCCATGCTAAAGCTAAAATCCCTGTATCTATAGACACACACATTCTAACACGAACCTATCTAGCCCTGTTGAGGGGGGAAAAAAAAAAAAAAAAAAAAAACACATCGGCCTACATACCTTTTCTGCAGCCGCTCCGACCCAATCTCATGGACGACAACAGAAGCCCCATAGTCACTCTATGGGTGATGTCACTTCCCATTCATTTCACAGCCATTGGCGGCTGTGTCCTCTGCAGAGCTTCCGCCCCTGGAGATCGGGTCAGATCGCCTTCATAAAAAGCTATGTATACTTATTTTTTCTTTACGGTGCTAGATAGGTTGGTGTTAGAATGTTGGGGTCTATAGATAAAGGGATTTTAGTTTTAGCATGGACTTCCACTTTAATGTTCAAGCAGAATGAATCTAAAAAAAGCTGTATTTCTGAAGTCCGAAGGCCGACACAGGGCCTTAAGTGGTCATAAATGGCACAACCCAAAAGGTCTTCTCATTTAGGCTGGGTTCACGCTGATCCGGCTGGGGGTCCAGTGCTCAGCTGTACACCGATTCAGGAGCGCATTGGGTCCAAAATTTTGCCTGAATTCGCACCTGGAAACGGAGCCAAAGTCGCACAGGGCTCTTTCAGTTCGGACCGCCCATCACAGAAAATTGAAAGTTTCAGTCCATTAGGCAAGAAGCACGCTTAAAAATAAATGATGGGTTTGTACGTTAAGCCTAGTACACACAATCAGAAATCAGACAAAAATTTCAAAGCAATCGTACGAGAATCTGCTCGTTAGTACACAGCTTTCGAGTGCCCGCCACACTAACATTTTTCTCGTCCAATACCATATCCTATGATTTTCATTGAATTGGTAGAGTATTTGTTCGCTAAAAATCAACATGCAAGACCATGCCTGCTCATAAATGAAAGAATACTTTACAATACATCACTTCCGGAGTTGTATTCTGTCGTATAAAAATTTTAGTTTGTAACCTCTTAATTTTAGATACAAGACTAGCATGCAAAATAAAAACAATTTAAAAAAAACGACAATCATTTGTCTGATATTCTGATTGTGTATATGAGGCTTTATGGACAACATACATAAGTCAGAGAAGGAAGAGAGAAAAATTAAAGTGGTTGTCAACCTGTAGCAACCACTTTAACCTACAGTTAAGCCTAAAATAAGGCTTGCCTGTAGGTGCCCTGCATATCTCCCAAACCTGTACGGTTCAGGAAATATGCAGTGTTCTGCATGTGCCAACGTCATTTCGGCATATGCGCAGTGAAGAAACGGCCTCCATGCCATTTCTCCACTGAGATTGTGCCGTGACTGGCGGCTCCAGCGCGGGAGTGACGTCATGCGAATCCGGCCACTCACAGATCCAGAGATCGTGGCCCCGGAAGGAAGAGGGGCTGAAGATGGACGCCACCAGCACAAGGGGCAACGCTGGACATCGCTGGCTTTGCTTGCAGGTCAGTGGCACATAATTGGCTACTATACGATGTATAGTAGCCCATTATGCTTCTAATTTACAGGGGTATGTAGAGTAAGTAAACCCCATGTGGGTTTACTTCCTCTAGAATTATAAATCACTACAATGAACTTAACAAGCATCCAGGTCCCCTGTCAAGCAGCTGCCTTGCTGCATTCTGAAAACAGGAGATTGCCCGCCCGGGTTCCATTTAGAGAATATGCTTTGCATTTTCTCAATGAATGCAAATGTGATGTCACCGCCCTGAGGAGAGTGGAGTCAGAAGCCAGTGGAGATCACCATAGTAGCACCCCATGCTGAGCAAGCTGCCCTGCTGCATTCTGATTACAGGAGGTTGGCTGCTTGGAAAGGATGCCATTCAGAGAATGCTTTGCATTTTTTGAATGAATGCAAAAGTTCCCTCTGATTGGACGAGGTAGAAGGGCAGGGCGGTGGTGATGAAGGGGTAGTTAATGTAAGGGTCACAGGCTTCATCAACTACTGTGGGAATATTTAAGCCACACGTGGATTGCTAGAGCCCATAGCAGCCAAGTAGAGTAATACGCTTGAGGGGGCATACACATGTATAGTGTGTGTGTGTGTGTGTGTGTGTGTGTGTGTGTGTGTGTGTGTGTGTGTAAATATCGTTACATTTCCGAGTGCGGATCCCCCTTACATCAGGGTCCCCAGAGAGCCCCTTCCTTACATCAGGGTCCCCAGAGAGCCCCTTCCTTACATCAGGGTCCCCAGAGAGCCCCTTCCTTACATCAGGGTCCCCAGAGAGCCCCTTCCTTACATCAGGGTCCACAGTGAGCCTCTTCCTAACATCAGGGTCCACAGAGAACCCTCCTATACATCAGGGTCCCAGAGAACCCTCCTATACATCAGGGTCCCAGAGAACCTCCCCATATATCAGGGTCCCCAGACTTCCTCCCCATACATCAGGGTACCAAGAGAGCCTCCCCATACTTTAGGTGGAGGAGAGGGCAAAGCTGGAGCCCGCGCTACCACAGCTCAGTCTGCCCTTGCCTACTGCATTCCGGACCGGGACATACCTGCAAATTGCAGAACTGCACCCACCCGGGAAGAGACTCGGGGCTATAGGCCCCAGACTCGGTGCTGTAGCCCCAATAGGCACCCCCTAGCAACGCCCCTGGAAGGACCTGAAAAAAAAATCTCCCTATAACCACCACCACTATCCATACGAGTCCAAAAAGCATAGGTGTGTGTCAACACCACTCTAGGTCAGTCTCTCATCTCCACTAAAACACACATACCAGGTGCTGGCCCTGTCCATCACAGTTTCCAATGAGCAAAAAAAAATTCTGGTTGGTCGCATGTCCAGTAAAATCACCTTTATTTCAGCAAGTCCATAAAAACATCCAAAAAAGGGTCCAAAGGAATCATGGGACAAAGTTCAGTGAGCCAATCAGGTTGCTGTGTGGCAGCTCAATGGGCCCTCCACCAGAAACCGGGGAAAACAATTTAAAGGGATGCATAGTCAACTGGTGGCTATGTTCACTACTCTCCACGCTGCCTTCATGCTCAAATCCAATTCCATATTAGTTTGCAGACTGTCCCCATCTAAAAAAAGTTTGTGCCTTCTAAAGCCCAAATTAAAAAAAAAAAAAAAAAAAAAAAAAAAAAAACCCTGCCTTAAATTCCCTTTTATTTATCAAGAGACAGCCCATTACGCAGTATGCTATAGCCACTGTTTATTCATGCAGCACAGCTATAGGTTTCTAGGGGCTGTAGCACGCCAACGTCTGTGCTTTCTTAAACAAAATCTATCTCACTAGATCAAAAATGTGAAAAAGTGCTCTGTTCTACAAGACTGAAAATAACCAACACACGTTAAATCTTTGCTTCTCCCTAGTCTCTGGGATGGCGGGCTGCAGAACCGTATGGGGAGCAGGCAAAAGGAAAGGTGTAGCCCCAGCTGTCAGAGGAGCTCGGAGACAAGCCAGTACAAGAGGGTTTCATATTTGCGGCAGACAATGTAAATTATTGGACTCGGGGCTGCTTACTGTCAATGTACAGTGCAGAGCAGCTCAGCAATTCTAGATCTGGTATTACATATCACGGTGCTGTGTCTTCTGCTCGTCAAACAAAAACAGTGGAGTCAGCTTTTCTGTAATCTATGCAAGTGTAACTCATCCTGATCAATCGGTCACACTGGCCATAAACACAACAAATACAACCATAGGGATCGATGCAAGCTTATGCCTAGCTATAAATATAAATGGTGGGTGATAAGATGAGATTTGTATGTTTGGCATCTGAACTTCTGTGCATGTATCCTGTGTAAGGCTGAATTCAAAATGCAGAAGAAAGGTGTAGATCCGACACTACAATTGTCCAGGCCAGGGGTCTCAATTCTTTCTAAACAAAGCTTACAGTCCTTGAAACTTTAGGGGGGCCAGACTGTGGCCAGTGGAAGTAAAAAATGTACTGGCTTTTTTTTGTCCCCCTCCTCACCGTCTCCCCCTTCCCTTCCTCCTTCACCTTTACTCAACCATTAGGTCCAGCCAAGGCTGCCAGCAGGTCTGTCCGCTTTTCAGATGTACCTAGCCATAAGTAGTGGTTCACTCTATTGGGCTCACCACCTATTGACTTACAGAAGTACACCTATCCAGCCCCTCCGCTCTCAAGTCCGCTTAACACACCTTTTTAGTTCCAATATGGTTTTGACCTTTCCAACAATTCAGGGCTTCCTGACCTCAGATAAGTTCATGCTCACCTCATAACCTTTGCAACCCTCTGGTATCTCCTCACCCTTGTATTAGGGCTTATCCTCACATATGGTTAGAATAAACATGTATTTCCGGTTTACTTTGTTTTCCTTAATAAAATTGTTATGGAAACGAAAATGTACTGGCATTATGGGGAGAAGGGGGAGATGTGGGCCATCAATGGTGATAGTGGGGGAGGAGAAGTGGGCCATCAATGGTGTCAGTGGGAGAAGTGGCCCATCATTGGTGCCAGTGAGAGGAATAGTGGCCCATCATTGGGGTCAGTGGCAAACACTATGCCACATTGCCAACAGTGGGGGAAATAATACCCCAAAAGCAAAAAGGGATGTATCCAGTCCCTGGGTCGCAGTTGGAGACCACTGGTTTAGGCAATGTGAAGTGACTTTATGTACCAATCTGCTTGCTGTCCCAGATCAGGGCGTACTTAAAGGGTGCAAGAAATGCCCATCAAGTACCCCATTTAACAGCCTGGCAAAATGGGCCCCAAAACCGAACTGGATGAAACGCTAGAGCCAGGTAGGAGAGCGTCATGAGAAAGTCAGACGCACAAGAGTTCAGCTTCATTCATGAACTCCTATCTGCTTAGTATTGCGACATAATAAAATGTGCCCCTGACCACTTATCAACTGTGTGCATATTTCAGAAGACTTCCCAGGATTTCAGGTGCAGGGGGAAGCTGCATTAGGTGGACTTCACTGGAATGATCAACAGGTATTTGGGGACTTCACAGGGAACCAGGGGGGGCCTGTCCAGTAAGGGCGCACGGGAGCAGCCCCCTCTTTCCCTGCCACCCCCTCTTCAGGACGCCAACCGCATAAATTACCATAGCAGGGTTTGTTTTTTTTTTTGAAGCACCAGATTAGAGCCATAGGCTCTAATATAGGCTTAGGGTGGGGGTTATGTTATATAAGGGGTGGGGCTTATAAGTGGGAGGGGTCAAAAAGGAAGGGCAGGGTCTGACGCCCCCATC
>BLSH010339800.1:740339-754720 GCA_018402905.1 Glandirana rugosa
TAACCCCCCCCCCCCCCCCGACACCAAGGTTGGGGCACTAACCCTCCTTCCAGACACCAACGATGGGGCACTAATCCCCCCCCCTAGACACCAATGATGGGGCACTAATCCTCCTTCCAGACACCAACGATGGGGCACTAATCCTCCCTCCAGACACCAACGCAACGATGGGGCACGATTCCTCCCCCTACTACCAAAGATAGGGTATAGTTCATTCTCACCGACTCCAGGAAATTTTATACTCCCACTGGCCACTGTTCGGCCCCCTAAAGTCTGAAGAACTGTACACTGACCATTTGGTAAGAAATTTGGAGGCCCCTATCCTAAAGTAACTCAATCTTGATTAGAATCTTCACAACAAAATTTGGCAACACTTGGGATCCTTGGACCAGATACATCACAGTAGACTGATGAGACCTTGGGATCACCTTCTCTACTAATTATGGTAATTTTTTTCTTCTCCAATTTAGCATTCTCTCTACCTTCTCAGGTTTGACAGTAACAAAACCACCGGGTATTTAGTGATCGGTTAGACTATACGCTGGCGTTTCTCTGGGATTTATTATTGCAGTAAAGTATTAAAGAAAATTAGCATTATTATGCTCAGATACTTCAAAGCAGGCAGAACAGTTCTTAGATATTTGTGACTAAGAAAAAAATTGCAGGTTTTCTGTGTGATCCAATTACGCTTCATGCCAGCGGTCAGCTGCAGGGCAGAGCTATGTAGAAAAATCCAACGCTTCTGCATTTTTCCACATCGCTCCGCAGGTTTCTGTGCAACCCTGCGTTTTTATGCACGGTAAATCAGCTCAGCTGGTGGCAGAAATTAACAGAATGTCACTTTGTGACATTCCAATAAAGTTGAGAAAAAAAAATGGGGAAGCTGACCTGTGTTGACGCAAACACGGACAACCCTTTGCTGGCAGCTGCAATCTCTACATGCAGAGGAAAAAAAAAAAAAAAAAGAGAACAGCTGGGTACAGTTTAATTTTCATTCAACCAGCAGGCAAAAACGGACAGAGCCCTGCATCAACGCAAGAGATGTTGATGCAGGATCTCTCCCACTGAGACATTGTATTCTCACAGGGGAGACTCCCACACTGCCAGTGGTCACAGCCATTGGCTGCAGGAGCTTATCAGCCCACCAATGCCACCTATCAGTGCCACCCATCGGGGCTGCCTATGAGTGCCCGTCAGTGCTGCATATCATTGCCACCTATCAGTGCCGCCTATCCGTGCCCATCAGTGCTGCATATAAGTGCCTCATTATCAGTGCCCGTCAGTACTGCCTCATCAGTGCCGGTAAGTGCAGCCTCTTCAGTGCCTGCAAGTGATGGAGAAAATTTACTTATTTACAAAGTTTGGTGACAAACCGAGAAAAACTTTTTTTCAAAATTTTCAGTCTATTTTTTGGATCAGAGGTGATCAAATGCCAACAAAAGAAAGCTCCATTTGTGGGAACTTAATGATAAAAACCTAGTTTGGGTACAGCGTTGTGTGACCGCACAATTGTCATTCAAAATGCGACAGTGCTGAAAGCTGAAAATTGGTCTGGGCGGGAAGGGGGGGGGGGGGGTAAGTGCCTGGTATTGAAGTGGTTGAAGAGAAACTCATCTCTGTCCTGCAGCCGCTCCTCCTCTGACCCGCTGTTGACTCACCGATCGTCCCATTCACTTTAATGGGACGACTGGTGATGCAGCAGTGACACAACAACAAGGTGAAGGACGTGGCAGCAGCAGGTGAGTGGATGTCTGCTAACTGAATCTGAAATGACAGACGCTCTTTAAATGTAAGGACTTATTTTTGGTAGTAATTAGAATCTTTAATATTTGCAAACAAAATGAAGGTTTCCTATTTAGAATAAATAAGCTGTCAGGTTAGTAAAACAGCGATATCAGAACCGACTCAATCATACAGTTTTTAGTGTACATTTTCAAAACAATGGGGTAAAGGAATATTCTTGAACTTTGTTTTATCTCATGGTTACTGTGAAATTGTGTGAATGCATCAATGTAGTGCATGTTATCTCAGCTTGCAGAGCTTGGATTCATTAAACGAGTTTACCAAAATTGTAAATATTGCAGAATATACAGTGTCATGCTACATAACTAAGCTCCATTTCACGCGGAACAAACTAAATTATTGATGTACCTTGAACTGAAAACTATCTTTAGATAGATTTTTACTCCAAAAGCATTTTATTAAAACAAAATTTGATAATAAATAAATAAATCAAAAGAATCAGATTTAAATTAAAAAAAAAAAAAAATTATTTTATCCATCCTGATCCTATGTACTTCGGGAAGGAGCAAAGTTTTTCGCTCTTAATACCCATTCGAAAAGAATTTGTGGTAGTAACCGCATGCGACAACAAATGATAAGGCGCACTGCAGGTCATGCGATATTGCAACACTACATGGTGTAAACGGGCTCTTTACAACCTGCAATTAAAATACCAGTTGGCTTCTATATAGTAAAAGTTCCAGCAGCTAATCAGAATGTTAGATAAGATAAAGCTTTAACTGCAGGTAGGTGTCATTAGACAAGAAGCCAACAACTGCTGTGCTGTCCAGTAATCCCAGCGATGGGCTGCAAGCCTCTTCTGTGCCAAAATGCCAGAACTATAACATCTTAGCCATTAAAGTGGCACTCCGGGCAAATCATACACGGAATGGTAATATTGTATGAACTGCACTTTGAGAGACCAGGAACAGGCGAGATTTTCAATCCACTGTAACTTTCCTATTAACAATCCATGCAGAGTGAAAGAGGAACTATTTTAGAACAAAAATACAGCAGCCAGAACAGGCAAAAGCCCCCTGGAGTAGGGCTGAACTGAATTACCTAAAGTCTACATACAGCCATGTTTTTTTTTTATTCGGTCTATTCCATTGGGGAGATTATGATCCACTTCCTCCCCTAGAGGCACAACAGGAGAGGAAATTTCTAAGTAATTGAATTTTCCCTCTTAGTTTTTACCAGATTGGAAAATCCCCACCTTGCTTTTGGTGACAACTGAAACAGTTTGCATTCTGTGTGAATGGAGGGCAAAAACAAATGTTATTCGGCTATTTTCTCTCCAGGTCAAGTGGTATACTATTCTTCTTACAGAACTGAGTAAAGTCAGGAAAAGGAGAACTAGGTGGGGCTGATGATCTTAGGAAAGAAGTACTTCACCATGATCGCCAGCTCCACCTAGTGGCTGCGGTATTCTCCTGGCTCTGCATGAAGAACATTCGACCTGGAAAGAAAAATAACCCAACATTATACTTTGCTCCCACTTGCACAGAATGAATGTATATGCAGTTTCATTGTACGAATATTTTTTTTTTTTTTTTTTTCACAAATCCATTCCTTTTCTGTCTTAAAGTGGTTCTAAGGCTAGAAGTTTTTTTTAATCTTATTGCATTCTATGTGCGCAGCAGTCCCCCTCAACCCTCTAATACTTCCCTGAGCCCCATCTCAATGCAGCAATGTTACACAAGAGACTCAGCTGTCCGGGACTCTCCCTCCTCATTCGCTGAGACAGCAGTGGGGCGCCACTGGCTCCTGCTGCTGTCAAAGCCAGTAAGCCAATGAAATGAGAGGGGGCAGTGCTGAGCCTTGGCTCTGTATCTGAATGGACACAGAGCAGCGGCTCAGCTCGGGTGCCCCCATAGCAAGCTGCTTGCTGCGATTGAACACAGCGGGAGCCAATCAGCGGGTCCGGTGGCTGTGATGGCCGCTGGGATCCACTGATTGTTGACTAGAAAGGCAGAATGGCGCTGTAAACAAGGCAGACCACTGCTCTGTCAGAGGAAGAGAGATCTTGTGTTGCTGCTAATCAGGAACACAGATTGCTCTCTTCCTCTAGTTCAGGGATATGCAATTAGCAGACCTCCAGCTGTTGCAAAACTACAAGTCCCATCATGCTTCTGCCTCTGGGTGTCATGCTTGTGGCTGTCAGTCTTGCTATGCCTCATGGGACTTGTAGTTCTGCAATATCTGGGAGGTCCAATAATTGCACATCTCTGCTCTAGTTAAACCATCCCCCAACACAGTTTTAGCACCGATTGGTGTCATTGGTGCCCAAAAAGTGTCACTTAGTGTCCATATGTCAGCTGTTCAGCAAAAAAAAAAAAAGGACACCCACACCCAGCAAAAGCGGATCGCCACCAATACTAGTAAATATAAAAATGGAATATCCCATAGTTTGTAGCTAGGATAACTTTTGCACAAATCAATAGACGCTTATTGGGATTATCTTTACAGAAATGTAGCCTAAACTGATGAAGAAATTCTATTTTTTTTTTTCTATTGGGTATATTTTATAGCAACGGTCAGTTAAAGTAACACAACTCGTAATAAATATTTCACTACCTGGCTTCACAGCACAAATCCATGCGCAAAATCCAAAGGAGTCTCTATTGCCATTTATAAAAATACAAAGTGTCAAGTTCTTGACTCTAAAATTGATCCCCAGGGCAGGTACATATTTCTCAAGGTTAAATTGGGACAAACCCTTTGTACCCTGGCCAATATGTGCCTCCCGAACACTGCCCAGGTTTCACAAGGGCTTAGATACTTAGGCTCCATGCACACTGTATCTGACAAACGACCATTTTGGCGGTTTTTTTAACAGCCCAAAAACGCCACTTTGTTATCCTATGTGTCCATGCACACATGGGACGTTAATTGTCGTTTATCAGCAGTGGCGTTCTTGGGCTGTTATCTGAACGCCCTGAATTGGCGTTCAAAAGTCGTTCCTTTGACCACAAAAAACGCTCAAACGCCGGTAAACGGCTATTTATCGGCGTCCAGCGTTTTTTGCAGTCAATGGAAGCGAATGAAGAAAAAAAAAAAAAAAAAAAAACGCTCACGCCGATAAACGCTGCTTACAAAAAGCTGCAAAAGAACGTTTTGTAAGCAGCTTCTCCTGCCCGACGCCGAGAGAGCCCAGATAGCATCCGGTGTGCATGGAGCCTTACAGATGCTCGAATTCTATGCAGAGGGTGAGCTCATCATGGGGGGGGGGGGGGATTTTAATTTAGTTTTTGACCCTCAGTTGGACTCATCTGGTAAAACTAGTATTCCTTTCTCTACTCTTCGTAAACCGAAACAGAAATTGTCTGCAATGAAGTGATTTGATCTTTGGCGAATTTTACACCCTAGTGAAAAGGACTATACCTTCTACTTACCAGTACATAAAACTTATAGTAGAATTGATTATATTTTCATGCCAATTCTTACTGGAAGCAGGCCCCACAATAAGTATTAAACCTAAAATTTGGTCAGATCACTCGCCAGTTCTCTGTCGCTTAAATTTTGACGAAATGCCTTGCAGGAACAGATACTGGAGACTCAATGATAATTTATTATTTGATCCAGTATGTGCTGCTGACATTAAAAAGACGATCTCTAATTTTATGGAAGATCATAGATCAGATAGGACGGCCCCATCTATAAAATGGGAAGCATTAAAATGTGTCCTGAGGGGTATTTTTATTTCGCATAGGACTAGACTTAAAAAAGCGAGAGCGGCAGAACTTACCATCTTACTTCAAAATCTTTCTGATTTAGAAACAAAACATAAAAATACTAATAACGATGAGGATTTAATCAAGTTATCGAACATACGGAATCAAATAAGGTGTCTATTAGATCAGGACTCTTCGCGGGATCGAAGTTATTAGGAACTTCGTACGAATATAGTAATAAAAGTGGGTCGTATCTAGCAAGGAGTCTTCATCCAAATACATCCTCACCTTCTATCAGGAAACTGTCCACTCCAGGTAAGGACCCAGTATATACAAACTCTGCGATTTTAGAGACCTTCCGATATTATTCTACGTTATACAATATTTCTCAATCTACTCCCGGTCATGCTTCATTCTTTAGAGAAGGAAAAGGAAAGAATGTCATATATAGATGAAACATCCTTGCCAAGTCTTGATATTTCTACTAAATCTTTTTTGGATACTGACTTTACTTCAGAAGAATTGAAATCAGTTATCCAATCTGCAAAAAATGCTTCAGGTCCAGATGGATTCTCCAATCGATTTTATAAAAAACATTCACCCTAGACTTGACCCCATTTCTTTTGGAGTCATTTAATTCAATCTCGGAATCTCAATCTTTTCCACAAGAGGCCTTAAAAGCCCATATATCTGATATTGAAACCGGGCAAGGATGAAACTAATCCAAGTGGCTATCGGCCAATCTCGTTATTGAATTGTGATATAAAGTTCTACGCAAAATGATAGCCAATAGGCTCCGCCCGTTACTCTCACAAATAATCCACTCAGATCAGACAGGCTTTATAAGAACTAGAGAAGCTCGTGATAATACCATTAAGCCTCTCTCTCTAATGTCTATGGCACAGAAGCGTCAGATTCCTGCATGCCTGATATCGATCAATGCCGAAAAGGCATTTGACCGTTTAAACTGGAGATTTTTATTACATTCACTCCATCAAATTAATCTTGGCAATAATTTGATTAATAAAATAATGGCGTTATATACTAATCCATATGCACAAGATCTAATGGCACGCTTTCAACCCCATTTAAGATTAATAATGGAACCCGTCAGGGTTGCCCCCTATCTCCTTTGCTGTATGTGATAACGATGGAGCATCTAGCAACGGCCATACGTAAAAATCCTTCCATACACGGAATCTTCATTAATAAAATAGAATATAAAATATGTCTTTATGCAGATGTTTTACTTTATATTTCTTCTCCTAGACTAAGTATTCCTTCCATTCTAAAGGAATTCAATAAGTTTGGGCATGTGAGCAATTTTAAAATTAATTTAACTAAATCAGATTTACTGAACATTTCACTACCCATCAATGAAGTTCCTTTTTTAGCCACAGTTTCCCTTCCACTGACAGGAGGTAGCAGTGAAATATTTGGGAGTGATGATTTCTACAGATCTATCACTCATATTTGATGTAAATTTTTTACCCCTCCTCCACAAACTCAATCTGAGCTCTTATCGTGGTCTAAACTATCTTGGTTTGGTAGAATTAAATGCCATAAAAATGGATATCTTACCTAAATTTTTATACTTATTTCAAACTTTACCCATAAAAATTCCAAAATTCTTCTTTAAAAATCTAAATAGGTGTTTACTACAATTTGGAAGACTATTAAGCCTAGGATAAATCGAAAAACGCTCTGTCGATCAAAGGCACAGGTGCAGCTCTTCCAGACTGCGAAGGTTATTATAGGGCCGCTATATTCTCAAACATCTTGGATTGGTTTCATCTTTCTCCTGAAAAACAATGGATTCAAATTGAAACAGATTTCTCCAATACATCCTAAGTTAAGGCTGCATTGTGGGTCCCATTCAAAGCCATAGGACAGCGTGCCCTTTGGCCAAGGATTACCTATACAGTTTTGGAATGTTGGCATCATTATATAAAGCTTTTTCCAATATCAACTATCCCAAGCCCTCTCACACTATTGTTGGCTAATCCTTCCTTTTCTATTGGGCGCCACTCACAAGCACTTCTAGGATGGGATAGAATCTTCTGGCCACAAATTAGACACATGATTTCAAATACATTTATAACATATATAAACCTTCAAAAAAATAGTAAAAAGAAAGGTTTCTGGTTTATTTACTTACAGCTACAAAGTTTTTATGTATCTCTACAACCCAGGACAGATATACATAGGCCATTTACAGAATTTGAGGAATTGTGCCTCTCCTCTGAGCCCCCATCACATACAACATCTAAGATTTATAAAATATATTTAAATTCTCCAGGTCTACCTACTTATACGGCAAAGTGGGCTAACAAATTGAATTGCTTGTTTGAGGAAGCGATCTGGGCTCAAATCTTTACAAACGCGCATACATTTTCAAGGGCATGTAATGCCCAGGAACGCTATTTTAAAGTTGCTTTCAAGATGGTGCCGAATGCCAACGGATTTGCATTACATATTCCCTTCTCATTCGGAACTGTGCTGGCGATGCCATATATCCAAAGGAGATTTTACTCATGTTTGGTGGGCTTGCTCACCGATTCATAAATTATGGGAACAAATCATAAATCTTTTTAATCTAATTACGGGTGAGGAGGTGTTCAACTCTGTAGAGGTGACGTTGTTGTCTTTTTCCAAACAAAATGCCGAATGTAAGGAAATCTTTTTTAGGATTTTTTCTATTAGCAGTTAATCCCTAGACATTGGAAGACTTCTAGGATCCCTTTATGTTCTGAGTGGACAGAGCCTAAATGGCAATATGCGCATGGAAGAACTGGTAGCAGAAAATGACACCATGGAGAAGTTTAAAGGGGTTTGGAGGATCTGGTTAGCATTGTTAAACTTGAAAACTAATAAAAAGATATATTGAAAAAAAAAAAAAAAAAAAAAAAAAAGGAACGCAACCCTGTATCGCATGGCCTGGTCATGAAGGGGGTGAAACCTTGTGGAGCTGAAGCGGTTAATGACCATGGCCACCAGGACAGAGTGTCATACTACTTAGTCAGGTCAGTAGCTTCCCTTATCTTTCCAAACCTTAAAACAAAAAAAAAAAAACAAAAAAAAAATCAGCTATAAAAAAACTAAAGGCTTGGTTCACTTTTTCTCCTGTATAACTTTCCCTGATTCCAATACAGTAATAATGTACCTCTTTCCTGGGAAGGTATCCACAGGTACTAGACCACCACAGCCCTGCCTCTTCTTGTCCATTCATTGAACAAAATGCAAAGTGTTCTCTGAAGGGCTCCTTGCTAAGTGAGCAACCCCCTGTGGTCACTATGCAGCAGGGCAACGGCTTGGCGAGCGTCCTAGAAGACCACAAGGAATATTATAGTGGTGGCGACTACAGTGATTCTCAGTTTCCACGAGGCCGGTCAGGTATGTAATATCTATATTTGCATTGATCCATGCTGGAGCAAGGTAACTATGCAAAATGTTCCATACCTGGAATGTGGCTTTAAAGGAGATATGAACCCTTAACTTGGAAAGCAACCCATTAAAACAGAAACGATAAGATAAAGATATCTCTCTCCACACATATACGCAACACAAGACACTAGAAGTCTTTTTTTTTTTTTTTTTTTTTTTTATTATGCAATCACATAAACTCTGTTCTCAGCTGCATAAGGGAGAGAGGTGGGGATGAAGAAGCAGCAGTACAATGAACAATGATCTCCAAAGTGAAGTGTTGTGTGTGTGTTTGTGGGGGGTGGGTTGTCCGCACAAGTCAGATCATTGGGAGGACAAGCAGGCTGTGCTCCCAGCACAGTCAGAAAACAAACGACACTGGGATGGATGTGCCGGGGGAGGACTGGAAGGATCACCATGTATTTCCCACATAAGGAAGGAATACAAAGAGCAAAGTACATGGTTACAACAGACACATATCAGGAATATCAAATGATGGGGTAACTTTCTCTTTAAATCTGTCAAGACAAATCAAATATAAAAACATCCACATGGAAGGATTTACAAATACTTTAAAATGGTTGTAAAGGCTCAAGGTTTACCTTCATGCATTCTAAGCATGAAGGTAAAAAACCTGTGTGCAGCATCCCCGCCAGCCCCTCTGATTCTTACCTGAGCCCCATTGCAACCCATTTATGTGCATGAGAGCCTCAGCTATCCAAGGAGTCTCCCTCCTCACTGGCTGAGACAGCAGCAAGAGCCATTGGCTCCCACTGCTGTCAATCACAGCTAGTGAACCAATGAAAAGAGGGGGCAGGCCAAGAGGTAGCTCTTTGTGTGGACACGCAGAGCAGCAGCTCAGGAGTGAGCCTGCTAGGGTGCCCCCATAGCAAGCTGTTTGCTGTGGGAGTATTTGGGGGGGGGGGGGTGGAGGGGCTAGGAGCGGCAGCTGGGGACATGAGAAGGAGGATCCAGGCTGCTCTGAGCAAAAACCACTGCACAAAAGTATGTATGTATGTATGTATGTATGTATGTATGTATGTATGTATGTATGTATGTATGTATGTATGTATGTATGTATATATATATATATATATATTATATGTGTGTATATATATATATGTGTATATATATATATATGTATGTCTTGTGTTTTTTTTGGTGCTTTAAACTTGCCTTTAATATCACTTAAAATCCCTTCAATTTTTTTTTTTTTTTTTTTTTTTAATTTTAAGGGTTAAGTGGCATTATTTTGATGCACTAGATTTACAACCAGCATAATCCCCATTTTAGGCACAAACTCATCCGCACATAATAAAACCCTCAGACAAGATCTCTGTATACACACACACACACACACACACACACACACACACTGCAATATAACAGCACAGCAGAGACAGAAATTCACGTTGAGCAATGTTACAAAATGCATTCTGCAACCTTCTGTAAGTGATCACAATTATTGTAAGAAATACGCAGCGGCAAAGCACCATTTGGCCACAAGACAAAGCCATGCCCTCCAACGGTTAATAAATGGTAAAACACACTTAATACCCCAACCAACCCAATGCTGGGGGGAAAAAAAAAAAAAAAAAAAATATACAGCAACTGAACCTTTAGTATAGGAAGTGTGCATGATCACCAAAGTCCACAATCAAACACCAAGAGGAATAAGTGCATTTTTTTGGGGTTTTTTTTTTTTTTTTAAGACTTTCTCCAGCGGCCATTAATCCAGTCTGGTGAAGACCTGATTGCTGTGAGGAGTGGTGCCACACTGAACTGTAGCTCCTCAGTGCCCGCAGAACTCATGCACCCCCAGACCATGACATCGCCACCACCATGCAAAGAAAAACCCACAAATAACTTCAAGTGAAATACAGGACTCTGAAAAGAAGTGGTGAAGCTGTTTCAAGATGCACAATAAGGAGGCACTTGAAGAAAGATGGGCTGCATGGTCGAGTCACCAGAAGACATTACTACGCAAATGCCACAAAGTATCCGCTTACAATACGCCAAACAGCACAGAGACAAGCCTCAAACCTTCTGGCACAAAGTCATTTGGAGTGATGAGACCAAAATTGAGCTTTTTGCCCACAACCATAAACATTACATTTGGAGAGGTGTCAACAAGGCCTGTGAAACATGTGAGGTGGATTGCTGATGTTTCGGGGATGTGTGAGCTACAAAGGCAAAAAGAATTTGGTCAAAATTGATGGCAAGATGAATGCAGTATGTTATCAAAAAATACTGGAGGAACATTTGCATTCATCAGCCAGGAAGCTGCGGATGGGATGTTCTTGGACATTCCAACATGACAATGATCCAAAACACAAGGCCAAGTTGACCTGTCATTGGCTACAGCAAAATAAAGTGAAGGTTCTGGAGTGTCCATCTCAGTCTCCTGACCTCAATATCATTGAGTCACTCTGGGGAGATCTCAAACGTGCAGTTCATGCAAGACAGCCCAAGAATTTCGCTGGAGGCTTTTTGCCAAGAGGAATGGGCAGTTTTACCATCTGAGAAGATAAAGAGCCTCATCCACAAATACCACACAAGACTTCAAGCTGTCATTGATGTTAAAGGGGGCAATACACGGTATTAAGAACTGGGGTATGTAAACTTTTGATCAGGGTCATTTGGGTAGTTTCTGTTGTCATTATGATTTAAAAAGAGTAAACACAGTTGACTGATAATATTTCAGCCAAAACACTAACCACGAGTGAAAGTAAAGTTATTGTGTTGTCTTTCATATTCTCTGAAAAATGGGCAAGAAATCAAATTCTGCCAGGGTATGTAAACTTATGAGCACAACTGTACACATTGGCTTTACATGGACCACCACCAGACTCCTTCACATTGTGAGTGTAATTCTTTTTCCCCATTACAAATTACCGCTTGCAGATCAAGACAAAAAAATGTAAAAAGTTGCTCGTCTTTCAAACGCTCGTATACCACATTACTCGTAAACCGAGGTTTCACTGTATATGGTTAGGGAGCAACATTTCTAATCCACTCTGAGGACAGACAGAAAAGATATACTGTATATACCATTAGAGGTTGAATCTGGTAAATATCAGACTCAGATCAAAGAAAAAATAAATACAAATAAAGACTGTTTTGCAGATTTGTTTAGACAGAAATGTAATATGTTATGTATGACGGACTCCCTTGTCATAGGCACATGGCTTTATAAAAGCTCCCTGCGCCTGTCACTTGTGCTGGCCATACAAAAACAATGTCTTCCTTCAAAAAAATTTTAAGAACATTGGATTTTCTAATCATTAGTGGGGTCAAATTGACGTTAGTTTTCGACCACAGCAACAGGAAAATTTGAAGAAGCGGAATAGAAAACTTCTTGGTCAAAGGAATTTTCCAACAGTCTATGTTTTTTGTTCAGAAATGACATTTATTCAATTACAAGGGTTTTGCACAGAGCAGCCCTGATTCTCCTTTTCTGGAGTTCCCCACTGACGCTTCTGGCTCCTCCTGTGCCTTAATAGCAAGCAAAGTGTAATATAGAGTGCCCCTAAAAAAAACCTTCAGCATTTAGAGCCACTCACTTCCTTTTCCTGCCCAGGACTACATGTCCCATGAGGCATTGCTCCTCACACATTCACAAGTTCTTCGGCACTTACTGACATGTATGGCTGGTGTACTGAGCTGTATGCGTGCTTCACTATTTCCTGATATGTAAACAAATAATGCATGGCCAACTAATCGATTATGAAAATAGTTGATAACGATTTTCATAAAGGATTGTTTTGGCATACACACACACATATATTTATTACACACACACTATATATTTGATTTGTATTTTTTTAAAACATTTGTAGATCATAAGCCCTAATATAAATAAAAACAGCGCCAACAGCAAAATACAATCTTTAATGCTCAGTAACAAAAACAAAACAAAAAAAGTAACTGATAAAAATTACTTGCAGAATGCAAATAAAAAAAAAAAAAAAAACCACAACATTTATACAACCCTACTGATACACGGTGTCAACATTCAGTTCATAACACCTTACAATGAGCTTTATGAATCACATTGCAATATACAGGCGGTCCCCTAGTTACAAACGACTCCTACTTACAAACGGAGGGCGACAACAGGAAGTGACAGGAAGTCTCCCCCTAGGAAGGGAAATTCACTCCTGTAAGGCCTCATACACATGGGTGTATCTTTATAAACAAAACGTCGGGCCCGACGTCAAGGGGAAAAAAAAAAAAAAAAAAAAAAAATTTGGCGTTTTTCGGCGTTGAGCGTCGGCGTCAATAGGAGTTTTTTTTTTAAAAAAATCATCCCTCTGCTATTTTTCAACCTAAAAACTTCGGAGCCGGAAAACGCCGGTACAATATTAGTTGGCGTTTGTTGGCGTCGGCGTCAAAAAATGCCAAAACGTTACAGCCTCAGAACGCGATGGCTGTGGGTTCTACTTTCAGCTCACTAACGCCAACGCCATCTACAGCTCAAAAACGCTGACGTTTTTATGGGGCCATTGACTAACATGGAGAGCTGCAAAAAATGCCAGAAAACGTTGGCGTCAAAAAACGTCCGTGTGTATGAGGCCTAAGAGTTATTATGGGTAAAAGGTGTCTCCACTGAAGCTTTATCACCAAGGTTTGTTTCCACAACAACCCAAAATTTTCAAAATCCAATTATTGGAACAGGAAGTGAGGTGAAATCTTCTGAACAGAAACACAGACAGCAAAACAAACATTATGGGGGTGTTACCCCTTCCCTATGCTATCCAAAAAGCTTAAAACATTTTTTGGCTGGAGCTACACTTAAAAAATGTCCCTGTTCCCGACTTACAAATTCAACTTATGAACAAACCTACGCCTGTATACCAAGATAATCTGTACATAGGTATAAGAACATTACATGAATTGATTATAATGCAAAGTACGGCATAAACTACCAGCCAATGCCAACCAAACCAATGATATCTTACAGTCCTAATGTGTGAGCCATGGACCTGCCAGTAACTGTGGATTTGCCACCGACATGCAGCAAGAGAAGCTTTTCTTTTAATTCTATGTACTGCGCACATCATTATCTCATGGAGCTACTGGGAATTGAGGGGGTTCAAAGCATCGCTGCCATAATAACATCACCTTAAATGTGAGCCCCATAGATGGGAAATCTAATCAGCGCTGGGAGCAGGCAGAGACAATCCCCGCACCAAGACTCTATACTATATGACCAGAAGACCCTTTAAGGCTCATTTATTCCAGATTTTCCAGCATTTCCACAATTGGAATACAGGAGTTGTTCTACTTGCCAAAGGATTTGCAATTCTCCCCATCTGCATAGGCAGTTTTCAGGTAAAGGTGAACTAATCCAAGCCATCCAAGGGGCAAGGGTAATTTTTGGGAAAGCGGACCCTTTAAAAAGGGATCTGTATTAAAAAGCCATTGTGCCATATAGGGCAAGTCATCAGGACATTCTGACCAATGCAGAGCTCCAGGGAAAACTCAAAAACTACCATTGCA
>BLSH010339801.1:1773-13643 GCA_018402905.1 Glandirana rugosa
CAGAATCACATCTGAAAACCCTTTTAGTCACTCGGTTAGTGTGTTCGTCCTTTAATACAAAGACCCCCCCCCCCCCCTTTTTATTTTCTCCCTACTCCAAGATCAGATTTAAAAGCTGACTGAAGTCCAAAAATAAATATGCAGTTAGGGATTGTACTGACAACTTCAATTTTCACAGTAGTAGCTTTGCTTTCCTGCTACAGTAGTTCTGCAGGGTTTCTAAATTTGACTGTGCAGTGTATTAAAGGGTAACTCCACTTTCGTGGGGAAAAAAAAAAAAATAAAGTAAAAGAATATAGCGTGTCCAATTGCAACACAAGTCATATTGTAATTAGATGTTACATTTCCTTTTCAATCTGCAGCTATGTAATTTTCTGAAAATGCAATGCAATATGGCTATCTAGAGGTGTTCTGTACACAGAATGTGTACTGACCACCCCCCCCCCCCCCCCAGAAACATAATTTCCTGCTTGTGTGATTGGCTCACTGATTTTCCCAAAAGTCTACACTAAGACCCCATACACACTATTAGATTTTCTGCATATTTTTATCTTCAGATTTACCAAAACCATATAATATGAGTTCAAACCTTAAGAGTTTCAATGTGTATGCAATCAGGCAGGCACTTAGACTACACGGTTTTGGTAAATCTGAAGACAAAGATCTGCAGAAAATCTAATAGTGTGTGTGGGGTCTAAGATACAAGTTAGATTTCAGGCATCCCCTGCAACAAAAATGCAATTTTTGGTGAGATACTCCCAATAGGAAATCACTTCTAAAGGGATGCATTAGAGCCCTGAAGGTGCTGCAACTGGTTGATAATTATGAGTACACTCCCCATTCACACCTGAGACCTTGTAACACTAACGAGTCACATGACACAGTGGAGGGAAAATGGCTAATTGGGCCCAATTTGGACATTTTCACTTAGGGGTGTACTCACTTTTGTTGCCAGAGGTTTAGACATTAATGGCTGTGTGTTGAGTTATTTTGAGGGGACAGCAAATTTACACTCACTACTTTACACTCACTACTTTACATTGTAGCAAAGTGTAATCTCTTTTTTTGTTGTCACATGAAAAGATATAATAAAATATTTACAAAAATGTGAGGGGTGTACTCACTTTTGTGAGATACTGTACATAGATCACCCAGAGGGGAATGTTTTTTCTCAACAAATGTGGAGTTACTCTTTAAGCACCAGAGGTAGACCTAGTACACTCTGTGGTCAGTACTCAGTGAAAAGCAGGAAAAGACACCGCTCTAGGTGAGTAGATCCAGGTGTGGTTAGATGAGATGGAACGTCTCATTTGGGTGCATGCCCCCGGCTCGCCTGCCAAGAATCAGCCAAAAATTGAAGGAAATGGCTGCACACCAGCATAACGAAAGTCCATTTATGAAGTTAAAAGTGTATGACACACATCACAGGTACATCAGCTGGTGACAATAGTTGACGCGTTTCACACAACTAACTGTGCTTACTCATAACCCATTTATGAGTAAGCACAGAACTTTTGAATCAATGTTTTCAGCAGTGCACCCACATCAAAAAGTGCATAAACATTAAAATTAAAAATTAAAAATTAACAATCAATACAATCCCATATCAAACACTGTGTACAAAGTGCATGTGCTAAATGAATCCACAACCGTAGACAATTCTTATGCGAGAAAATTGTCTCTAAAATAGTTCAATCAAATGATCTCGGGCCAGTATTATATCAAGCCTGGAAACAATCCTCCACCAGTGTCACCGCGTGTAGTATGTGCACACACTGAGGCTCAAGAGAAATGCTAAGGTTAATCAGCGTATATCTCAAGCCATCCAACAGGATGCCCGTCAGGATCAACTATTTCCTCCATCTAGAGTTTCCAATGCAGTGGTTCGTATGGGAAAATACAAGAATGACCTCTCATAGTTACATAGTTAGTCAGGTTGAAAAAAGACACAAGTCCATCCAGTTCAACCAAAAAAAACCCAAAAAACATTTATATATATATATACATACAATATACATACATAACCAAATATTCCCATATACAATCCTTCACTCACAGTTGATCCAGAGGAAGGCAAAAACCCCCAGCAAAGCGTGATCCAATTTGCTATAACGGGGGAAAAAATTCCTTCCTGATTCCCCGAGAGGCAATCGGATTCACCCTGGATCAACTTTACCTATAAATGTTAGTACCCAGTTATATTATTTACATTAAGGAAAGAATCCAGGCCTTTTTTAAAGCAATCAACCGTGCTGGCCAAAACCACCTCTGGAGGGAGTCTATTCCACATTTTCACAGCTCTTACTGTGAAGAAACCTTTCCGTATTTGTAGATGAAATCTTTTTTCCTCTAGACGTAAAGAGTGCCCCCTTGTCCTTTGTGATGATCTTAAAGTAAATAACTCAACACCAAGTTCACTATATGGACCACTTATATACTTGTACATGTTGATCATATCCCCCCTTAATCTCCTCTTCTCAAGAGAGAATAAATTCAGATCCTCTAATCTTTCCTCATAGCTGAGCTCCTCCATGCCTCTTATTAGTTTGGTTGCCCTTCCCTGCACTTTCTCCAGTTCCCTGATATCCTTTTTGAGAACTGGTGCCCAAAACTGAACTGCATATTCCAGATGAGGCATTACTAATGATTTGTACAGGGGCAAAATAATGTCTCTATCTCTGGAGTCCATACCTCTCTTAATACAAGAAAGGATTTTGCTTGCTTTGGAAACCGCAGCTTGGCATTGCATGCCATTATTAAGCTTATGATCTACCAAAACCCCCAGATCCTTCTCCACTATGGATTCCCCCAGTTGTGCTCCCCCTAGTATGTACGATGCATACATATCCTTAGTAAGTGTATCACTTAGTGGTAAAAACAGCTTTTATGGTAAAAAATGTGCTTACATGATATCAGCTTCAGACAGTCATTTGTACATCGTATGAATGAGCGGTCTTGGTCCTCTCCGTGCTCACCGCCACTACTGTTCCATCTGCGGCGTCACTTCGGGTCCAATCTGCTAGCCTATTTTTTGAAGCACAGAACTTTATTCAATAAATGGCCTTTCATTATGCTGGTGTGCAGCCATTTCCTTCGATTTTTGTCAGCACTCAGTAACAGACCTTGACAGACACACCCCCTCGCTCCTTCTGCAGTACAAGCGTGAGGACAACAGGGGGTGTGGCCGTTACTCAACTATGCCAGCACAGAGCTCTACAGTGGAAGCCTAGGAAGCAGCATTTTCACTGCAAGAAAAAGGCATTTCCAAGTAAAAATCAGCCAGATATCATCCCCTGAAGGAAAGTACAGGACTAAAGAAATCATTTTAGTTCTGAGCTGCAGTTGGGTAAATTGCACAGCATTTACAAACTGAGATTTAAAAAATCCATTTTGAGTTTAGGGCTCACACCAATCAGATATCAATAAGGAATTGGGTTGGGGCATGAGAGGGATGGGGGGTGGGCTCACCAGTTGCGCTTTGCACTGCTGATGCTCATATGCAGATTCATTGGTTGTTATATTTTTTGGTGTGTGCTTTATGAACTCTGTGCAGAATGGCAAGTGACCGCAGTATTGGCTAAGCAGCCATAGCCAGAATAACGTTCCTCAAAAGGTATAACAGCTTGTACAGCCTATATAGCACCATGTGCAGCCACAGAAATCAGAAACATGCCAAAGTGGACAAAATGGAGCATTTCTCCATGAAACTTAATGCATTTAACAAGCAGGACAGCCAGCTGCTGAAGATACTGTATATACCAAAGGACATCACACTTCCACTAAGCAAACAAAAGTAAATGTACCCCCTCCAAATGTTTACGTTTGCCAAGGTATGCTTCCAACTTTGTGGCAACAGTTTGGGGAAGGCCATTTTTGAAAATCTATGGATAGACCTTAAAAGAGCAGTGCGTGACAGTCAGCCCAGAAATCTCAAAGAACTGGAAGACTTTTGTAAGGAAGAATGGGCAAAGATACCTCAAACAAGAATTGAAAGACTCTTGGCTGGCTACAAAAAGCGTTTACAAGCTGTGATACTTGCCAAAGGGGGCAGTACAAGATATTAACTCTGCAGGGTGCCCAAACTTTTGAAGACGCCATTTTTTTGTTTTCTGTAATTTTGAAGGTGTCAATGATGGAAATAAAATCTAACTTTTGTTGACATATTATAAGAATGTCTAATCTGTAATTTTATGCCTTTTGGAGATTTTTCCATCTTTCCTTGGCTTCTTTATGCACATTAATACAAATTTTTACCTGGGGTGCCCAAACTTTCAATCCCCACTGTATATATATATATATATATATGTGTGATTCTGCACAGAGCGGCCGCCATGTATCAGTAAAGCTGCTATAGGGCGATCGACAAGCGGATACGGTCCTATGCACAGCCACTTTATGTTCCAATTATATTTTGCAATTTATGGGTATTGGTTGAGTGCAACACATTACTGGTAGAAAGTGTATTTTCTCTGGCGTGTGCTGCTTTACCAGCCTACATTTTTTCACTTTGTATTTTTGATCAGATGCGCGGTTCTTAAATTGTTCTAACTTTTCATCAATGCCCATGGCTTTGGAATGGGAAGTCCAACAAGCTTATATACTATAGATGTAGGATCATGTGTCCACAAATTTCTGTATGAATAGTATATTCATTAGGGAAAAGCTTTTGATATATTCAAGCTCAGGAAGAAGTGATGGACCACTTGAAATGCCCATCTGACCTCACCTGTCCATGACATCTTCACTATAGCACTGAAACAAAATGCATTGTATCCTTGGGATTGAAGTCCTGGCCACACAGGTGGCACAGCGGGGTTGAGAAGATCCTATCTTCAGCAGAATGTGTTGTTATCTCCACTTTCCTCCATCTATCTCCAGAATGAAGGTACCAGCATCACTTTCCCTACATTCCTCTAAACCATGCTTGTATTTCTTCAGATCTGACAAGTAATCATTGAAAATACGTAGCCACCGTATTATGACTCTCTTCACTGTAACACAACAAATACTATCCTATGTGTAGTAGATTTGATTATGTACACAGTAATATACCGTAATGAAATCAGCATTCTTTTCTGTGTCTAAGCATATTGTGATGGACCTCATCTACAAAACGACTGGAACTTTCTTTCCAAACATTCGTCATAAGACATATCACAGATATATGTTTCTTACTTTCAGGAAAAGGAAACTTTTTTTTTTCAGTTTGAAATATTTTATATTTCAGCAAAGCCCCCTAACAGGGCTGCTATAAAATTTGTAAAAAAAAATAATAAAAAAAAAATGAAATGATAAAAGTAAAATAATAAAAATAAAAACTGACACCATCCACTGCCCTACTGGCACCGTCCACTGCTCTACTGACACCGTCCGTATATATACACATTCATGTGTTTGAGCTTTGAGGTGCACACCCTAATGTAATAGCAGTGGCGGCTGGTGCTTTTTTTTTGGGGGGGGTGGCACCCCCCGAATGGCACCTCTCCCCCGTTCTACCACTGCACTTACCCCATCTAGGCAGGTAGTGTGCAGCGGCTGCGTGTCCTCCACGGCGGCTTCCATCATGTCTCTCTCCAGGCTCCTAGGTGTCCAATAGGATCACCTGTGCTCGGGCTCTAATAGTGTGCTTCATTAAAACACTCCCGCCCACCGCCGCAATAGTAATTCATGCATCCTGGCATCCCGAAAAGGGGCCGGGTGCATGGATGGGAGAGGAGGGCAGGAGGGATAGGGGAGGCTGCGCTCCTGCGGCCCCTGTGTAATAGGCTGTGCACACCTATGCGCACCGCATTCCTATTCAAGTTGCATACTATTCTTTGCACTGCAATTCGCCCCCATTCATTTTGTATGGACCATAGGCGTGCGCAGGGGGGGTGCTGGGTGTGCCTGGGCACACCCTAATCACCCTGTGCTGTGCAGATTCCCCCTATTGATATTTCACCAAAGCCCCCCAACGGGCTTCTAAAAAAATTATCCACTGCCCTACTGACACCAGCTTCTGCCCTACTAACATCTTCCATGTATTAATACATTTTAAAATGTTTTTTATAAGAGTGTGTATGTATATATACATATTACATACCTACACACACACACACACACACACGCGTGTTTGAGCTTTGGGGTGCACACCCTAATGCAATAGGCTGTGCATGCCTATGGTATGGACGCAAATCACACCGCAAAGTACCGGTACTCTGTATCAGTGAGTACTTGACCAAAAGTATTGGTACTCGTACTCTTTTTAAAGCTGAACTCAAGGGGGACATAAAAAAACATAAATTAATTATTTGCATTAATCTTCTCTTATACTTATTTAAGAGAATAATATAGAAAGCAAAATTGAATCTTTGGGTTGATTTAATAAAACTGGAGAGTGCAAAATCTGGTGCAGCTGTGCATGGTAGCTAATCAGCATCTAACTTCAGCTTGTTCAAATAAGCTTTGACAATAAAACCTGGAAGTTGATCGGATTCTATGCATAGCTGTACCATATTTTGCACGCTCCAGTTTTAGAAAATCAACCCCTTAAGCTGGGTACACACTATACAACTTTTGCTGTACGATTTGCCTTCAACTATGTAGTGCTAGGGCCTACCTGATTGCATACAAATTGAAAGTGTTAAGGTTTGACCTCCTATTATATGGTTTTGGTAAATCTAAAGGAAAAAAATCTAAAGGAAATTGTATAGTGTGTATCCAGCTTTAGTTTCAGCCTGATATAGAAGATTACATGATCAAAACAATAATAGCGAAGATTCAATAGTTTGATAAATAGTGTTGTTGTATTTTAAGTAAAACATTTATCTTGAAAGAAAAAGAAATAAAGAATAAATATGAATGTTGTCCAGGTGTTAGGTGGAAGGGAAGAAGTTGTTGGGGGGAAGTGAGGCACAAAGTCAGGGGTTACGTGATAAGGGTGCTGGTTGGCAGAAAAGTGCAGTGTCTGGGGTGTAGCGGTGCTGGGAGATTCAGAGTCAGGGATTCAGTGGTAGGGCGCATGGTGGCAGTGAGATGCAATGTCAGTATGCAGAGTGCTGGGAGTACTAGGTTCTGCATAGGTTTGCATGTGAGAGCTGTCTACTTGCAAGTCTGCAAGCCTCTCCAACTGAATGCCACCCAATATGGTGCTGGCTCCTGGACTGCATCACTCGCTTATCTAAGGTTAGTGTGTAGGCAGGTTTAGTAAAACCTCCCTGCACAGGTGGCGCTGTTGCAACCACTATGCATGGAGAGCGGAGGACAGAAGGAATGCACAGTCCTGTTAGGTCTCTTTACGTGCTATTGGGCAGGCTGCTGTCCGATTGGATACTGCCTTGCATCCATCTTTAGTGAGGGCATAAAAAGCACTGGCTTACTGCAGTTTGCATGTGGTCAAGTCAGGGACAGGAACCTGCTGGTAGGTAGGTAGGTTTGACGCCCTCAGACGAAGGAATCATGAAACGCGTCAGAGTGTGACCAGACGGCATCTCTAACAACCAGGACGATCGGAGAGGATCTCACCCGGGAACACTGCTGATCGGCTTTGTGCAGGGAAGCGGTGAGAGGGATTTATCTCCGATGTACTTTTTATATTTATTCACGCTGTTTATTGGTGATTTAAATGTGAGTGCGCACCCTGGAGGGGGCGTTGTATTTAATTTTAAATAAAGGTTTGCAAAACGATAATGCACTATTGAAGCTTCATTTATTGAAAGGTAAATGCAGATTCCAGGCAAAGACACCACGTGGGGATGTGAGATTGGCGTTGTCCATCAGAAAACATCTACATGTCTATTGTGCTGTTTTGGATCTTACCTTTGGTGAGTTTCCCCATATAGGGGGAAAGCCCTGTCCTTTCACATCTGGTGTGGTGGCGGACCTTTAGTTTGAAGATTCAGCGTTTATTTCATCACCCCTGCAGTCGGAATATTGTTTATATTTTGTTTCATCCATTGGATGTTTGGACTCTGGGTTTATTTGGACTGTCTAGTTTCATTTATTATTTTAGTTACAACCATTCACATTTTTTATTTGTCCCTTTTTTTCTGATGAAGGGATTTAATGCTCTTACGATCAGCTGTTTTAATTACCTCCTGTAACACTTGTTTAGTGTTCGATTCTAGGGTATCCTTTATATTTATTATATAATTTTTTTAGCGCCGCTGAGTTCAGTTAATTGTTTCAATCGATTATTTGAACCCTATCTGTTAAAGGTAGGTAGGTCGGTAGCGAGAGGTTCTAGAGGAGGAGGGACAGCATAGGGACTGTTCTCAGAACTACTGTGGGGAACCTTTCAGCTACTAGTTCTTTGCTGCATACTGCTTTCCATCCGCCCCCTGTGCCAAGTGCTGTCAATTTCTGTGCATCGCCCTCTGCAAGTACTGTATAACCTTCTGTGAGTGTTGCTGCCATTTCTAAGGCACTGCATGGACTCTGTTACTGTATGTTGGAACATTTTTGACAATACGTTTCCTGCAATTTCAACCACTGTGTCATTCCATCCCTCAGGGGTAGAGTTGAGCGAACCCGTGGATGTTCGGGTTCGGTGGGTTCGGCTGAACTTCGGAAAAAAGTCCAGGTTCGGTACCGAACTTGACCCGGACTTTACCCCGAACCCCATTGAATTCAATGGGGACCTGAACTTTTCGGCACAAAAATGACTGTAAAAGAGTCCTGGAAAGTGCTAGAGGGCTGCAAAATGATTTTAGAACAATAATCTGTCCCTTACAGCAACAGCAGGAACCTGACCCTATAGAACTAGAAGATGATTTTAGAACACTAATCTGTCCCTCTAAGCAGTAGACTCTACCTAGTCCAGTCAGATCGTTCTGTAATGCAGGATGAGATCTGCAAACTGTCCCTAAAAGCAGTAGTAGTAGTAATCTCTACCTATCTATCTATCTGCAATCTGTCCCTAAAAGCAGTAGTAGTAATAATCTCTACCTATATATCTATCTGCAATCTGTCCCTCACAGCACCGGCAGCATCCTCTCCCTACACTACCCAGAGAGCATGTGACATGCGGCACTAAGTGACTCCAGCTTGTAAAGAGACTGGGTCAAAGATTCACTGGCCAATCACAGCCATGCCATTAGTAGGCATGGCTGTGATGGTTTCTAAGGGCAAACCAGTGAAACGCTTGTTGATTGGCTGTCCTGCAGCTATTCAACATGCGTGATCAAATACCCGAACCCAGAACTCGAACCCAAACTTGTTTTCAATTGTCCGGGTTTGGGTCCGGGTCACGGACACCCCAAAGTTCGGTACAAACCCGAACTTTACAGTTCGGGTTCGCTCAACTCTACTCAGGGGGCCTACCATCCAGGCCCTCCCTACAGCCTACAAGTGCAAGGGCGTTTAGTAAACATGTCAAGAGGTATTATTAGGATTAAGGTACATATATATGAAAATATAGTTAGCCTTTAGTCCTCCTTTGGAGCAATTCATGATGTTCATTTCACCACAACAGTAACATGAGCCACTCAACATTGCAGCACACCATAGCGCATGCACCACAATAGAGGAGGTCTATTTTGTTTTCCATAGATGTGTTGGCAGCCTATTCTTGATATAATACCAGCCTTAAAGTAGAACGATAGGCAAAACTTTTTTTTTCATTTTGGATAGAGTAAGGGAGGGTTATAACTGCTGTCAGTTTATTTTTTGCCATCTGTGTTCCATTGGGGAGATACTTCATCACTTCCTGTCCCGTAGCCAAAACAGGAAGTGAGAGGAAATCCTTGCAAATTAAGGGAATCTCTTGGGGGACCCCCCAGGTCATAAGAACTGTCCCCATCTGAAGATTTCCCCTCTATTACTTTTTTGTGGACAACCCCCAATTTGGGATTTTTCTTTTAGGCCACTTTCACACTGAGGTGTTTTTCAGGCGCTTTTGCGCTAAAAAAATAGCGTCTGTAAAGCTGCCTCTCCTGTGTCCCTAAGTGCCTTCACACTGGCGCGGTGCGCTTGCAGGACAGAAAAAAAAGTCCTGCAAGCACCATCTTTGGCCGGTGTCCCATGCCATTGGAATGAATGGCCAGTGCTTCTGAAGCGGCTGAACACAGCTTCGGAAGTGCCGCACGCTGGCACTTTTAACCCCTTTTAACCCCTTCAGAGGGCCACTATAACAGCGGTAAAGTGGCGCTAAAACTAGTTACCACTACTGCCCCAGTGTGAAAGTGGCCTAAACTCTCAATGATAATGGAATACAGGATAGATAGGGAGGGTGAATTTTCCTAATGGGGGCACAGACAGCAATAAAAACTGACAGGGGTTCTAATCCCTCTCCACTCTATCCAAAACAAAAAAAAAGATTTTCCTTGAGTTATACTTTAATGTAACACACATTCACTTGTAGCACACCATAATTGAATGGCATAAAATAAAGGGGGCATTGATTATTTTGATTTGCATTGCTGACAATGTGATGTGTGGATTAGGAGGACTTAGAAGCTTCCCAAAATGGCAGGCAATATGACCTTTCCATATGTTTTAAGAAACTTCTAGCCAATTAAATTTGAACTGCTGAATAGTATATTTGATTTCCTAGCAAATATGTTTTCAAGCAGCTCAGAAATTCATAAATTAGATGCGTTTACGGTTAATAGAATCGTCATGCAATACACTGAAATACACATATAATTGTCTAATTTTAACTTATACTAAACCCACAACAGTAAAAAGAGTCTGTATATGCAGTAAAGCATGCTTGTTATACTCACTGTGGAACCTAAGGGATTAACCCTCCGCATTATGTAAAAAGGCGCTTGATCCTGTCTTTTCAGATCCTCCCTTTCTTCCACTGTCACCAATCCATCTCCTGATAGAACAGAGCTTTGGGGGCAAGCTGCATGTGCTAAGTTTGGTGTGTATTGCTAGGGAGGTTTTTTCTTTGGAGAGTGCATGTGATTAGCACAGGGCCAATCATCACTGTCCAGTCAGGGGTCAGGGGTCCTCCAGTCTCATAGGACAATCAGAGGAGTATGAAAACCCCTCCTACAAGCTGTAATCAGACACTGATAGAAGTCACAAGACTGCTATATACTGCTGATGAGAAAAGGTATTTAGCAGTTTATATTAACTAAAATAATTGCAATTCCATGTTCTGTGTACTGTGGGAGACCAGATATAGTGAATGCAGGCTCCGCTCCTGGGTTTAGTAACACTTTAAAGGATAAGAAAACTTTAAAACAGTGGCAGCCGGTCCATAAGGAGCGCAGGGGCACCCCCCCCCCAAAGTTCCTAAAGTTAGTTTGCCAAAGAAGAAAGCTACTTTGAGATGTAAAAAAATGTTAGTAATATTATCATTTATATTAAAATAAATTGTTCTATGTGTGCACTGTGCGGGGCGCTGGACTAATGGGTGTCTCCTAGGTCCATACATTTTTTACAAGCATGTGATTTGAGGCTGCGGCTCTAATTGGATTGTGTTAGATATCCTCGGGGCGCAGAGCACTGCGCCCCTAATCCTCCCACTTTTGATTTTAGTGAATCAATATTCGCCATTGCGTCACTTCCAGTTTTTGGCTTCTCCTCCCATGGAACACACAGCGTCCTCTGGTGAATGTGGACCTGGAGGGGTTCGTTTGCACCCCCCAAAATTTTTTAGCACCAGCCATCACTGTTTTCAAAGCACATTTGATGAACATTTCCTCACCCTCTCCCCCACCTACTGTGATGAGGGGATCCCTAGAAGCAGGGGAGGGCTGGCCCAGGGGTAGGGTGGCAATTGCCCCCCAGGCCACCCAACTTACATTTAAAATGGCCGATGGCTGCTGCCCGCTCACACTTTTTTTTCTTGTGGAGGAAGGAAATAGGGCCCAGGGGCGCAGCCACCAACTAACTGCAGGCAAAGGGGCGGCGCCCAGGACCGTCCCTACCATGGATCC
>BLSH010339801.1:28523-39719 GCA_018402905.1 Glandirana rugosa
AAGTAAAAACCCCAAAAATAAAAAAAAATAAAAAATGATCATTACCGCCGCTAGACGCTAAAAATCGCCATGACGCTATAAAGTCGCCTGTACAGCCTTGTAAAACTGTGAAAAAACCCTGGTAACCGTAAATATGTCGCTAGTCACGATATTTTTACGTGACTAATGACACATTTACGGTAACCGTCACTTCCCCAATTGGACGTCCCCCGCGAGATTCCCAATTGATACAAGGGACCCGCACAAGATTGACACACCCCTGACGGGATCGACCCCTTCCCTTCACCAGTGTCGGAGGTCCATCTCCTTCCGACACTAGTGTCGGGAAGGGGGGAGTGTCTTGCCTCCAGGCACAAATGAATGTGCCTGGAGGCAAGAAAGTGAGGCCCCCCCGTAGCGCCCACCGGCCGCCTCTAGTTGAGGCGGCGTGGGCGAGGGACCGGGAGGGGCTTGTGTCACCCACGCGGACACCGCCGCGCGCGTGCGAGTGATCCGAGCTAGGGCATCGGCGGCAGTATACTGCCGCTAAACGCGTTATCTCGGTGAGACAGCGGCAGTTAACGGCTGGTCGCCAGCCGTTCGGTGCGGCGGAGTTGATCTCCGCCGGCCACCCGCGATGCCCCCCCGGAGTGAAAGAACGGAGGTCCGTGTAAGTAAACACGGACCTCCGTTCTGTGAGGGGGGAAGGGCTGTGATCACAGCCTTCCTCTACCTGGAGGCTGTGACCACTTCCCTTCCCCAGCTAGGGCAGTCCCCACACAGTTAGAACACGCCCAGGGAACATAGTTAACCCTTAGAGCGCCCCCTGCAGGTTAACCCCTTCACTGCCAATGGCATTTACACAGTAATCAGTGCATTTTTATAGCACTGATCGCTGTATAAATGCCAATGGTCCCAAAAAAGTGTCAAAATGTTCCGACATGTCCGCTGAAATATCGCAGTACCGCTAAAAATCGCAGATCGCCGCCATTACTAGTAAAAAATAAAAAAAAATAAAAACCCCAAAAATGAATTCTCATCATCCGAAAACGCGACCACTTTTGCGCAAACCAATCAATAAACGCCGATTGCGATTTTATTTATCACAAATATGAGGAAGAATATAAATCGGCCAAAACTGATGTGTCAGCTGCCCTGGAATTTTTGCAAGATGGTGCGGATCAAGGACTAGCCATAAGTACCTTGAAAGTGCAAGTAGCAGCTTTGTCTGTTTTTTTGGAGAAACCCCTGGCGTTAGATCCACTAGTTCGCAGGTTCTTCAAGGGGTTAGCCAGAATTAGGCCTGCTCCCTTCAAAATATTGCCCAAATGGTATTTGACTATAGTGTTGCAGGTCTGAATTAAGCATTTGCAAGAGGAGCAACTACCCCTGAAGTGGGCCACACTCAAAACCGTGTTTTTAGTGGCAATCTCCACAGCCAGGCGTATTAGCGAGTTACAGGCACTTTCTATTAAAGAGCCTTTCTTACAAGTTTTTGGGGACAGACTTGTATTATGGACAGACCTGGGGTTCTTGCCCATAGTGGTTTCTAAATTCCACAGGACCCAGGAGATTGTTCTGCCTTTTTTTCTGCGCATCTCCAACTGGACCAAGGGAAACAGAGTTCCTGTGTCTTGAGTTATTTAGAATTATCAAAAGACCTTAGGAAATCCTATGCTCTTTTCATTTTGCATTCTGGTAAAAGGTTGGGGTGTCAAGCTTCGAAGAGCACAATTGCCCGCTGGATTAAACAAGCTATTGTGGAGGCTTACAAAATCTTTAAGAGGGAATTCCCTTTTTCCCCCATGACTCATTCCACATGGGCACTGTCGGCCTCTTGGGCGGAGCAAGCTGGGGCGACACCAGAACAAATTTGTTGAGCAGCAAAATGGTCAAGCTATTCGACCTTTATGAACTATTACAGGTTGGACCTTAACTCAGTGCAAGATCAGGTGTTTGGGAGAAAAGTCCTCCAGGCGGTAGTCCCCCCCCCAATCGAGTTATCGTTGATCCTCTCTAGTGCTGTCCTGGACAGACGTCTATAAAAAAACAGAGTTAGACTTACCAGTAACTCTGTTTCTGGGAGTCGTCCAGGACAGCAGGGATTCTTTTCCTATATGCTGTTATAACCTTGGACGAGTGTGTTTGTTTCTTTCAGAAATCGTTCCGCGGAAGTTCTCGGATAAAGACTGGGGAAGAGTAAGGGGACCCACCCCTTTATGGACTTATTTTGTGTTTCCTGCCTTCAGAGGTAGAGCCGTATCTCTCTAGTGCTATCCTGGACGACTCCCAGAAACAGAGTTACCGGTAAGTCTGACTCTGGTTTTCGTTTAGTTTTCGTTTGTTAACGAAAACGGAATTGATTTTCATCATAGTTTTCGTCAGTGAACGAAAATGTGCTGTACTTATCATTTCTTTTTTGTTACTGTAATACTTACACTGACAAAAATTTTGACAAAAACGTTTTCGTTGAAGAAATTTACACTGGGGCCTGTAAAGCACACATGCAGCATGAAACAAGGCGGAAAGGTTAACAAGGCAGGCGAATCGAAATTGAAGAGCGGTTGCCATGGGTAACCAAAAATTGGTGAGAAGTGTATAGCAGCCAGTCAGGAAGCATTGTACCTGGTGAAGGTGTCAAGTCCTCCGGTAGTGATGGGGTCAGTGTTCTGGCTTCCTTCCTAGCGGTTGGTTCCCCCAAAGTATCCGGAACTGGACCCGTGGTATGGAGGCCCCATATACCTAGCCACATGGAGTTAATTTCGAGCATGCATGAGGCCTGCGCTAGTGCTCGGCGGGACCCCATTCTGTCACTGAGAGTGAGGTGGCAATGGTACACTGGACTGGTGGAGATGGCGAAGGCTCAGCAGCGTCCCTCCTAACATGTAACATACATTGGGAAAGGTGTATAGGCACATGAGACAACACGTTTTAAAGAGGGATTCTGTGCACTTAATTACTTACTCAGCGGGAATAAGGTAAGCAATGCAGCCGTTAGATCTCTCCCAAGACATAAAAAAACCTTTTGCAGTGAAGGGAGGCCCACTTCAAAGGTAGTTTTTTTTTCTGTTGTGCCTGGAGATGGCCTTTAATGAATCCCATTTGTTTGCAAACTCAGTGTACCTAAAGCCAAAACTTTTTTCTAATTTTAGGTACAGGGTTAAGTGTTAAAACCTCCATCACATATTGCCATCTGTGATCCCACTGTGGATATTCATGTTCTCAATTGTTCTCAGGCTATAATTGGGTTGTTGAATTTGTTTACAGTTGGTGAGGTTAGGTGTTCTTGGGTTCACCATCAATCACAGGGCTATAGCCTTCCAAATGAGAAAGAATACCCCCCTAAGAAATATTTGATTGTAATGGCACCATTGGTCATCAAAAAGGCAAACTTCTGAGGTGAGAGGAACCTGTTGATTCAACAAATTGAAATGGAAGTCAACCATTCCCTTATAGAAGTTAACAATTATTGGGCACCTCCATATCTTATGAGATAGATTCAGTTTGAGATTTTATTATGGTTGCCACCTAAACAGGAAATTAAATTTGTTCCACTTTAACTTTGTGTAAGCTCAGAGCAAATCAAAGTGAAGCTTACATAGGGAGTGTTCGCTGTGGTGCTCGAACACAGCACTAGAAAGGAAGAATGAGGTGGCCATAAGCTCAGAATTCAAGGAGTAAAAAGGTAGAGATTAGTATATTGAGCCTGTTGCTTCATTCAGATTTGGTAAAGCACTGGCTAACTTTAAGATTAACACTGCAATATTAACTCCAAATCTGTACTTGCCCAAAAATACACTATAGTTCCACTTTAATATATTAGCCAGAGGTTTCTTGACTGTACTTGCTCCTTTCCTACTCTACCTATATGGGTGGCTACTTGAGTATACACGTTTAAATAAACTGTGTTGTTTGGTAATATGTAACACAGACTCATTGGGGCAGAAGTGCAGCGTTCTACCGTGATTTATTATCTAAGACTCTCTAGGCCAAAAAAAAAAAAAAAGATTACAGATTATTCTCGTCCATTAATCCCTCCTGGCTGGCATCTGTCCTTGTTTTCTTTAGAACATATACAAAAGTGCTGATAATAGTTAAAGACATAGAATCTACAGTTCCTCTGCGTTTTACAAGAAAAGAGACACTTTACCTTTTATGGGGTGCTTGAAGCTTTCTGCCTCTCTTCTATATGTAAACTTAGACCGCAACTTGATAGATTTTATGTCTGGACATTGAACGCCACGTGCAGGTCTGAGAGTATCTATTTCTCAGCCTCCATTAAATTATCTTCTTATATATGTATAGATATAGATAATATCCATAAAAAAGAATAGACCAAGGTTGTAGTCTAATTAAATCTGAACATTGCATGTGAATGAAAACTCCAGCTTCATTATACAGTACAATATCATCTTACACGTTGGTTTTATATTTATATATCGAAAGCCACAACTAGTTTTGTATTTTATAAAGTTAAAGTAAAGGGTTAAAACCACTGCCAAGTTGTTCCTTTTTTTGGCATCTACACTATATCACCAAAAGTATTGGGACACCTGCCTTTACACGCACATGAACTTTAATGGTGTCCCAGTCTTGGTTCGTAGGGTTCAATATTGAGTTGGCGCACCCTTTGCAGCTATAACAGCTTCAACTCTTCTGGGAAGGCTGTCCACAAGGTTTAGGTGTGTGTCTATGGGAATGTTTGACCATTCTTCCAGAAGCACTTTTGTGAGGTCAGCCACTGATGTGAATGAGAAGGCCTGGCTCACAGTCTCCACTCTAATTCATCCCAAAGGTGTTCTATTGGCTTGAGCTCAGGACTCTGTGCAGGCCAATCAAGTTCCTCCATCCCAAACTCGCTCATCCATGTCTTTATGGACCTTGCTTTGTGCACTGGTCCAAATCACTTGGTGGAGGGGGGGTTATATTGTGGGATTGTTTTTCACGGGTTGGGCTCCTTGCCGTTTCTCCAATGACACTGTGCCGTGAATGGCGGCTCCCACGCACAGAGCCGGAGTCGCGGCCACAGAAGGAAGAGAGGCAGAAGATGGACGCCGCCAGCACAGGGGACAGTGCTGGACATCGCAGGCTTTGTTTGCAGGTAAGTGGCACATAATGAGTTACTATGCAATGCATAGTAGCCCATTATGCTTCTAATTTACAGGTGTATACATATGTATGTAGAGGAAGTAAACCCCATCTGGGTTTACTTCCTCTTTAAATGCAGAAAGCTCTGTATCCTAATGTATTATATGCAATAAAAAAAAAAACATTCTGTGTTCAGCAAACCCTTCCAGCTTCCCCTTATACTTACTTGAGCCTGATATTGAACCAGCACTGTGCCCGAGAGCAGCGGCTCTCTCTGCTCTCTTCCTCCTCACTGGACATGGAGACAGCAGTGAGAGCCATTGGCTCCTTCGACTGTCAATCACAGCCTGTGGGGAGATTGTGCCAATGGACACACAGAGCCTGACTTGGGATTGAGCCTGCATGTGTCTCCCCATGGCAATCAGATTGTTATGGGGGCACTCATAAGGGGGGAAGAGCCATGAGCACCGGCAAGGGACCCTAGAAGAAGAGGATCAGCGTGGCTCTGTGCAAAATCATTGTGCAGAGCAGGTACGTTTAACATGTTATGAGTTACTGAGGAAAAAAAAAATCCTTTACAGTCACTTTAAGCTGGCAATGCACTGTGTTGATTTTTTCCGGTTCCTTATAATCCATCTGAAATTTGCTTTGTGGGTGGCTCCATCGGCTTCATCCCACCCAACTATTAAGAAATCCACCCCATTGGGAAATCAAAGGAGCCAGGTGGAAGATTTGTGGACAAACAAAAGACAATTGCCCACGGGACTTTAACGAGGCACAGCCAAAGATATAAAATATATAAGAATTGTAGAATTTATTACTTAAAAACAAATGTTATATACATTTAAAATCATATTGTCATACAAAGTTACCAAATATATGTGTACATGAATAACCATCATTGAGTAAATCACATGTTGAATTAAACGTCCAATGAAGTAGGTGATCTATTCCAATTCTCTCTATGCGTTTCGGGAGATATAGACTCGCTTCCTCAGGAGAGGTACAAATGGATATTCATTCGTTTGATAGGTTCTGTGAAACTTCACACATGTACAGTCATTAAACAAATTGTATGAGATTGGCAGATCTTCTAAGTATGGATCAGTGCATCGGCCTGGCGGAATCACCCACTGGTTCACATGGTTCAACCCAGGAGCAGTGTTGCCAACCTGACAGATTGAAATTTACTGGCACGACACCCAAAATTTACTGGCACAGCCAAAATGCCATACTGGCATTTTACAAAAGTTACAAAATTGCAGTTTTCAGTGCAAATTTCAGTATTTAGGCTACAAGCAAGTACACTGTGCAAATAGCAATGTGATTTAAGGTAGACAGCAAGGTAAAAAACATATTTCTGTTATTTTCAATATAATAAGGGCAGATTATTTAGTCCATCGGTTTTGTCACCTATGTCACATTGTAGAAATTTCCCCGTAATTTCTGTTCCATAACCACCACAGAAAGTGAGGTGAAATCCGTGGTAGCCACTAGGATCACCAGAATTTATGTCCCCACTTGTAAAGACTTTCTGTCTCCATCACCTCCTGTTTTTATCCCTCCAGTCTCCATCACCCCCCTCCCCCCCCATCTCCATCACACTATCCCCGTCTCCATACCACCATCACCTCTTGTCTCCATCACACAATCCCCCCATCACTTCCTGTCACCATTCCTCCATCTCCATTACACCATCCTTCCATTACCTCCTGCCACTCATCCATTGCACACTGCACACTCACACTAAGAGAGAGAGACTCCTGCAGCCTGGCTGGCAGCTGTCTGTCAGAGTGAGCAGAGACAGTGTGTGCGTCAAACAGTCACACACTCACTTTCCCGACTCTTTTTAGCTGGCTTGAAGGAGGGCTGCAGGGTCTGCCAGAGCAGGGAGGCAGGCAGGAATCAGGAGGATCCATCCATCCATCGCGTCTGCTCCGGTCAGGTGCTGGCTGGCAGTGGTGTGGCTGGAAAATGTAGTAACCTCATTTGAGGGTGGATGGGCTGGGCAGAGGCACTAGCTGGCAGCAGGAGGAGTGGTCGTCCACGTCTCAGGGTCAGGATCAGATCTTCTCACTTGCCGCTCGGGATTTCCGTACTTGCACATGCACAGCTCTGACCGCCGCACTTTTTGGCTGCTACGGACTTTTATGGACACCCGAAAAACTGCCCTGTTTTTACGGGCTGTCTGTAAATTTAAGGACGGTTGGCAACACTGCCCAGGGGTTGTGAAGAGAAGGGAGACCACACACTGCAGTGCAAAACCCAATGATGGACAAACAGTGACTGCATCCAGCCTCCTGTCAGTGGCTGTTAAAATACAGTAGCCTGGCAAGGCTAATAGCATGGATGGAGGAATCTGTTAGCATGGCCAGCATTAGACAGTTGTCACCAATGGAAGACTTCCTCCTTATTTCTGGTCTGGCAACAATAGAGAAGTTTGAATTTTCCCTAAGTCCTGGTAACAACGGTTACTAGGGCAAACAGAGCTAAGGAAAAAAAGCATATTGCATTATCTGTGATTGATTATTATCAATGAAAACAAAATAGGACGAACCTCTATAGATATTATACATCCACATAACAAGAGTAAAAAACAAAAATATTTATAGACATTTATTTAATTAATAACTTAGCTCCTGAGGAACTGATAGTTGGCCATGATATGTGTGGAACATCTGTCCTTCACTCTTTAATAGGAACTTGCATATGGTTTACTCTTGTTCTTTGGCCTATACTTGTTGTCATATTGGGGTTCTGTAGACTTGGTCTTATATGGTTATTTTTCACTGCTAGTTATTTATTTTCACTACTCCTATACTGTGTTCTGGAAGGACTATTTTATATTCTTATTTTTGTATGCACAATTGATTTAAAGCTAAACTTTTGTTAGTCATAATAAACTTGGTAGTATGTGGAACCCCACCGCCAACCCCTACCAGATAGCAAATTTAGTCTAGAGAAAGTAAAGGGATTTACCTTTTCTCACAGGCCTTTTCCCTGCCTTACAACTGGTCCCACAAAACCGTTCTCTTTGTAGGTCGTGTGGCCGCCCTCTCTCCAACATCTTCACATACAATGCAGTAAGATTCCAAAAAAGCCACCTACTCATCAGAAGAGGTGGATAATGCTGACTGATGAGGGAGTGAGAAATAAGGTAAGTATTTCCCTACTTGAACCTCTCCAAGACCTGGGGTTGGGTGTGTACTTACAGTATATATATATTTTTTATGTAAACATTCACTATATTAAATCATAGTAAAAAGCAGCGCTATAATCAATAAATAAATCAATAAACCATAGTGCAAATAATGCAATAATGTTCAAAAAGTTCATGCAAAGTCGCAGCAAAAGTGCCAAGCATTGGCACTTTTGCTGCGACTTTGCATGAACTTTTTGCACATTATTGCATTATTTGCACTATGGTTTATTGATTTATTTATTGATTATAGCGCTGCTTTTTACTATGATTTAATATAGTGAATGTTTACAGTGATTTATTTTTAGAGCAGCAGCTAGGTATTTATCTATACATATTTACACATATTTATTACACAAGAGTTTCACTATTAAGAAAATAATTTTAGCGCGGTGTTTTAATTGTTTATATATTTTTTATATTTAGTTAATTTTTTGTGACTCTGTATATGTAGGTATTTGCCCTATTTTGAGTATTATGAGTTTGCATCTCCGAACCCCTGCCTCTGGTGATGCTGTCCATATGTGTTTATATATAGATTTTTTGATGTTTTTTTTTTTTATGCGTTTTAATATCTAATAAAGCTACATTAAATTCCTTCATTTCCAGAGTGTAGCCAATTTTCTCATCCCTTTGAGTGTTTATGTATAGACCCATTCAAAATTTGTGAAGTTTCAGTGCCACATCCCTGGATTAGAAATTACACTATGGTATTGGCATCGGACTTTTGAGCCACAGCATTCATTTTACTGTTAAAAAAAAAACATTTTATTGGTTCATATTTGTTTAAAAAAAATATGCACTTATGTTTTTTAAAACAGATATGAATCAATACAATGTTTTTCAACAGTAAAATGAATGCTGTGTCTCAAAAGTCCCATGCCAATACCATAGTGTGATTTTGTTGTATGTGTTTATATATACTGTAGTTACTGACGGCACTGACATTCTCTTATGTTGGAATTTTATTAAAAAAAACAAAAAGGTGGGGGTTTAATAAAACTGGATCGTGCAAAATCTAGTGCAGCTGTCCATAGCAACCAATCAGCTTCCAGTTTTTTTTTGTCAATGCTTAAAGTGGTATTAAAGCTTAATTTTTTTTTAATAAAAAACATGTTATACTTCCCTGCTCTGTGCAGTGGTTTTGCACAGAGCAGCTCCGATACTCTTCTGTTCAGGTTCCCCGTTGGCACTCCTGGCCCCTTTGAGCAGTACAAGGAGAACCGCCGCTCCAGGTAAGAGATCCACACCGATGATTTCTGATCCAGATGCAGGTGCAAGCCACGGACTGCCAGCTGTAGATACTAGGTAAAGGAAAGATGGTTGCACACTGTCTTCACGGAAAATCCTTTATTGAAATGCTTGAATCATGAGACATGACACACCACAAAGTGCCTAGCCAGAGGTGAGGTGGACTAGTTTCACACACCTGATGTGGGCTTACTCATCACTCTTCGAGCAGTGCCCCCAGAAAAAGCCGCTTGCCCAGGGGGCACCGCTGCATGCTTGCTGCATAAAACCGCGGCTTGGCCCCACCCCCACTTTCTCCTCATTGGCTCACTGGCTGTGACTGACAGCAGTGGGAACCAATGGGCTTCTGCTGCTGTCTTGGTAAATGAAAAGGGAGAGTCCCGGGACAGCCAAGGCTATCATGAACATTGCTGGATCAGAGGGAGATCAGGTAAGGATGGGGGGGGGTCACTGCACACAGAAGGTTTTGAAGAATGCATGAAGATAAAATACCTTCAGTCTTTAGAACCACTTTAATTGAATAAGCTGAAGGTGGTTCCAAAGGCTGCCGTTTTCTTTTTATCTTAATGCATGCAACCTTCTGTGTGCAGCAGCCCCCCTTAGCCCCCCCCCAATACTTACCCAAGCCCAATTGCGATCCAGCGATGTCCAGCGAGAGACTCGGCTGTCCGGGACTCTCCCTCTCCTCTTTGGCTGAAACAGCATTGGGCACCATTGTCTCCCACTGCTGTCAATCAAAGTCAGTGAGCCAATGAGGAGAGAGAGGGGGTGGGGCAGAGCCGTGGCTCCATGTCTGAATGGACACACAGAGCTGTGGCTCAGCTTGGGTGTCCCCATAGCAAACTGCTTCCTGTTGGGGCACTTGGTAGGAGGGAGGGGCCAGGAGCGCCATTTAGGGACCCGAGAAGAGGAGGATCTGGCCTGCTCTGTGCAAAACCAACTGCACAGAGGAGGTAAGTATGACATGTTTGTTATTTTTAAACAATAAAAAAAACAGTGCTCCAGTTTTAGTAAATCTCCCCCAAATATCTTACAATACATGTGTTACAGACATTATAAGTAAACTTCCATGCGTTTTGGATACCTTTATAATGCATAGTAGTATATTCCTTTTGAGTCCTATAATATGCAATCACATGAACTGACAGCACTGCAAAAAGCTATTTTGGATATTCCATGGACTGAAAACATATTGGATATGTGCAGTGTTTCCAACACCTCAAAATATGAAGATGATGAGTAGCACTTTGTACATACTCCACCAGCTTCATATCATTTTTTTATCTTGTGCATGCTTTTATTCATATAAAATATTACTTCCACAGATGTACTGCTATTCATAAAAACATCTAATGTTAAACAGTTCACCATAGTGTCAACTTCAGAACTATACTTCGACCACCTCATACATGTTTCACGATGAGTAGTAGAAGTATAAAACTCCACAACCTTTGTGACGTGTATAGGTTATACAAAAGTCAGGTACCTTATAGGTTTTATCGAAAAACGTCACGACAGTCAAGTACACTAACGTATAATATCCTGAGTTTTCCTTATATGATGATACGTAATATTTCCATAGGTTTTGCGTACCTTCAAATGAATATTACAGACATTGTGTACATAACATTCTATAAACCCCCTCTAAATGATTTTGACCTCGTGACAAAAAAAATAAC
>BLSH010339801.1:52902-75641 GCA_018402905.1 Glandirana rugosa
TCAAGTTTACACACACAGTTGTGCTCATAAGTTTACATACCCTGGCAGAATTTATGATTTCTTGGCCATTTTTCAGAGAATATGAATGATAACATAAAAACCTTTCTTTCACTCAAGGTTAGCGTTTGGCTGAAGCCATTTATTATCAATCAACTGTGTTTACTCTTTTTAAATCATAATGAGAACAGAAACTACCCAAATGAGCCTGATCAAAAGTTTACATACCCTGGTGATTTTGACCTGATAACATGCACACAAGTTGACACCAAGGGGTTTGAATGGCTATTAAAGGTAACCATCCTCAGCTGTGATCTGTCTGCTCGTAATTAGTGTGTGTGTATAAAAGGCCAATGAGTTTTTGAACTCCTGACAGACCCTTGCATCTTTTATCCAGTGCTGCACTGACGTTTCTGGATTCTGAGTCATGGGGAAAACAAAAGAATTGTCAAAGGATCTGCGGGAAAAGGTAGTTGAACTGCATAAAACAGGAAAGGGATATAAAAATATATCCAAGGAATTGGGAATGCCAAGCAGCAGTGTTCAAACTCTAATCAAGAAGTGGTAAAAGAGGGGTTCTGTTGAAACCAAACCATGTCAGGTAGACCAACTCAAAATTTCAGCCACTGGACTTTTTGTCAAGAGGAATGGGCAGCTTTACCATCTGAGAAGCTAAAGAGCCTCATCCACAAATACCACAAAAGACTTCAAGCTGTTATTGATGTTAAAGGGGGCAATACATGGTATTAAGTTACATTTTAGTCTCATCACTCCAAATGACTTTGTGCCAGAAGGTTTGAGGCTTGTCTCTGTGCTGTTTGGCATATTGTAAGCAGAATACTCTGTGGCATTTGCATGACAATGGCTTTCTTCTGGCAACTTGACCATGCAGCCCATCTTTCTTTAAGTGCCTCCTTATTGTTCATCTTGAAACAGCCACACCACATGTTTTCAGAGAGTCCTGTATCCCCTCTGAAGTTATTTGTGGGTTTTTCTTTGCATCCCATACAATTTTCCTGGCAGTTGTGGCTGAAACTTTAGTTGGCCTACCTGATCGTGGTTTGGTTTCAACAGAACCCATCATTTTCCACTTCTTGAATAGAGTTTGAACACTGCTGATTGGCAGTCTCAATTCCTTGGATAACTTTTTATATCCCTTTCCTGCTTTATACAGTTCAACTGCCATTTCCCGCAGATCCTTTGACAATTCTTTTGTTTTCCCCATGACTCAGAATCCAGAAATGTCAGTGCAGCACTGGATGAAAGATGCAAGGGTCTGTCAGGAGTCCAGAAACACATTGACCTTTTATACACACACACTAATTACAAGCAAACAGATCACAGGTGAGGATGGTTACCTTTAATAGCCATTCAAACCGCTTTGTGTCAACTTGTGTGCATGTTATCAGGCCAAAATCACCAGGGTATGTAAACTTTTGATGAGGGTCATTTGGGTAGTTTCTGTTGTCATTATGATTTAAAAAGAGTAAACACAGTTGATTGATAATAAATGGCTTCAACCAAACACTAACCATGAGTGAATGAAATGCTTTTGTGTTATCGTTCATATATTCTGAAAAATAGCCAAGAAATCATAAATGCTGCCAAGGTATGTAAACTTATGAGCGCAACTGTATATATATATACACCTTTTTCTGAAATTAACCTTCATGCTCTAACACGTATCTATATGTATATATCTATGTATGATCGCTGTTTTTGTTCCAAGTGTTGTTCTACTATGGGCATTTAGTGGCACCACACTGTTGTCCAAAAACATGTTTTATTATGCAAAACAGTTCTTTTGAAATAACTTAACCTTGTTGCTTTGCCAAAGGGAATTGAAGAACTGTTATTTTAAAAGGGGGCCTTTGTGTGCTCAGGAAGCGTGACACCAACAAGATCTTAAACTATGACCATTGAAACATTCCTTTGTCAAATAAAATTTAGAAAAAAAGGACAGGAAAAAGTAACAATAAGCTGAATAAATCAATGCATATTTGAAATTACTCCTACAAACAATGACCATAGATGTCACCTAAATTACTTACAGAAGGATTTAAAGTGAACCTGTAGTTAAACAAGACTGCAAAGCTTCCAGAAGCAACAGTAAATCTGTTGCCTTACAAAAATAAAATGTAACCCAGCAACACCTGTAAAAGAAGACACCACATACTCACCTGTCCTGCTTGTCCACACAGCTGAACTTCGATGCTGAAAAATCTTCATTTGAAGTTTGTTTTGAAACCAACCCTTCTGGGACTGCCAATCTCTAAGGTCTCACTGGCTCCTCAATCTGACCTCCACCGGTTACAGGATACAGTAGGGATTTTGTTTATGGAGCTCTACGGTGCAGTACATCTTTGAGCAAAAAAGTGAACAGCACACAAAAAAGTGCATGGGGGTGTTTGTGGTCCAACCTCCAAAGAGGAAGGGTCTCAATTCCTGAACTCTCTGGGGCTCATGGCATCCGATAGGGACAAGAGACTCTGATCTACCTGTTTGAAATCACGAGGCCTCCGATAACTAGGGACCAGCCAAAGCTGGTCCACCAAGTATTAGGTGATTGGTCTCCCAAAGAGAGACCCCCAGTCAGGGAGAGGAAAAAGACCCATCAAGGTTACAGATCCTCTCCCCAACTTTAGGCAAGCCCTCAAAAACTTACATCCTCCATCTCTGTGGGGTTAAAAACATACATGCCCATTCAATAAATAATGCAGTACACTTGGTAGGCTTTTAAAAAAAATTGCTCTCGGTTAAATAAAAGGACTGCCCAAGAAGTGTGGTGCAAGAAAAGCAATACTACCCTGACCAACTGCCAGTGAAACCTAGTGGGGTCCCAAACCCATAGTGTTTTTCTGGCACTTCTGGAACTTCACCCCAATGAGAAACATCACTGGAAGTTCAGGAAAACAGTAGCAATGTGAAAGAAAGTTCACCATAGAGAAAAAAAAAGTGCTCAGTGCAAACAGTCTATCAGGAAACACATATGCCCCCAGCATGCAGTGATCCAATGTGAATATAGAGCACTCCACACCCAGGTGCACACCCCATTCACAAGCCGCTTACCAGCAGGTAAGACCTCAAAGATGGAGGTCTGGCTGCACTTTTGGAATTATCCCACTGGGATGTATGGATGGCGCAGTCCAAGATTCAAAAGAGGGGTTTCCAAACTGCCAGGGCAGTCCACACATATGACTCAGTAAAATATAAAGGCAAAGGAGGAACTCATAGGGGCTGATTTACTAAAGCTGGAGAGTGCAAAATCAGCTTCCAGGTTTCTTTGTCAGAGCTTAATTGAACAAGCTGAAGTGAGATGCTGATTGGATACCAAGCACAGCTGCACCAGATTTGGCACTCTCCAGCTTTAGTAAATCAACCCCATAGTGTCGTAGTTTAAAAAGTTCTAATATTTAATACGGTCAAAACTACTTAAAAATACAGATATAAAATCGCATGTATCACAGAAAAGCACAATCAACACCCCGGCAGGCGTGATGACAGCCAAGCTACTGTGGTGATACCTTTTCCTTTTTACTGAGTTATATATGTGGACTGCTCTGGCTGTTTGGAAACCTCTCTTTTGAATCTAAATCCCCATACACATGAATTTAGGACGGGAATTTTCGTACAACGACCGATCGTCGGAAATTATTACTGTTAGCATGCTCCTTTCGACAGCCGATTATGATTTTTCGGATGACAAAAGCTGGATGTACAGACTAGAAATTTTTTTTCGTACGTCAAGACAACGTCCAATTTTTGTATCATTAATACGGTTTTCGTACGAAAAAAATTGTACGATCAAGACTATGTATGCTCAGAAACAAAAAAAATACATACAAATCTATTCAAAGCATTACGTCACTTCTGGCGTTGAATTTGGTCATACAAAAATTTTCATTTCCTTAGTACGCTCTTCACTTTTGACACGAGGCTAGCATCCAACAAAAAATGGACGTTCTGTCGTCCGGAAATCTAAGCATGTATATGAGGCTTTAGACTGCATCATCCATCCCAGTGGTATATTTCCAAGCATGGCTTGGATGTTTATTTTCTGTTTTCCAACATGGGGAGCTTGTTGGTGTCTGTACATACCAGCAGCTGCAGAAAGATTTCACATAATGCTGCTTGGAACCTCCTGACTTTTACAAAGTCCCCATTTGCATAAAAATAAACAAATAACCAAAAACCAGTCATAAGCCTGGTGAGCAATTTCAAAAAGCAGAACTTCCACCATCTATAAAAAAAACTCCAGTTAATGTAGTTATGTATTCATTACAAAACAATGACCCGTATTTTTAACACAGCTGGTTTAAGTACTTGAATTTGGCTTCATATCAGCCTCTTGAAATCCCCTGCAGAGCACCACTCAGACTGACTATAGAGTGTGATGAGATCAATTCCTAAATAATGATTACCTGGATTCCTAAATGGTTTGTCTTCAGATCAGAAGATCATTGATGCATTAGTATCAGCATCAAGTATTTGGACATGTCAGTTTTCAGTGTAGAGCTCCCACCACAGCACGGACAATGATGTCCTGCCCTGAACTTCATTTGCTCTAACCCTCCTTCAAGATAAATCAAACCCTTTACTTAACCCTTTTTAAACCTAACTCCTTGTAATTTAACTCCAGCCCTTCCACTAATCCTCTCAGTAACCAAACTCTAACTCTTACACTGAACCCTCCTTGTAATTTATCTCTAACCCTCACACTAACCCTCCTCGTAATCTAAATCTAACTCTCACACTAACCCTTCCCATAATCTAACTATAACTTTTACACAAACCTTCCGCATAATCACTCTAAAGGCCCATACACACGGTCCAATTATCGGTAGAAAATGTTCGTACGACAGCCTGCCGTCTGATAATCTGATCGTTACTAAGCTCCATTCAACAGCCAATATTCAATTATCGTCCAACAAAAGCTGGATGAGCAAACTAGAAAATTTTTGTCTAGACTGGCCATGTCTGTTTTTCGGCTCATCTGTACAGAAGTTGGACAAACAAAAGTTGAAACATGCATGTTTGGAACCCAGGAACGAGAAACGAGAAGTGTTCGGTCCTGTAAACATGAAACCAGCGGAAGGGGCCCAAAGGGTGACGTACAAAAATTGAACTTCCTCTTTATATGCTCGTAGCACGTCACTACATTCACCTTTGTCGAACAATAACTTTACTACCGTCAGTACGCTAGACAAAATCACGGACAGCCGATTTTGGAAAAAGTTGGACGTAAGGTCGTACGATAAGCAGCGCGTGTGTACGAGGCTTAACTCTTATATTACCTGGTACTAGTTCTCGCCACCTTAAGCTTATCTTGCAGTACACCTTTGGGCGAGTCTTTTGGCTAGCCAGGGCAGTTTTTTATAGCAGCCGAAAGGCCTGCTGTGTATTCCACATGGCACTTTTTTTCTTGTGTGTTACGTATTTATGCACAAGCACTGCACATGTGTTGTTTTTTGTGTTTTTTTGTGCACAGAAATGGAGGGTGCCGGTCATCCGGTGGCCTTCCATGATGCCAGAGGAGAGGTTCCATGGTCTTTGGATCTTTTGCCTCTCTCCATTGGGAGAACCCCTCACCAAGTACTTGGTGGACCGGCCTTGGTGCGTCCCTAAGGAGTGGGACCATCTGGCTCTGGCCTAAGTAGACCATACTTGCTTCTGTCAGGAGCCTTGCTCCCCTGGATGTTCAGGGTTAGAGGCCCTTTGTCTTCAGAGGACTGGCCATACTCTACTCTCTGTGCACTTTTTTGTGTGCTGTGATTTCACAGTTCACTTTTTTGTTCCCAGAAGTTTTGACAAAACAACTGAAAAACTATCTCTCCCAACCTCTGAGGTCACACTGTGCCGGCTTGTATGGGCCATTCTGCTGTCTGAGTCTGACTCCTGGAGCTGATCATATTCCTGTGGGAGGAGAAGATTGTTTGTTCTCTGACTGGCATGGATAGTTTACCTTTTGGCTGCTTGCTGGCGTTTTTGGCTCTTTATAATCTTAGAGCCCATATTCTCTGGTAAGCAGGATTGCCCCTTTTTGTGCACCAAGGTGATGAGTTGCTCCTTCATCCTCTCCACTCTAGATGGTGTCAGTTTCTTCACTCCTCTCTCTGCTGCCATTAATATGTACTTTGGACTATGATAAATGAACTTTTATATATGAACTAGCACTGCATTACTTTATTATTATTGTCATTGTGGGTTCTATCAAGCTAATTTCTGTTGGCAGCCGTTTTTTTGTCGCTTTTTGACTTTGTTTATGTACCAAGCGCAAATTGTATTTAGTTTTTACACTCCCCATTACCTAACTGTAACCCTTACACTAACACTCCCCATTACCTAACTGCAACCCTTACACTAAGACTCCCCATTACCTAACTCTAAAGATTCATACACACGGTGCGACCGTCGTACAAGAATGGTAGTACAACAGCTTGTTGTACGATCAACCGACCGTTAGTACGCGCGATTAGAACAGCCGACGTGAAAACTTCTGTTGTACAACAAGCGGTCGTACGACTGTTGTACCGTGTGTACAGAAAAGTTGGGCCAACAAGTTGTACGTACAGAACACGCATGCTCTGAAGTCAGGAACGCCCGCAAGTGTCTCTTAAGTGCAGCTACAGGGTCATTAAATGAAGACCCCCTCACACTATGATTTGCATTAATGCAATGCCTATAATGTACATTAATGTGTGCTGCTGCTATGGCAGGCAATTATTTTTAATCAGCTGGCATTGTATCTTAATGCTCTAAATATCAGACATCTTTTTTTTAATGTAACATGTTGCAACATATGGCATGTGTATTGTGGTGCACTGCAGTGATAGATCATTACCAACTATTGTAAAGTTAGCCATATAGCCATACACTGCTTGCAATTTGGCTGATCCACTAGGAACCAATCAAATTTTGACCAGTGTGTGGGCTCCCCTGCATGACAGAGAGGATTGTTTAATCGACTTCTGTTGAAGGGGCATGTTGTAATATTCTTCATCAATCAACATTAGGGTTGCCACCTCATCCCTTTAAACCCAAACACATATGAATTGCACAGGTTCTGTGGCTGATTACGGTGGTAATTAAACTCACTTGGTGCCTTATCTGCATTAAATTAGCCTCAGAACCTGTGTACTTCATATGTGTTCGGGTTTAAAGGGATGAGGTGGCAACCCTAATCAACATCTGTAACCAATGAGCTGCAACTGCTGATCAGTGTATGCAGTTCACTGACAATAAAAAATGAACTGTGTGTGGCCAGTTTACCAGTGTGTTGGGGTGCCATTCAATATGTGCATCGTGGTAACACATGCTTTAGTCTGAGCTATGATAATGAGCCAATGTAAAGGAGGCCTGACCCTTTCTAATATAAATATGAACCCCTTTTTTGAAAACCTCCTTGTCTGCTGCATCCCCTGCACCAAAGGCTAACCCTACTGCGCTAAAAGATCCCTAAGTCGGAATCTACTGTTCTGATTCACTCATCCCTAGTAAGGAAATCTTGCTAATCTAGTCCAGGAGAGAGGATGATTCAAAACTATAGTTAAAAATTCATTTTTGTTTGGACTGTCCATTTAGCATCATCATATAAGTAGAAGGAAAATGTTGGCACTCCATCCTAGTTAGGCCACCCGCGTGTCTCCAAACATGTTGTCTGAATACATTGCAACCAATATGCAACGCAAGACTGTAAAGACATGTAATAAGCACCTTACTACAGGCACTTGGCTTTTACAGACTCTGGATGATGGGTATATAATTCCTGGATGACCTTGGTGGAAAACAAACAAGTGCCACATGCTGAAGCAGGTGCAACAGAAATGATACTATGATAACATTCTTCCAAAGCAAACTCTTAATTTTGACTCCAAATGAGCTGCTGCCATCTGGCACCGAAAGTACAGCTGGGTGTGGCCTAAGGAGATCTATGACTCTTTGTCCTTCTAATACAATGTGAAAGAGCCAGTTACAAATAGGTCATTTGTAACCAGGATGAATGGGAGCGAATTAATGAGGATTTCCAAACCACGCACAGGGCCACACTGCCTGCGTTCAGTAAACACAATGCTAAGGTTTCGAAACTCAAGGACTGCTTCATAAGACCTAAGGCAAAGGAAACACAAAGGCTTTGCCCATGGCAACCAGTCAAATATCTTCTCTCATTTCCTAACCAGCTCTAAAGAAAATACGGCTGGCATTTTATGGTTGCTAAGAGCAATGAGTCAACTTATGGGAACTGCCCATTCTGTTGAAGAGTTTCTCCAGGTATTTGGTAAAATAATTTGATTAAGTGCTAAAATGTTCTAGGAAACATTCCATTATGCTTAATAGAGTTTTATGTAATTTTGTATTCATTTAGTAAGACTTAGCAGGACATTTGGAAGATCTTAGGACAGGAATGTTGCTTAATGCTTATTTTTATGTAGTGCAATTTCTCTGTCCTAATCGTAAATGTCTCTACATGTAATATTGTACACTGCTGTAGACTGTGATGAGGGGACTAATTTCTGTCCGGATAAGCAGGACTGTGAAGACTTGGACTTCCGTGATTGGAACTGGAAATAACTGGTGTCCAGAACTACAGGCTCATTTCATTGCTTCTGAATGGATCAGCTGGGTCAGCGTTGCCCTGAACAAAGATGGCTGACAGAGCTTACAGGAAATTTTGAAGATATTAGGGATAGTGTCAAAGGAGGGCATCACAGGATTCCACCTTTAACCCCAATGTGGAAGTTAATCAATTTAGGTTAAGCTCTGGGTCCCAGATATCTCTAACCACTAATAATTCCCATGCAAACATCTGATGAGACCAGAGGCCATTTTGGACAAACACATTTAATTCTAGCACTTTTTATGTTTTAGGGGAACCTTCTTCCCTCCTTAAGTGGACAACAGGTGATAACCAGGAAGGGTCCCTCAAGTTTGGCCAAATGAAGATTTCATTATATTGCATATGATTAACCACTTCAATGCCGAGCACTTTCAGCCCCTTCCTGCCCAATTGTCAGCTTTCAGCGCTGTTACACTTTGAATGGCTATTGCGTGGTCATTCAACACTGTACCCAAATAGATTTTTTATTATTTTCTTCACACAAATAGAGCTTTCTTTTGGTGGTATTTAATTACTACTTGGTTTTTTATTTTTTTGCTAAAAAAACAAAAAAATACCAAACATTTTGAGAAAAAAATGTTTTTTTAAATTTCTGTCAGCAAACTTTTAAAATAAGAACTACACTGATGTGCACTGATGAGTCTCCACTGATGGGCACTGAGAAGGCAGCACTGATGAGTACTGATGAGGTGGCACTGAAGGGCACTGATGGTGTGGCACTGATGAGGAGGCACTAATATGCTGCACTGATGGGCACTGATACTGTAGGTGGCATTGATATACAGCACTGATGAGCACTGAAAGGTGGCACTGATGGGCACTGATAGGTGGCACTGTTGGAAACGGACAGGTGGCACTGATGGGCACTGATAGGTGGCACTGATAGGCGGCACTGATGGGCACTGATGGACAGGCACTGGTGGGCACTGAAAGGTATCAATGATTAGTATAACTGATGGGCACAGATTGGCCTCACTGATGGGCACAGCCTGGTGTCACTGATGGGCACAGACTGGTGTCACTCATGGGTACAGACTGCCATCAGTGATGGGCACTGTTGGGGCTGTATTGTAATGAGGGCATTGATGATCAGTGCCCTGATTATCCTTACGCGTTTTTCCTGTGAGGAGATGCCGCTTATCAGCTCTCCTCACCTCACACTCTGTCAGTGTGAAAGGAAAAGCCGATAAACGGCAGTTCCTTGTTTACATGTGATCGGCTGTGATTGGACACAGCCAATAACATGGGTAAAGCGCCTCGGCCGCGCCATATCCCAGAAACACAGCGCGCCCGGAATCGCTGCATGCCTCCAAGGGGCCATGGCCATCTTGAGTAAGGGTAGATGATTCATGCAGCATTTACTTCCTGGAATCCATCTGCCCTTACATCAAGCATGCATGCAGGAGAGTGTGCTTAGCTGAGAAAACCCCTCCTCCCCTCCTGAAGACTCCTGGGGTGTATGATATCAATTGCTTAGGCAAGAAACCAGGAAGTAACTGAAGTAATGTAAAAAAAATGTTTAAAACAAGTAAACATGATATACTTTCCTTTGTATTTACTAATGCTAGCAGTTAAGGATTAAAAATAATGAATTCTGATTGGAGAGCCATGTTGATGGCATGCACAGAAACTGTACTGTATCTATATAGATAGATAGATAGATAGATAGATAGATAGATAGATAGATAGATAGATAGATAGTCCAAAGAATGGCCACTGCACTCTGTATATTAAGTAAATGTCTGGGTGCACTTAATCAAGTGAATATTAAACATACGATAAGTTAAAGAAGCATCTGTAGGTCTTGAAAGGAGATATATCAAGTAAAACCTTTATTTATTTCATCCAATGTTTTAATAGAGCACCATCCCTCTTTAGCAAGATGGCAAAAACATTGGACAATATAAATAAATAAGCTCTTTAGTTGATATACAGTAAAACCTTGGATTGCGAGCATAATTCGTTCTTGAAACATGCTTGTAATCCAAAGCACTTGTATATCAAAGCGAATTTACCCATAAGACATAATGGAAACTTGGATAATTCTTTCCACAATCATCTATTCATAAAGTCTTTCAGATTATAGTCCATATAAAAAGATTATAGCAATGTGATAGGTTGTGTAACCATAAAATGTCAATCCACAAATGGCAGCCTCCACAAGGGGATCAGAAGCAAAATCCAGCAGAGTATAAAAGAAAAGAGGCGCCACTAAGTGTAGCAATATGGTTACATTTAATGAAGGTACAACATTTAGCAACTCACATGGTTGATGATTAAAAGAGGCACATCTAAGTATTCAGGCATCCGGGGCAAACCTGTCCACATAGACCATCTTCCGCATCGCCGGCTCTCATCGCTGTCAGTCTGCAATAGTGTTCGGGAAGACTATCCTGCAGTAGAGCGATCTGAAAGCGAGGCTTGAAGCGCTCACGGAGCGCAGCATGGAAGAGATGACGTCAATGACGATGCGGAGGACGGTCTATGTGGACATTGTGGACATTTTGCACCCCTTTATTAGTGCTGGCTGTGTGATATAAAACTGAGGCCTTTACATGGTACGTTAGGCTCTGAGGAAGAGGCTGCGGCCTCGAAACGCGTTAGCCAGCCCATCTAGGATACCAGTAGGAGACGGTGGATTGTACACATAGCTGTTCGAGTACTGGAAAGCTTGTTATCTGAATCTGTTTGTGAGTATGTTTTTATGACTTTTATTAAACACGTTTTTACCAAGGATAATGCGCTAGACTAGTGTACTCTTTTGTTTCTTCAGTTTTCGGGACTTCCCCAGTCCATCAGGTGGCAGCACGGTGGCGTGTTACCCAGTATTGACACAAACAGATATCCCCTCCTCACCACTGCAGAGAAGAGCACAGGAAAGAAATAGTACTTTGGCTGTATCTTTACTCCGGATGCCTGCATACTTAGATGTGCCTGTTTTAATCATCAACCATGTGAATTGCTAAATATTGTACCTTCATTAAATGTAACCATATTGCAACACTTAGAGGCGCCTCTCTTCCCTTTTATACTCAGTTGTGACGTGACACTACTTGTATATCAAGACATCGCTTGTATATCAAGCCAAAATGTATTTAAAAATTTTACTTGTCTTGCAAAACACTCTCAGACCAAGTTACTCTCAAACCAAGGTATCTCCATTCCAAGACCCACAATTGCTTCTTTAACTTTTTGCATAAATAAATGTATCAATTTTTGATTTTTTTTTTTTAAATAATATATAAGAGTTTTCCTTTAAGTATCTGTGAACAACACATGTTCCATCTTCTAAATCACCTTGTTAAACAGCAAAGAAACCTACAGGGAACTTTTGCAAAGTCTTTGCCAAGTATGGTTCTGTAGTATGTCCTTATATGGTCAGTGTTATAGGGTCATATTGATCCTTGTGTCAATGTTATGTCCTAGGGATAGTCGTAAGTGTCAGATAGCCAGACACTGTTCAGTCTGACTTTTGGAAACATGCCAGATGTCCAGAGATAGGTCAAACTCTGTGAGCTGACAAGCAAACCCCAACAAAAACATGCAGCACTTGACATGACTTGTATGCAGGGTTGTCTAATAGGCTTCCCCAAATCCTTGTTTAAACAGCCTTACAATTACATGTGGCACAACTGTACGGGGTTGTATATATGGCCCAGGTCAGGGGAGGTCAGAGCTGGCTTGCTGCGTGGTCTCCTGTCAAATCTAAACACTTTATAAAATTGTATAAGTTAAATAAAGGGTCCTGGAAACATAAAAGCAGACAGACACTACTAGAAGAATAAAGAAATATGTTCCATTTGATCAATATTTATATTACTCAGTGCAGAGGGCCTGCTGCGTGTGCAAGGGGTTCTTTAACTTGCTTTAAAATGTTTGAAGTTTTGAGAACGAGAGTGAAGTCACTTGTGTCTTGCTAAACTTAAAGGAAACGTAACTTGTTCTTAGGTAACAAGAGGAAGTGATAAGCTGTATTTAGTGATGGAATTAAGTGCCACTCTAGCAAAATGTTTTTTGTAATTTTTTATTTAAACTTATATAAAAAATACAACAAGAGAATTATTATTATACAGGGTTTATATAGCACCAACAGTTTGCGCAGCGCTTTACAACTTGAGGGTAGACAGTACAGTTACAATACAATTCAATACAGGAGGAATCAGAGGGCCCTGCTTGTTAGAGCTTACAATCTAGGTGGGAGGGTCGACTGACACAAAAGGTAATAAATGTGGGGGATGAACTGATGGAGAAAATGAAAGTACAGTTGTTAGGTGAAGGTCGAATAGGCTTTTCTGAAGAGATGGGTTTTTAGGGATCGTCTAAAAGCAAGCAGAGTAGGAGATAGTTGCACAGATTGGGGTAGGGAGTTCCATTCCAGGTTAGGAGAGGATCTGGAAAAGTCCTGGAGGCGAGCAAGGGAGGAGGTGACGAGGGAACTAGGGAGCAGGAGGTCGTGGGAGGAACAAAGGGAACGAGTAGGTTGGTATTTTGAGACTAGGTTAGTGATGTAGCTGGGGGCCGAGTTGTGGATGGCTTTGTAAGCTGTTTAATATTTCTAATTTAATGTGTTGGGTGAGTGGAAGCCAGTGGAGGGATTGAAAGAGAGAGGTAGCAGACACTGAACGGTTGGTTGTAGGTGGATCAACCTGACAGCAGCATTCATGATGGACTGAAGGATGGATAGCCTATGTAGAGGTAGTCCGGTGAGGAGGGAGTTGCAGTAGTCGAGACGAGAGGTGACCAAGGAATGAACTAGGAGCTTTGTGGTGTCATTGGTTAGGAAGGGGCATATTTTGGAGATGTTGCGGAGGTTGAGGCGGCAAGTTGTGGACAGTGTTTGGACATGTGGCCAAAAGGATAGTTCAGAGTCCAGGGTTACTCCTAAAACCTTGGCATGCGGGACGAGCTGATAGTAGTGCTGTCAATCTTGATAGAGAAATCAGGGGAAGATGCGCATGGGGGAGGAAATATTATGAGCTCGGTTTTGGATAGATTGAGTTTGAGGAAGTGGTGTGGCATCCAGGTTGATGTGTCTGTTAGTAAATTAGTGATGCATGAGGAGACTGAAGGAGTGAGCTGAGGGATAGATTTGGGTGTCATCAGCATAGAGATGGTATTGGAAGCCATGGGGGCTATTACCTAACCCAGGGAGGAGGTGTAGATAGAGAGGAGGAGAGGAGAAAAAGAGAGGTCCAAGAACAGAACCTTGGGGACCCTGACAGAGAAAAGGAGAGCAGAGGAGGAAGTAGAATTGTAAGTAATGCTAAAGGTGCAGTTGGATAAATAGGATGAGAATAAGTGGAAAGAAATATCAGACAAACAGTAGGAACAGTTTTGTTATAAGCTTTCCACTAGTACAGTGAGACATCAATCTGTATTGTCACATCCATTTCCCCCCATGAGAGGACACGGTGGCAAACAATTCTAGCATTAAAATGTAGAAAAAAATCAAAGAATGCGTGGACATTACCTGTCCTCAGGGTCAACAATATATGACCAGAACAAGTCTGATCACATGATGCAGATGAAACTAAGCTAGAGGTTTACGCAAGAAAGTTTGAAGCTTGGCGTCTGAGATCAGGAGATGAATGAAAGTTTAAACAGCCAAGAAAGAAAACAAAGCAAAACAAAGAATAAGCTATCAAAGTGACAATAACATCACAGGTGTTAGGAGGCAAAGACCCAATCAAGTCTTCCATAGGCAGGAACTTTAGTTTTCCTACTGAATTTGATAAGTTGGCCTTGGCGTACCATTTAGTGAACTGAAATGACACCAGTTGAGTTATCTCTGAGGTGCTGAAAGCATACTCAATGAAAGGTTTTCAGCCTATCCAACTTTTCCAGGTAAAGAAGTGACTTACATTCAAGTATCACAGTGCAAATAGAATGGGGTGAAGGTGATATCCAGGCCTTTAGAAAAGCTCTGTGGGTCATTGATAAGCAAAGATGGATCCATTGATGCAGGATGAACTTGGGTCCCCATGAGGGATGTAACTAAACAGACAGAACAGAGGGTCGGCATGTAGATGGGTAGATATGACTTTTTGAGCATATCCCAGGACTTGATCCCAAAGGGTACGAGTCACACTGCAATTGCAGGGGCGATGCGCAAGTTGGGCTACTCGAGTTACACCAGGGGCACAAAGCTGATAGTGGATTAGTCAAGTCCATATAAGCCGGTATATAGGCCCTGTGCAGCAATTTAAACTGTGTCTCCCGCCAGCTTTCATTAATTGCAAAATGTTTTGTTTTTTGAGGGTTTTTTTTGGATAAGACAGGGAAAGTTTAAAGGTAGATTTATTCCCCAAACTACATTTAGTTTGCTAAAGCACTGTATATCCTAGACATAAACTGCTTTCACCTTTTTTACATTCTTTGTTGCATCTTAATGCTGCTAATGCACTGAAGCCTCTTCCTGTCTACATGTTGTGGCAGGGCAATACCCCACCAGGGTGATGTTAATGCAGGATTGTCAACTGGCAGGTTGAGGGGCTCAAGGAGGTTTGCTTATTTAGGCAGAAACTGGCTTTTCAGTTTCCTCATTGTTTAAAAAAATCAGTTTTGGGTCCTGGAGCCCAAAGATAAGATAGAAACATAGAAACACAGAAACATAGAAAAAAGACGGCATGGGTGGGATGAAATCTCTAGTCCCAGCTCCTGGTTTTCAGAACAACGACACACGAATTTGTCCGGTGTGTGCTGGTCTTTTTGTAGAGAACATACCATGGTTCCAAAGGTTTCCAGGTGTGCAAGGGGAGTGCATGTGTGCACTGGAACAGTCTGAGACTCAAGCCTGAGGGCCAGAGCAGCAAGGGGCTGCTATCTATGTGGACAGTTTTGGTAAGAAAATGGTCTGGGGAGATAGACCAGGGTCTAAAGTCGAAGGCTTGACCAGCACAATATTGTGCTCTTTACTTCTAGAAATGTTAGTACAAATCCAACAAAGTTAGATTTAAAGCAAAATTGTCAAGCCCTGCTTTAAGTACTACCCACTTGGCACAGGATGTATACACAGACATGCAGTTCCTTGACAGGTAGACAACTGTTGTGTTTCCCTATTGGGGAAGAACATTCTATGACCTAGAAAAAGCACCCCTCCACAGCACCTGGCCATCAGACTTATCCACACACTTTTAACCTGGCCATACGATGTATGATTTTCGAACGACTATTCATGAAAAATCCTTTAACAGAGCATTCAATGTGCTCATCAATGACTCAAAGAATTTTCACTTGACAGACTGCAACAAACTTTTATTTGGTTGCCTAAGAATTTTATTGTGAACTTTTGATCCTTGACAATAGCATACAATAAGAATACAAAGGACTGAGAACAGCATTAATTGTAAAAAATGTTGTTTGTTCAGATAGGAAACCCCAAAAAAGTCTATTCTGAGCCTTCAAATTTTCTCATACACACGGTCAGAAATGAACGCTGATTTGTACCCATACCTAAAAGAAAATCAATCTTCATATAATATTCTACCAGTGCATGGCCAGCTTTACTCTTACAAGTAGATCTCAGTACGTATAGTAGATTTTGAGCTGGACACATTGCAGTACTTACAAACTTTCATTCTGGTCATTGTGTTTATTTCAAAGCAACATTTATATTTTATTTCAGAAGCTCAACGGCATAAAAGTTTGATGACCAAACACGATAAAATGAAAAGTCGGGCAGATTAGCATACAGTTGGTAGACAGCATTATAATGCTGCCAAATATCATTTTATGACACTGAATAGCCCTGTACTCTGCCACATCACCACATGCTGTTGTAAGCAGCCTCAAAAGGCTTTTATTGTCAGAGAGGGATGTTACACTTTTGTGGATGCGAATAATAGAGCTGGTTCACAAACAGGTTATCATTGATGAAATAATTTGGGGAAACTGAACCAGGTGTCTCTGTCAGGTCCTGTGAAGCCTTGTGGTATTTCATTACAACCAAATGATGTTTGTAAGGGTGCAGCCGATATGTGAGATATACACAAATAAACAAATATCAAGATATTATCCATAATAAAATTAACCTATCAATGGAGCCTTTAGTAAAAATTAACATACAGAATCTCACAAAAGTGAGTACACCCCTCACATTTTTGTAAATCTTTTTATTCTATCTTTTCATGTAACAATACTGAAGAAAAAACACTTTGCTACAATATAAAGTAGTGAGTGTACAGCTTGTATAACAGTGTAAATTTGCTGTCCCCTCAAAATAAATCAACACACAGCCATTGATGTCTAAACCGCTGGCAACAAAAGTGAGTTACCCATAAGTGAAAATGTTCAAATTGGGCCCAAAGTGTCAATATTTTGTGTGGCCACCATTATTTTCCAGCACTGCCTTAACCCCCTTGGGCATGGAGTTCACCAGAATGTCACAGGTGGCCACTGGAGTCCTCTTCCACTCCTCCATGACGACATCACAAAGCTGGTGGATGTTAGAGACCTTGCGCTCTTCTCCCTTCTGTTTGAGGATGCCCCACAGATGCTCAATAGGGTTTAGGTCTGGAGACATGCTTGACCAGTCCATCACCTTACACTCAACTTCTTTAGCAAGGCAGTGGTGATCTTGGAGGTGTGTTTGGTGTCGTTATCATGTTGGAATACTGCTCTGCGGACCAGTCTCCTAAGGGAGGGGATCATGCTCTGCTTCAGTATGCCACAGTACATGTTGGCATTCATGGTTCCCTCAATGAACTGTAGCTCCCTAGTGCTGGCAGCACTCATGCAGCCCCAGACCATGACACTCCCACCACCATATTTGACTGTAGGCAAGACACACTTGTCTTTGTACTCCCTTCCTGGTTGCCGCCACACACGCTTGACACCATCTGAAGCAAATACGTTTATCTTGGTCTCATCAGACCACAGGACATGGTTCCAGTAATCCATGTCCTTAGTCTGCTTGTCTTCAGCAAACTGTTTGCAGGCTTTCTTGTGGGGAGGCTTCCTTCTGGAATGACAGCCATGCAGCCCAATTTGATGCAGTGTGCAGCGTATGGTCTGAGCACTGACAGGCTGACCCCCCCCCCCACCCCTTCAATCTCTGCAGCAATGCTGGCAGCACTCATACGTCTATTTCCCAAAGACATCTTCTGGATATGATGCTGAGCTCAACTTCTTTGGTCGACCATGGTGAGGCCTGTTCTGAGAGGAACCTGTCCCGTTAAAACCGCTGTATGGTCTTGACCACTGTGCTGCAGCTCAGTTTCAGGATCTTGGCAATATTCTTATAGCCTGGGCCATCTTTATATAGAGCAACTATTCTTTTTTTTCATATCCTCAGAGTGTTCTTTGCCATGAGGTGCCATGTTGAACTTCCAGTGACCAGTATGAGAGAGTGAGAGCGATAACACCAAATTTCAAACATCTGCTCCCCATTCACACCTGAGACCTTGTAACACTAACAAGTCACATGACATTGGGGAGGGAAAATGGCTAATTGGGCCAAATTTGGGCATTTTCACTTAGGGGTGTACTCACTTTTGTTGCCAGCGGTTTAGACATTAATGGCTATGTGTTGAGTTATTTTGAGGGGAAAGCCAATTTGCACTGTTATACAAGCTGTACACTCAATACTTTACATTGTAGCAAAGGCCATTTCTTCAGTGTTGTCACATGAAAAATATAATAAAATATTTACAAAAATGTGAGGGGTGTACTCACTTTTGTGAGATACTGTATGTGAGTGGTATAGGCACTGTAATATACTGGCCCATAGCACCTTTTTTGTAAACCAGGTTAATGAATTATTGAAATCTCAACCTTTCCCCTTCCTGGGGGAGCAAGTCAGCACTTGCTCCCCCACTACATGCATTACATTGAATGTGAGAGGATTGCCTAAACTCTGGAGCAAAGTCAAGATTTGCATAACACACGTGCCTGGGTTTGAGACTATTATGGATTGCAGAAGATTCATTTTCAAAAACGAGGGTGTGGGCAGTCTATTTTCTCCACTGCAGGTGGCACTCAACCGCAGTGGCAGTGCAGAGAGAGAGAAAGTCAGGAGTAACATGGTTCCTCTATAGTTTCCTGGGTCACTGGGGCAGAAATCCAGTTGGATGTTGACAGCCCACGTGACTCTGGTGGCCATCTTGGGTCAGGCAGAGTCTATTTAAGACCCTGGGTCCTGGGTTTGATATGTATTTGGCATGTGGGTAGTGTAGGCACAGGTCACCCATCTGTCAGGGACAGTGTTAATGGTAGGGAAAGGTTCCAGATGAGTAGGGAAAGCATAGGGATCCGCCACTTTCCCTGGAAACTTCCCCACTTAGGCTTGGACTGACCAAGCCGCATTCCGCCCCTCAAGACAGACATTGTCAGCTTGGCTGAGACCGGCTCCGCTACACACTGCTGCCATATGTGAGTGTTCCCGCTCCCTCTAACTCACCCTGATAGTCTTTTTCCACAATTACCTTGTGGAACCAGTAATACTCACCTAAATACCCTGGCCAGATCTCCCACTATCACCAGTTTTGGTGAGAGACCACTAATCCAGCTCTGCAATGGCACTGGTCCCCTGCCTTCCCCCTGTGATGAGGTCAGTTATCCTTTCTCTTTTGAGAGGACCACAATGTCAGTTAAGATGTATGCATGTATAGCGCTGTGGGTTTTTTTACCTTTTTTTTAAAAAACTGTCTGGTCCGTCTCCCCCCCCCATGCACGTCATTGGCCTCAGCAAATGATGTGCACACTGCCCGCTCTGCCTCTTGGGATATTCATGTCACATAGGAAGGAAGGAAAGGAGGAGGGGGGCAGACCTATTGGTGCATCATCGGGAGGCCCACCTGCCGAACCCAAAAAGAACATGGCAGCGTGGGACAGAGAGGTGGCAGGGCATGAGAGTATCTCAGCAGGACAACGCTGAATTCCTCTGGATGGGTATCTGAAATGTGCAGATACCACCTCTTGGTAAGCTGGGGTAAAATAAAATAAAATTAAAAAAAAGTGGGGCGTGGGCAAAGTTGTACAGTGCAGTGTTTTTCCAGACCAGACTTGGGTCTTCAGCCAACTGGATTAGCTGGGTTGAAATAATGTAACTCCCATGCACGTGAAGCTCAGTGTACATGCTAGAGAATTCCAAACAGTAATGTAAAGTGTTTTATTGCAGTAGAGACATAGCATGTTTCTTTTGCAATAAAGAACACGCATGATTACATTATTACATTTTTTAAGTGCCACTTTAGGAACTGTTGAGATAAGGTATCAGCCAGGAGTGCATCGGCTGCCTCATAGGAGGGATTTACTAAAACTGGAGCCTGCAAAATCTGGTGCAGCTCTGCACCAGATACAGTAACCAATCAGCTTCCAGGTTTTATTGTTAAGGCCTCATACACATGGGCATATGTTAAAAAATAAGCAAAACGTCGGGGCCGACGTCAGGGGAAAGATCAGCATTTTTTTCTGGCTTTTGCATCGGCGTCAATGAGCGTTATTGAGCTGCTGCTATTTTGTAACCTAAAAACGTTGGCGTCAAAAACGCCGGTTAACGTCGGCCGGGCGTTAGTGAGTGTTAGTGAGCATCGGCATAAAAAATGCCAAAATGTTACAGCCTTGGAATGCGCTGGACATAGGTTCTACTTTCAGCTCACTAACGCCAATGCCATCTACAGCTCAAAAACGTCTGTGCTTTTATGGGGCCATTGAATAACATGGAGAACTGCAAAAAATGCCAAAAAACGTGGCGTCAAAAAACATCCGTGTGTGTATGAGGCCTAAAGCTTAAGTGAACTGACGTTAGAAGCTGATTGGATACCATGAACTGCTGCACCAGATTCTGAGTGCTCCAGTAAATCCCCCCTATAGTCTTGCATTGTGAGAAAGAACAGTAAACTTAAACCATGATGTAGTACTGCAAAGCCTGAGTATGTAACTAGCAAATACTGCGGCCCCACATTTACATATACATTTATAAAGCATACATAAAAACAAGGTTTTTAAAACATCATATTGATAAGCTAATCTGTTTTACATGTACATCCGAACAATTATCTTAACCAGTTCAGATCCGCGCTATAGCCAAAAGACGGCTACAGCGCGGCTCTGAAATGCCCGGAGGACGTCCATGGACGCCCTCCTTTGTGCACGCTCCCCGCGCGCACTCGCAGCCTGCGGTGGCGCGCTCTCGCGGCTGCCGTACGCTGCATAGGCGTCCGCCCGAGACCCGCCGATCACCATTAGCAGCTGCAGAACAGGGAACCGCCAATGTAAACACGGTGGTTCTCCGTTCTGTGAATGGGACATGACAGATCTACTGATCCCTGTCACTGGGATCAGTTGGATCTGTTATGCCCCAACCAGCGCAGCCCCCACACAGTTAGAACACACCCAGGGAACACAGTTAACCCCTTCACTTCCCCCTTCAGGTTAACCCCTTCACTGCCAATGACATTTATACAGTAATCAGTGGACATTTATATTTCTGATCACTGTATAAATGTCATTGGTCCCAAAAAGGGGTCAAAAATGTCTGACATGTCCACTGCAATATCGCAGCCCCGATAAAAATCGCAGATCGCCGCCATTACTAGTAGAAAAAAAAAAAAATAGTAAAAACGCCATAAATTAATTCCCACAGTTTGTAGACGCCATTACTTTTGCACAAACCAATCAAAATATGCCGATTGCAATTTTTTTAACCAAAAATATGTAGAAGAATATATATCGGCCAAAATTGATGAATCATTTTTTTTTTATATATATTTTTGGATATTTATTATAGCAAAAAAGTAAAAAATATTGTTCTTTTTTCAAAATCGACGCTCTTTGTTTGTTTATAGCGCAAAAAATAAAAACCACAGAGGTGATCAAATACCACCAAAAGAAATCTCTATTTGTGGGAAAAAAATGATAAAAATTTTGTTTGGGTACAACGTCGCACGACTGCGCAATTGTCATTCAAAATGCGACAGCGATGAAAGTCTAAAATTGGTCTGGGCAGGAGGGGGGTTTAAGTGCCCAGTAAGGAAGTGGTTAAAAAAACAATGCATTCCCTTTAACAAACCAGACTCCACTAAAGCGTGATCTGCAGTGTTGAGTACAGGTTTTTAAACCCCAATCGACTTTTAATTTTTGTTTTAGGAAACACAAAGTGAATCAGATATAAGCATCTACAGTTTGCATAATCTTTCCAAACTAATTTGATTCCATGAATATGTATACTTTCTTTTTAATTTGGGCAAACCAAGGCAGAAAGTTGTGACATGAAAGGGTATGTAAATGATTCCAATGATTTGAAGGAACTCCGAAATAACTTCTATTTTACATTTCACAGCCTTTCATCATTAACATTCCTCAGCAGACTGAATGTTTATATAGAGCAGGCCTTATGGACGAGGCTGGAGGTTCTCTTGTGCCTGTACACAAACCCATGTTTTATGGCTGTCACTCTGCTAAGTGAATTAGGATTTCTATTAGTGGCTTTGGCTCGTTCAGGCAGGTGGAGCAGCTGTGGATCTGAAGACAGACAGTTGGATTTTCTCCTCTCCTGCAGAGAAGCGTGCGCTGAGGGCCTGCACACTATCAAAGCAAGCCAGTTAGATGAAAAACAACTGTCTGGAAGTGACAGCAGCCAAGACAAAGTGCCATGCACCTGCCAGAGGTTCTGGAGGGGTCCTCACCATGGCAGATGGTGCTTCCCACCTCCAACTCACCAACAACTTTTAATTTTTTTCCCTTTATTTTTACATGGTGATCCTGCCGGTAACACATTTCTTGGTCTAGGGCAGGGGTGTCAAATTGTAATTGCTGGCCACATCAGCATTGGGGTTGCTCTCAAAGGCACTGTAGTATCTGTAAGACTAGATGTCCAAAGAACCCCAAACCCCTTTCATCAGATGCCAAGGCCCCCCTTTACTATCAGAAGTCAGTCCCCCACCCTCCCTTACATCACAGTGCTGCTGCCAGGAAGAAGCTGGGGACGGAGCTGGAAAGTAGGAAGTGCAGGCTCTGGAGGAGGACCAGAGGAGGGCTAGAGTCAGCTGCCGGAGTCCGCAGAATACTGACCAGGGGAGGTGGAGATGAGGGTGTGCTGTAGCTGCAGAGAGAGGTGAAGGATCTGTAGGAGGAGTCCTTTCCTCCTCTCTGCTGCTGACTGCTGAGACGGGGGGGGGGGGGATGTCAA
>BLSH010339801.1:80699-119626 GCA_018402905.1 Glandirana rugosa
GGTAAATGCATGGTGGGGGTTGTAATCTGTCACCTAGGCAGCGCTGTGGGCATTGCACATCGCCCACAGCGCTGCAGCACGTCCTCTCTCCCCCCTCTCTCCTCTCACACTGCACCGATCGGTGCGGAGAGGAGAGAAAAGCCGGCGCTTCCGCCGGCTTGTTTACATGTGATCACGCCGTCATTTGACGGCGCGATCACGTGGTGAAAGGCCGCTCACAGCGGCCATTCACCACGATCCGTGATCAGTCGGGTCCCCCGGACCCGACGGTCACGGATGTTCCCGTGTGTGCGCCCCAGGGGGCGCGCGGGAAGCGCGATTCTGGGAGGACGTCAATAGACGTCCTCCCAGAATTAAGCAACCGCCCTGTAGACGTCAATTGCCTATAGGGCGGTTGTTAAGTGGTTAATACGATGCTCAACGGATTTTGGAAAGCGCACGCCCTTCTTTTGCGAATGAACAGACAAATTGTTTGGCTGACTTTTTTCGGAAGCCTATTGTTGTGGATTTCCACCCCCAGTTACCAGTGCCCAGTTGGCAATTGCAAATTCTTTGTTTCGCGGCTGTGCACTTGTCTCTACATCCGAAAAGATCTCAGCATCCAGTACCACCCATCTTCCGATCTGCTCCATGGAAGGATATTTGTCACTTACTCTACCTACACTGACCTCCCACACCAAGACCTAATGACGCGGGCCTGGTCCCTGCTTCGAGCCCTTTGGGGCCTGATTCAACTAAACTCTTGAGGATGCCTCCTATCCCTCTGATCTCCTGGAATATCAGGCGAGTGCATGATCCACTGAAATGCACCATGATCTCAGGGTGCCTACGGAAATTTCATCCGGCCATAGTGGGAATACAGGAAACTCATCTCACTCCAGAAACAGTAAGATGCATGGACTACTCCTAGGTTGGTAAGAGGTATCACTCAACACACACACCTCCTTTTCCAGGGGGGTGAGTGTCCTAATTCACAAGGCGCTAGCATTTCAATAACTGGACTCAATGATAGATGTATCAGGTAGATTTGTATTTTTACATTGCAAATTGTTCACTATTACTATGGTACTAGCATATATATACATACCCCCACCGTTTTCAAGGGAAGTGCTTAAACTGCTGCTGGCAGCGGCTTCAAAGCCCGACCTACCGGTGTTGATTCTGAGAGACTTTAATGGGTAGCTGGATCCACGATTGGATCGTCATCCACCGGCCTCTCCACCAGTGGGGGCCAGGGGCACGGCCCTGGGGCGCCTGCTGGGGGAGATAGGATGGCAGGATATGTGGCGATTTTGCCACCCCAATGTGAACCATTTTTCATGTTTTGCTAAGACCCATGGATCCCTGTCAAGAATTGACCTATGTGTGGGCTCCCCGCATGCTATTCCATTGGTTCATAAAGTTGAATATTACCCTAGGGGGGTGTTGGACCATTTGCCTATGGCGGTGTGGCTGGCAGCCCAGTCTGCCAAGGGCCCCGGGAGGTTAAATGCCTTCTGGCTTAAATTATTCCCATCCCAGGACCACATAGTAAACCAAATTACATAGTTGTTCTGTTCCCATGGGTAACATACCAATTTGATGCAACGGTGGGAGGCCTTTAAAGCGTACCTTAGGGGGGTGTTCATAGCAGAAATTCAGGCAGTAAAATTTAACTCGGCGGCCCTGCTTTCCCAGTTTTTTTTTTTGTTTAACATCACCTGCTTTCCCAGTTTGAGGATCAGGTTGGGCGGCTGGAGTTGGCATACATATCTGATTCAGGGGAGTCCGCTAAGGAGACATGGATAGCGGCTCAGGAATCACTGGATTGCTTGACAACCTCCGCCGCGGAACGTAAAAGATTCTTTGCCAAGCAGGCCTTCTATGAGGTAGGAGAGAAAACGGGTCGCCTGCTGGCCAAAATAGCCAAATCACAACAACAGTCCCCAGTGATTGGAGCTATACGCTCGCACACTGGGCGGGTTATTAATGACCCAGACCACATTGTCACAGAGCTGGCATCCTTCTATGCAGATTTATATGGGGCACGGGATGATTATCCCACCCAGGCCCTAGATGACTACCTCGGTAGTATCACATTACCAGCTCTGTCAAGTAGCGACAGCTCAATCTTAGATGCTCCTCTTACCCGGGAGGAGTTGCAAAGGGTGGCCTGTTCTTTCCCAACCTGCAAGGCACCGGGGGATGATGGTATCCCGATGGAGGTGTACACAATGTATGGTGAGGAGGTTTTGCCTAAGCTTTTGGAGGTCTTTAATGATTCAATGGAGGCGGGTAGCTTTCCGGAATCAATGTCACGGGCAACTGTCATCCTTCTACTCACACCTGGCAAAGATCCCCTTGACCCTGGCTCCTACAGGCCAATATCGTTGCTCCAGAGTGACGTTAAACTTCTAGCCAAGGTATTGGCCAATAGGGTCAATAGGATCATAGCTTCCATAATTCACCCCGACCAAGTGGGCTTCATGCCCCAAAAATCAACGGCCACAAATCTTAGAAGGCTCTTTTTAAACATGCAGGCTCCAGCAGATAATACAGGTCACCGAGTGCTGCTATCTCTCTACTCCAATAAGGTGTTCGATAGCATCAGTTGGAGGTACCTATGGGCAGTGCTTTCAAAATTTGGGTTTGGCTCACGCTTTATAGTGTGGGTAAGGCTACTATACAGCTCCCTGAAGGCGGCAAGCAGGGTGTCGGATAGAATGTCGAGGGCTTTTGCTTTGGGCAGGGGGACCAGGCAGGGCTGTCCCCTGTCTCCCCTGCTTTTCTCGATTGAACCACTGGCGGCCCTGATATGTGGTAGCCCGCATATTGAGGGCTTTAGGTATGGCGACCTGCATGAAAAGATCATGCTTTATGCAGATGACATGCTGCTTCTCCTGGGGGACACGTCCTCTTCCCTAATTGAAGTACTGTCTATCATATCAGAATTTGGTACGTACTCTGAGCTCACAATCAACTGGGCAAAGTAGCCCTGATGATGCTGGACGGAAGGCCGGGGGATCCGCTGCCGGTTCCCTGCTTTGTCCCCAATGTGCCCTCCTTTAGATACCTAGGTATTCAGATCACCCCTAAAATTACAGACTATGCTAAACACAACATTAACCCTTACTGTCACGATTTAGGGACAAAATGAACACGTGGAATAAACTGAAAATTTCATTTGCAGGCAAAACAAACCTGATCAAAATGATACTGATGTCCCAGTTGTTGTACATGCTACACAACTCCCCAATTATGATCCCACTGAAAACGTTCCGAGTGGTTAACACACTTTTTCGTCAGCTGCTGTGGAACAAGGGCTCCCCGAGGGTCAAGCTGGAACAGTTACAGTATCCCAAGGATAGGGGAGGCCTGGCACTCCCCAATCCTTGGCTATATTATATTGCAGCCCAGTTGCAGCATCTGGTGGGAACCATGGGCCCACACCCGCCTGGCTCGGCAGCACGCCTCTTATTGTGGGGCACCGGTACAGGTGCTGTTATGGAGGGGACTGGAAGCCCAAGGTTTTCAAAAACCCAATAAAAAGATGCCCACTTATGCATTTATCCAGAAAGTATGGAACAAATGTAGACAGCTGCAGCGGGTACATGGATTCATCTCTTACAGCCCGATATGGCACAATAAGATGTACACTGAGCTAGCCAAGTTGGATCAGGGACCCAGGTGGCGCCTCTTCGGAGTGACCCTTCTGTGTCACATATTTAAACAAGGGAAACTTCTGTCGTTTCCAGAATTACAATCTAAATTTTCCCTCCCAGCCTCAATGAGCTTTCAATACTCCCAGTTAAAACATGCGGTAAGGGCTCAGGGGGACGCGAGTGAATGGGTGCACTCGCCAACCCCAGTGTTCCACCTACTGTATAACAGTACTGACACTAAGGGACTCATCTCCCAATGTTACTCCTTGTTACTCACGGAGTGCACCCAGTGGGAGGCGGATGTTGGACCATTGACTGGGGATCAATGGGAGGAGGCGCTCCTGTCAGTATCCATGAGTTCCTTAAACATTTCACAAAGAGTCTCCCAACTCTATATACTACTCAGGGTGCACTACACCCCGGTTAAACTGCACAGGATGGGTAAGTTGGCAATTCCACTGTGTGGAAAGTGTGGGCGGGCACAAGGGGATCTCATCTACTTGCTGTGGAGATGTCCAAAGCTCCACCGCTACTGGAGTGGGGTCCTGTTGACACTTAACAGAGTCTTTCAGACTAAAGTTTCACTTGCCCCGACAAGTTGTCTCCTGGGCATACTAGAGGAGGGGATTCCGGAGGAGGGGACGAGAGTGGCCTTCTCCCGGGCCTTGTTCCAGGCCAGGAAGGTAATACTGCTTGGCTGGAAATCCTCCACTTCACCCAGTGTGGCCACCTGGGTGAAGCATATGGGCAATACCCTAATAATGGAGAAATACATATGCCAGCACAGGGGTACTGAGAGCAAGTTTGAAAAACTGTGGGCACCATGGTTGGACACGCCAGGTTTGAGTCCTAGGGAACTAGTGATGACAAGACTTCTACGGGATTCCACGTGATATCTAATGTATTATACTGTTGTACGATGTCAGGGGGGTCGCAACCAGCCTCTTGCTGACAGTTATTTAGGTGCGAGCGGAAGGATAGCACTTCCTTGGCAGGAGGCGAAATGGAATATGATTGTCAAATTAATGGCCAGGGGAGGTCATCGCGCAATACAGTTAAAAGTATATGCTCTTCGAGATGTACATGTGTATAATCTGTAAAGATGGAACAACGGAAATGTATTTTATGTACTGGATATTGTTAATTTTTCAATAAAAACTCTCTTGATTTAAAAAAAATTACTGATCAAGTTAATGTGAAATTATTTTTATCAGGAGTCCCCTGAATCATGAAAATATTTCAAGTATTCTTCGGGCATAAAAAAGGTTGAGGAAGACTGTTATAGGCATTGGATACATGATCCTGCATGGTTGACACTTTGGGGTTGATTTACTAAAGCTGGAGAGTGCAAAAACTGGTGCAGCTCTGCATGCTAGCCAATCAGCTTCTAACCTCAGCTTGTTCAATCAAGCTTTGATAATAAAACCGTGAAGCTGATTGGTTTCTGTGTGGAGCTGCACCAAATTTTGCACTCTCAAGCTTTAGTAAATCAACCCCTTTGTCCCCTCTTGCATTTATCATTTCAATCTCATTAAAGCAGTTGGCCTCATAATTTTCTGTAAGGTTGCTATAAGTGACCCTTAGTTGCTGCTCAGTTTTTTTGTTTCCAGAATACATCACCAGGGCTATTTCTGAAACTGAATATTAACTCAAAAATTCTGCCACCTAAATACAGCCTTTGTTACCCTTTATTCTGTGGCTCTTGATGTCCCTGCCATTTTCTAGAGGTCATCCCAATCCCTGCTGTTAAGTTAAACAAGGTAAACAAAGAACAATAATTCTGCATACTGCTCATATCCCTTGGGAGGGATTATAACAGCTATAATTTTTTCTTATATTTCAATAAAAAAAATATTGTACCAGAAAGAACAATAATTCAGATTTTAAGCCTTTTTGAGAAAAATACAACATAGAAGCAAAAAAGTACCTTCTTTTTCCTTTTTTCAAGTTACAATGGACTTATATTAACCACTTCAGATCCACGCTATAGCTGATTGACAGCTACAGTGTGGATCTAAATTGCCGGTGGGCCGTCAATTGATGTCCGCCCCTTTGCGCGATCCAGGCGTGCTCTCGCAGTGGGTCGACTCGCTGTCCGCCAGAGACCCTCGATCCCTTCACAGAGAGCCAGAACGGGGAACCCTGCTCTGTGAGGAGGGGCATGACTGATCTACTGATCCCTGTGATCGGGATCAGTTAGATCTGTTATGTCCCTGCCAGCCCAGCCCCCATACAGTTAGAACACATACAGGGAACACAGTTAACCCCTTCACTGCCCCCTTAGTGTTAACCCCTTCACTGCCAATGACATTTATACAGTAATCAGTGGCTATTTTTAGATCTGATCGCTGTATAAATGTCAATGGTCCCAAAAAAATGTCAAAAATGTCCGATCTGAACGCTGCAATATCGCAGTCCCGATAAAAATTGCAGATGGCCGCCATTACTAGTAAAAAAAAAAAAAATTTAAAAACGGCATAAATTAACTCTCATAGTTTGTAAACGCGTCAACTTAATAATGGACACTTGAGAAGGCTGTACATTGGAAATCTCTAGGACTAGTTTTTATATATTTAATAAAATTGAAATGCTATCCAATGCTGCCAGTTTCAACAAACTTCACCCAGATTTTAAAAGCAAAAAACAACCAAATAAATTATTACAATCCACCGGTGACACCATGAAATGATCTAAAGTGTTGGTGGCAGGTTGTCTTGATCTGCTCATGTGTTTTTTCTAATTGAAAGTGGTGCAGATTGCCTTAAAATCTGTAGCTGTAGATCTCTCCTAGGCGCTTACAACACACAGCTAGGAGAGCAGAAAATGCAAGACGGTGCAATTTATAAGAAGCAGAAGGTTGTCTAAACACCTTACATAATATTTCCCACCCTAAGGAGTGACAAAAATAAACAGACAATATATAAATATGTTCCTTGAAGGCCCATTGGCTGATCACAGCAAGGTAAGAGAGTGCAAAGTCCATGTTGGTAAAATACACAGAGATATAGTATCACAACTGAAAGTATTACACAGTGCATCCTGTCCCGCACCACGCACATTGTGTGTACTAACCAAGCATGGACAATGATTACCCAACTTGTTCAACAACAATGTATATATGAAAACATTTTGTGCAGCTGATAGCTAGTGGGTAAACTCAAAGTGCACCAATCCTATACTATACCTCTTGTAAAAATCTCTTCCCTAGATGCATAATAGTATTATCATAATATGATAATACTATATTACTAAAAGTATTTGGACGCCTGCCTTTACACGCACATGAACTTCAATGGCATCCCAGTCTTAGTCTGTAGGGTTCAATATTGAGTTGGCCCACCCTTTGCAGCTATAACAGCTTCAACTCTTCTGGGAAGGCTGCGCACAAGGTTTAGGAGTGTCTATGGGAATGTTTGACCATTCTTTCAGAAGCGCATTTGTGAGGTCAGGCACTGATGTGGACGAGAAGGCCTGGTTCACAGTCTCCGCTCTAATTCATTCCAAAGGAGTTCTATCAGGTTGAGGTAAGGGCTCTGTGCAGGCCAGTCAAGTTCCTCCACCCCAAACTCACTCATTCATGTCTTTATGGACCTTGCTTTGTGCACTGGTGTGCAATCATGTTGGAACAGGAAGGGGCCATCCCCAAACTGTTCCCACAAAATTGATGGTTAAAGTGATTTGTGACCGGAATGTCCTGAGAATGCATTAATGGCTATACTTGTTACTTGTTCAATGTTGAAATGTATGACTTTTTATTTTCAATAAAAATTAGTCATGCATAAAGAAAAAAAAAAACATACCTGCACCTATACTCTCCATACCTACCACTATACCACCTATACTACCCACACCTGCCACTATACCACCTATACTACCCACACCTGCACCTATACTACACATACCTGCCACTATACTACCTATACTACCCATTCCTGCACCTATACTACACATACCTGCCACTATACCACCTATGCTACCCATACCTCCCACTATACCACCCTATATTACCAATACATGCCACTATACCACCTATACTACCCATACCTCTCACTATACTACCCTATACTACCCATACCTCTCACTATAACACCCTATACTACTCATACCTGCCACTATACCACCTATACTAACCATACCTGCACCTATATTACCATATCTGCCACTATACCAGCTATACTACCCATTCCTGCACCTATACTACACATACCTGCCACTATACCACCTATGCTACCCATGCCTTCCACTATACCACCCTATATTACCCATACCTGCCACTATACCACCTATACTACCCATACCTCCCACTATACCACCCTAAACTACCCATACCTCCCACTAATATATACCACCCTATACTACCCATACCTGTCACTATACCACCCTATACTACACATACCTCCCACTATACCACCCTATACTACCCATAGCCAGAGTTGGTGGGTAGAGCCAGGGGTTTGACTGCCTCCTCCACTCCTCCCACAGACTCGTTCACTCAGGCTGAGGAGGAGAGAACACAGCAGCCCTGGAGTCTTTGTATCCAGCAATCCTGTAAGTGACTGAGCACATTGTCACTGCATACAGCCATGACTTGCTACTATTTCACCCTATACTATCCATACCTCCCACTATACCACCTATACTACCCATACCTCCCACTATACAACCTATACTACCCATACCTGCACCTATAATACCCATACCTGCCACTTTACCACCTATACTATCCATACCTGCACCTATACTACACATACCTGCCACTATACCACCTATACTACCCATACCTGCACCTATACTACCCGTACCTGCCACTATACCACCTATACTACCCATACCTGCCACTATACCACCCTATACTACCCATACCTGCCACTATACCCCCTATACTACCCATACCTGCCACTATACCACTTATACTACCCATACCTCCCACTATTTCACCCTATACTACCTATACCTGCCACTATACCACCTATACTACCAATACCTGCACCTATACTACCCATACCTGCCATTATACCACCCTATACTACCCATACCTGCCACTGTACGCCCTATCCCATCCAAACCTGACCTTCCCTCTACTGTGCCCTCCTGCCCCCCCCCCCCCCCGGTACTGTGTACAGTCATACATAAATACAGGCCACTGACAGGGGCGCAGTGTATACAAGGAGGGGGGTGGTTTCATAAGGGAGTGGGAGCAGTGTATACAGGGAAAAAGGGTCAGTGTATATGGGGGGGGGGGGAGTGTGTATAGGGGGTGAATTTAATTTGGGATAATTTTCTGGTTGTGTAAATTTGTTGTTTCTAATCAGACTCAAAAGCCATGCCAAATACGTAGCATCATTTAGCCACACCCACTCCTTGCCACTACATCTCCCTGGTAGGGGCCCTAGTGCATTGCTTTGCCCAGGGGCCAATGATGTTATTAAGATGGCCTTGCCACCTTGGACCAATGTAAATATGCATATTTCATACCTGAGCGATCCCTGTGGAAGCTGCATATGGTTGTAGTTTTAATTACAGCTACAGACATTGTAGCATTCTTCTGGGTCCAGTGCTAGGCCAGTCAAGTTCCTCCACCCCAAACTCACGTATCCATGTCTTTATGGACCTTGCTTATTGCACTGGTCCAAATCATTTGTTGGAGGGGGGATTATAGTGTGGGGTTGTTTTTCAGAGCTTGGGCTTGGCCCCTTAGTTTCATTGAAGGGAACTCTTAAGGCGTCAGCATACCATAACATTTTGGTCAATTTCATGCTCCCAACTTTGTGGGAACAGTTTGGGGATGGCCTCTTTCTGTTCCAACATGACTGCGCACCAGTGCACAAAACAAGGTCCATAAAGACATGGATGAGGGAGTTTGTGGTGGAGGAACTTGACTGGTCCTGACCTCAATCTGATGGAACACCTTTGGGATAAATTAGCGCGGAGACTGCAAGCCAGGCCTTCTCGTCCACATCAGTGTCTGACCTCACAATGCCCTTCTGAAAGAATGGTCAAACATTCCCATAGATATACTCCTAAACCTTGTGGACAGCTTTTCCAGAAGAGTTGAAGTTTTTATAGCTGCAACAGGTGAGCCAACTCAATATTGAACCCTGCAGACCAAGACCGGGATGCCATTAAGGTTCATGTGCGTGTAAAGGAGGGTGTCCCAATACTTTTGGTAATGTGTATATTAAATCATAATTTTCAGGGTGACACATACTTTAAAACTCTGGCTATAGTCTGGAAACTTCAATCTGTAAAGTATGATAAAGAAGAATTTACAGTTCTATCAACGCTGTTCAACAACAAGGCATCAGTGTTCATGGTGATCAAGACAGTTAGGAATTTTAGAAAAGAATCAATAACTAGTAAATCAGTAATTTACAATGGGCAAAAGCAAGTTTATTTAATGAAACACTGTATCTATGGAGATTATACAGAATAGACGCAATTTCCACATTTGTTCCTGTTGTAGAGCTGGTTGTCAACACTTAAACATCCTTTTAAATAACTTTTACGATGCGTTAATCCATCCACCCTGGGTATATTTGACATTTACATAATTCAAAGCCAAAACCTCTCACCTTCATCCACGTTTTATTTGTAACCATGCTCATCAACAAAAGCAAACATGCCATAAGTACTATATGAAGTGTAATGTAAACAGTGCATGATTGGCATATATGCCTTTAGAAAATAAAGTTATCACGAAAACTACCCTTATCTTCAATAGTAGTAAAACAATATTTTTGACTACTGTACTTATGTTGTTTCTCAGTCCTGTCACAGCATTACAAATTTCACAATTGTTTATAACTGGTATTCAGAAATACATTTTTTTTTTTATTCCATCTAAGGGACAGCTTTGGGGAGCATGACGTATGTTCTCTATTCATCAGCTGGCTGGATATAGCTTATGGTATTACAATAAAGACATACCATGGGGGCCCACGTGGCATAAATGCTAGGGTGCTGTACATTCCCAACACTAAGTTGAACAGTGAAAGCCCATCAACAGCAACATCTTACCGAACAAGTCCAGGTGAATGTGACTATTACTAAGCCATAGTTAATGGTACTTCATTACTAAGGCGGAGAGAACTACTTATAATATGCACTGCTAGTTATCTGACTGAGGTTTTTTCACCATCCTGTTCATTTGGTCCACATTGACAAGTATTATTCATTGGTGTTTTTTATTTTTACAAAATTAAAATACTGTCTGTTTGAGCCATACATAGAGGCTCCTGCCCCAATATGCAGACTTGCTGTTATTCTGTTAATGCTTGAATATACAAACTACCTTATTTTATTTGTTTTTTAAGAGGCTCCTTCTTGGAGCACTGGTTCAGTACTGACAGAATTTCCACCCATCCAGTGCCCAAATTGTGGTGCTGTCATGGTCAGGGGTCAGGCTCAGAGACCAGTAGCTAAAGCAGTAGAGTTCAGTACAGTCCCACCGACGAGCATAATAAGTAAACAAGCAGATCATCCTGTAGGATGACGAGGGTTCACCCAAGATGCGGAGTCTAAGCACTAACTGGTATTCACCAGAGCTTCTGATGGTGGAGTGTTAGTAGCAGGTCGCAGTCCTCGGGATCGCTAGGGTCCAGTGGTAGATATAGCAGGTGGGGATCAAGCAGAAGCTAAGTCATTAAATAAGCCACAGATCGGTAAAAGGTGATTGTAGGTTGGGATCAAGCGGAAGCATACTCAAGGAAAAAGGTCAGTAATGAGTGATAGTGGAGATAAGAAGAGCACAGTAATCTGGCAAACAGGAAGTGCAGAGACATGGCTTTAAATCAGGAAGTATAAAAAAACACACAAGAGGGGGCGCACCGACCTAGTGCAATACCATAAGACCATTTATTAAATTGTAAAAAATATTAAAAACATACTCACAAACGGAGCAATATAAAAGGCATTGTGACAAATGATGAGGTGATTCCTCAAAGGCACCAATCTCCACCTCAACCCGGGGATTAGACAACGCCCGCGTAATCAGGCTAACAGGTTTCCAGGGCGATAGTTTTTTATGGATGCCCATGGTCCTGAAGAGGGCTGCAAGACCACCAGGTGCTAAGTGTGTACCACATCTACCAAGAACTTTTGTTGTGCTCTCTTCCTTTTTTTGGCTGTTGTATCCGAGAGCGGGAGTTGCTTTTATCTTTAAATCAGGAAGTTCATGGGAGGAGCAAAGAGGTCAAGGTGCACCAGAAACAAGAGACAAGGCAAGAAAGTCCAAAGGATCAGACAGGGAGCTGTCCAGCATCTCAGGTGGCTCAGCAAGATGAACCACTGCTGGACATAGCTGAAGTTGTGGGTTTAGATATCAGAACGGTTTATGTGCTACCAGAGCAGTGAGGGCAGGCAGATTTCACCCCTGACCAGGACCCTTTTACCCATTATAAGTGAAAGAGAAGCAATACACACAATGGATTTCAAGGAATGGTTCATTCTAAATTAAAATACCTGACAGTTTACCAACGTTTTCCAAGGAGGTCTTCAGTGTTCCCTGTTTCAATTCCAGTCTTTTCGGCATTGAGATACACCATGTAAAGTTAAAGGTGGCAGAGCAAATATGCGCAAACCTTTGCTTGGGGGCTTTCAGATCATGTCTTTTTTTTTAATAAATATCTTTATTGAAAAAGGTGTTTTAGTAACATTCCTTCCCTCACGCAGGAGGGTGACATTGCAATCTATAATTTGCTTCCTCATTACTCGTCTAATTCATACCATAAAATTATTTTCACATATCCATCCCCACACAAACATACCTCCATTCACACACCCACAAAAGGAAAAAAAAAAGAAGAAAAATATAGGAGGGAGAGGGAGAGGGGAAGGGGAAAGTGGTAGGGAGGGAGGACTTCCTCCCTCACCTTCCTCTCGTGATTCGTCTTACCACATGACAAGCTATATCCCTATTACCTTTCCCCTTTGGGGGGAGTTCCATCTTGTTCCCATTACCCCAATGTGAAGTTACTTCTAAATTAAAATATATATATATTCTAACCTACTTACAATCCACTCCAATCTTGTATTCCCATCACAATTTTAAACATGCATAACACCCTACCACCAACTGTAGTGTGTCACTTCTTGTGCAAAAAAAAAGAGGAGAGGGTGTGTGTTTATGAGGGTTCTAAGTGTCTATAATCAGTCAAAATTCTACTTGATAGTGCTTGTGTTTCTCATATCAATTGTGAAAAAAAAATATGGAAGAGGGTGTTTGTGAGAATTTAAGTGTCTGTAATCAACCAAAATTATACTAATAGTGCTGGTGTTTCTCATATCAATTGTAAAAAAAAAAAAAGGGAGATGGGGGGTGTTTGTGAGAGTTTGGGTATCTGTAATCTACCAAAATTATTCTGGCTCTTTCACACATACGGTCCGTTTGGGTCCGCCTGTCAGTTTTTCAGGCGGACTCAAACGGACGCTCCATTGTGCTCTATGGAGCGACGGATGTCAGCGGCGACATGTCCGCTGACACCCTATCCGCTCCGATCCGCCAGAAACAGAAGGATGGAAGCCCTATTTTCCATCCGCCTGGCGGATCGGATCGGATGAGCAAGGACAGGCGGTCCGTGCTCATCCGATTCTCCATAGAGGAGAATGGAGCTCTGACAGGTCAGTCTCTGCACTACTGTCCTGTCATCCGTCGGCTCAGCAGGGATCAACGGATGGATCCCCGCTGAGCAGCGGAGCCCGTCTAAACGGGCTCCGCATGTGTGAAAAGTCCCTTATAGTGCTATTGTTTGTTTCTCATTTTAGGTGTCAATGAACACAACAAAAACAAACATACAACAAAGAAGAAAAAAAATTCTACTTAGTGGTGTTAGTGTTTCCCATATCCAATATTATACAAAAAAAAATGGGGGGTGGGAGGGGGAGAGGGGGTTCATGCTAAGGGAACCCCTACCCCCTATGGGGGAGGGGGTTCTTTGTTGTTAGATCCGAGAGGTAGTTTCAAACGTATTTACTCTAATCTTCTCTAGGTCCCGTAGTACTATGTATCCATTTTGCCCATATATGCTTAAACATTTCGTATTGGTCTCTAGTTGTATAAATCCATCTTTCCATCTTTCCGCTTCCATCATTAAATTGACCTCCCTTTTCCAATCCATGAGGGTTGGAATTTTTTCCTGGTTCCAAAATCTTGGTATCGGGGTTTTCGCTGCATTTAATAAGTATGGCATGACACTCTTCCTATAGGATTTGTCTGCGCCAGGCATCCCATGGAACAGGAAGTGTAATGGACATTCCTCTATGGGTCTGTAAGCCATTTGCTTTATCCATGGTGTTATTGCCTCCCAGAAAACTCTAATCTTAGGACATTCCCACCATATGTGTATATATGTGCCGTGCTGGCCACATCCCCTTCAGCACAGCCCTTCTCTCTTAGGGTATACCTGAGCTAACCATACTGGGGTTCGGTACCATCTAGCTATGAATTTGTTTGACATCTCTTGTGTTTGGGAACTTATTGAGGGGGCATGGGTAAGTTTAACCACTCTTCTAACCTGTGCCCTGGTTTCAGATCACGTCTTAATGCCATTTGTTGGAGTAAATAGGGGAGTTTATTCATCTGAATACAAAGTGGTAGAATAATTGGTTTAGGGCCTGCAAGCTTTATCAGGAAGGGTTTTGTGTGTTCCACATAGCATTATGCAATCAGTTGCCAAAGTGTAAATGAATAACATTACTCATTGACATAAGAGTTGCACCAAACATTTGCATAGGAAATATGGTTATAAAACTGGTACACTGAAACGTGATTACTTCACTTTAAATTATACAGTATCTGTCACAAGAGAAATAAGGGGCTGCGATTGCTGCCAGTGCCATCTATCTGACAATTGCTTATCAATACATTTGTTATAAAGTCTTGAATTCAACATATCCACCAACTATCATTTTCAATGGAAAAGTCATTCATGGCAACCTATTTCTCTCATGACAGGCTTCTTTTGAAGTGAGACAAAACCAGAAAAATTCCCAGCTCAACTCACCAACCAAGTCTGCTTACCAACTGAATAAACCTGTCTAACAGTATGCATTTGCAAATGTGTGCTAACTAAGCCCCTGTTTTTAACGCATACTGTTAGAAAGGTTAATTCATTTGGTAAGCAGACTGGTTGGTGGTTTTGTCTTACATGCATTGCCCTTCCATGTGCTCCTTGCTGTGGAGGCCAGTTATAGGTGGGGGCAGGGGCCATTTTGTTTGTTATTGATGTATACTGGTGAGGGGACACACTGGACACCATTGCTGCCATTATGCTATGTGCTGGGTTTCCAGGGCTCCCCTGTGCCTTTAAGGAGGATTGGAATACCTCCAGGCCCACCTGCCCCCTATCCATTAGGATGCATGTGATTCCACTGTGGAGACTCTCATAAATTTACAGGAGTAAGGGCCCTTTCACAAGGGCTTTCCGATCAGGTCCGCCTGTCAGTTTTTCAGGCGGACCTGATCAGATATTCTATTCAGTCCTATGGAGCGGTGGATGTGAGCGGTGACACGTCCACTGACACCCGCTGCTATCCAATCCGATCCTGTTCGTAAAAATCCAGACTGATGGTGTCCCTATTTTCCATTCGTCTGGAGGATCGGATGAAAATGGACAGGCGGTCCGTTTTCATCCGATCTCCCCATAGAGGAGAGTGGGGCTCTGACAGGTCGGTCTCTGCAGTGAACAGAGACGGACCTGTCATCCGCCAGCTCAGCGGGGATCAGCAGATTGATCCCCCGCTGGGCAAAGCGGAGTCCGCCGGGCAGATCACCCGTGTGAAAGGACCCTTAGGACTGCAGGTAATACAGGGTTCCATGAAGTGGCCCTGCAGCTTACGCATGCGTTTGCAAATGTGTGCTAACTAGATCACTGTTTTTAAGGCATACTGTTGGACAGGTTAATTTGGTTGGTAAGCAGACTGGTTGGTGAGTTGAGCTGGGAATTTTTCTGGTTTTGTCTTGCATGTATTGCCCTTCCATGAGCTCCTTGCTGTGAAGCAGGCCCTGACTGGCTTCAGGGCACACCAGGCATTGGCCGGGCTCAACCTCAGGGCCACATTTTGTGGTTCGATGCCTGTTTGATGACCGGGCTGCATAGAGGGAGGTAAGCGGGGATCGCGGTCTGAACATGGTTGACACAGGGCGCGGTCACTGGTCACTACCCACTATGTGGCCATGCCTGTGTCTCCTCTCCCGGCTATCCCACTCTATCAGCAGAGCAGGGCGCAGGAGGAGCTGGACATCTGCACAGCTGGAGTCATCAGAAGTGATTCCCACACCCTGCTGAATTGAAGGTTTGAGGAACGAGGAGGGGATGGGGCCCAAAATGACACTCCGGGAGGAGCATTCAGAGGCCACACCACGCCCGGCCAATCAATGAGGAGTGACTACATGTGACCGATGGAGAGCCAAGACCTAAAGGCATAGAGAGCCCCAGGGGTTCTGAGAGTGAGAGAGATCTATTATACACAGAGAGATGTACCGTACAGAAGAAATCCCTTGTTCAGAGAGAGATCTACTATGCATACTTGCACAGAGATCTCATATACAAAGATATTTACTAAAGGGAGAGATCTACAGAGAGAGAGAGAGATCTGCTATACAGAGAGAGAGAGAGAGAAGGAGAAGTATACTTGTCATGAAACCACAGTAAACATTCTGTCATGAAACCACAGCAAACATTCATGTCTTATCTATTGCCTACCTTGCTGCATGTGTCCAGTTAAAGGCTGGGCCTCCCTCACCTGTGTGCTTTTGCAGGCCCTCCTCAGCTTGACTTCACCCCAGGCCCTAAATGGAAACATGATATAACACCTGGCAGCGCAAGCCTGCATTGCTGATGCAACGTTTGTCCGTGTCTGGCTTTGTGTGTGCTTGTTCTTATCGTTTGCTCTGAGTCTTATTCCATGTACTGATCTTTGGCTTGTCTAACTATCCCTGCCTGCCTAATACCCCGATCTTCGGCTTGTCCTCTGTTTCTCCTGTCTGCTTGTGGCCCTGACCCTTTGCTATTCCTCTGACTATTCTTTGCTGTTCCTGCGCTACTGCTTCCTCTCTTCCACCTGTAGCCAGCCGAGCATGAGCTAGGGGATCCTGGGGGCTGCAACCTGGATCCAGTTGCAGCCAAATCCATCCTCGCCACTAGAGGCTCTGGTGAATACCCACTGGCTCTTAGTTTCCGCTCCCTGGGGAAACCGGAGCACTAGCTCTGTGTGTTTCAGTGTCCATGCTCCAGGGCCCTCTTCACGTATCAGCAGTCAACTATAGGTCCACAACCTTAGTGGTGTGCTTCGCAACCCTCGGTGCGATTCACACTCCAGTGGTGCGCACCTGTCACCTGACCGCAGGTGTCATGACAATACTATACAGAGGGATATGGAGATCAGAGAGAGATAGGAGAGAGAGCGATTTACTACAGAGAGAAATAGAGATCCCAGAGAGAAATAGGAGAGAGAAAGAAGAAGAAGAGAGATCAGTATACAGAGAGATCTACTATGCACAGAGATCCCATATACAGAGAGAGATTGGGATAGATCAACTATATAGAGAGACAGAAATCCAAATCACAGGGAGATCCCACATACACTGGGAGAGAGGTCTCATAGACAGAGAGATCCACTATTCAGAAATACAGAGTTCCGATACATGGAGAGATCATCTATACAGAGGGAAAGGGAGAATCATATTCATGGATATATCTGCTATATAGGGAGAGAGAGAAATGTTATACAAAGGTCCCATATATACAGAAAAAAAGAGAGAAGAGAGATCTGATATATAGAGAGGAATCCCATATACCGTACAAAGAGAGAGTGATCTACTTACATAGATCTGATATACAGAGTGCTTGAGAGAGGGGGATGCTATACAGCTATGCCTGTGTGTCCTCTACCAGCTCTCTCACCCCCCCCAAAAATGTCATCCTATCAGCAGAGCAGGGGGTGGGAGGATCTGGAGATCTGCACTGAGAGCGGGAGTCTTTTCATATTAACAAACGGGTAATCACCCGTTTGTTAATATGATCTACAGCTACTCCCACCCCCTGCTCTGCTGATAGGATGACATTGTTGGAGGGGTGGGAGAGCCGGTATAGGGCACACAGGCTGAATCCACTCTCTGAAGGTAGAACTGTGCAGGGGAGGCAGAGAGTAAAAGGGGCCACTGTGATTAGAAAGAGAAAGGAGGGGGCATGACTGCAAGGGACACTGTAATGGGTCTGTGATTGATAGGGGCACGATAATGTAAAGGGGCACTGTGATACAAAGGGTTCTGCACTGTAAAGGGGCACTGTAATCATTACAATGCCCCTTTACAGTTAGTCCCCTTTATATCGCAGTGCCCCATTACATTACAGTGCCGAGTCCCACCTAGGGGGTATCCTGTTTTCTTGTATCTAATTACATTACAGTGCGGAGGACCGACTCCATGATTATCCTGTCACCAACCGCCCTCGTGAACTGCCGTCATCCACCAGTCCCCCCCCCCCCCCGTTTGCTGGAAATTTGCCTGCTCAATCTAAATTGTCCGGGCCTATTTTTTGTCCTAGTCCAGGCCTGATGTGAAGGCCAGTTATAGGTGGGGGCAGGGGCCATTTTGTTTGTTCTTTTGAAGTGAACCTGTCTTCACTTTCACACTACTAAACTGCCAGCAGATAGGAAAAGCACATACAAAATGTTGCCTCTATAAATTTTCTGGTATTTTCCAGGATGTCCCAGGATCGCTGATATCTTGGTTTTGCAAATAGCAGCTTAAGTTGCTGATGTTGAGCTCTTGCCTATTGTCTTTTGTCTCTCAATGTTGGACCATCACTTTGATTGGTGGCCTCACTGACTAGTAATGAAGCAAAATGGCAGGCCAAGAGTGCGACATGAACTAAATTGGGATCCCCTGGGTATAGGAGTCTATTCGGCCCTCTGACAGTTACTTTGCAATATGTGCTAGCATCTCTAGATTTACACATCTAAGTCTGCTGGTGGTTTGGAATCTGAAAGAAAAGACTTTAGTCTTTTTCCTGGCTGCCTGGCATTGCAAAATAGAAGACATACTGATACCCACACAGACATCTAATGAAATGAGCATACTGGGGCGTCCCAGAGAGACATGACACACTACTGTATATAATAAAGAACTTTTGGTCAGTGGGACAGGAAACAACATTTGCTAACATTGACAGCTGTTAATTTGAATTTATGAGAAATGCATGACATGATCTTGCTTGACATTGTGGTCAAACTTGGTGTGACAAATAGAACCATTGTCCTGATATTGAGTAGTAATGCTGCTCATTTTGTCTCAGTTTTAACCAGATGCGTTTTATCTGTTTTGCATGTAGAGCAGAATTATCTAATGGTGATAGCCTTTCATGGAATTTTAAGCTGTGGAATGTCGGGGGAAGTAGTCCTGTTACACTGTGCAATTGTTGAGCTAACCATAAAACGATCAAGCGTATTCAGAGAAGCAGCCAAAGAGCAATGGTGATGTGCACAGCACAGTAACCTCCAGCATATGGGTAAGATGGACACCTTTGAGCACAAAGTATGTTGGCACACCCCTACTATGCCCGCAATTCCATGGACCCTGAAGAATCAATGATTGGTTATACAGACCCTATTATCAAAAATGCAGGTAAAAGCAAAGAAAAAAAAGTATTTTAAATGCTTACTGTATCTTTGGACTTGCTAGAAAATTTGAAAAACCCCATTAAGAGTCAAGTCCCTAGCACTGCCATCTCTCTAATTTCTGTCTGTGCTGGTTTAGCTCCTCCACCCCTCCCTTAACCTCTCTACATAACCTTTACGTAGCTGCCATGGGAGGAGCAAAGGGGAGTGTAATAGAATGTCACTTCAGTGACAGCCCTGAGTCCACTGGGGATTCTGACTTCACACCCAAGATGGCGGCATCCAGCAGCAGTTTCAGGCTTTTTGGATGACAGGCCCTTCGGGTCTGGTATGGGTTTTAATGATGAACCCTATACCAGTATTAAAAAAAAAAAAACTGCATGGGGTCCTCCCCAAAAAGCCCAGCAGGCCAAGAAAGAGGGGGATGAGTGAGCGCCTTCACGCCCTCACCCCAAAATACCTTGTCCCCCCAGACCCAGCCCCCCACGTGTATGAGTATGGGGTACATAGTAACCCTACCCATGCACCAAAATGTAAAAAGCGAGTAAAGATACAATACAAGTTTTTGACAATTTCTTTATTAAAAAAAAAAAAAATGTCCCCTGAAGTAGATCCAACAACAATCATGACACCCACCATACCGCCGGACCTGGAAAAAAAAGAAAAAAACCCTCCAGTCTCATTGAAGGCTTCCGCCATCTGCCTGCTCAGCCATCTGACATTTGATGCCACAATGAGAGCTGGGTCACCAGATTATGTCATCAGGTGACTTTGCCCCTTGGTTATTTAAGAAATGTCCGACCATGGAGCAGGGAGACAGCTGGAACCTTTGAAAAGACCAGAGGTTTTTTATTGTTTTTTGTTTTTTTCGGGTCCAGTCCCCCCTCCCCAAAGCACCCCCCCATGTTGAGGATATGTAGCCTAGTATGGTCCAGGAGAAGGGGGGGGCGCTCGCTTGCCCCCTCAGCCTTTCCTGGCCTGCCAGGCTGCATGCATTGATAAGGGTCTGGTATGGATTTTGGGTGGATTTTTGTTTTCTGAATTTTTCATCAGCTGTCAGTGGGAAAGCCCGCTGACAGCTGATGAGTCATCGTTTGTTAAGGATGCAGCGGCTGGCTTCCTGGCCTGCTCCTTTACAACCAGCTATTCTTCACACAGAATTTAAATCGGTTGATCATTTTGCGACCAATACGAATTTGAATCATTCTAAAAATTTGGAATTCATTAGAACACAAATATACAAAACTAAATTAGATGAATTTCAATGAAATTCATTACTATTTCATTTGGAGATTCAGATACATCTGAATCTCCAAATAACCAAAAATTTGTCTGAATTTGTATTCAGACCAAAATGAATTGCACATGTCTAATATAAAGCAAGCACCATCCTGCCTACTATAGTACATTGTAAGAGATGGGTGGTGATGCCCTTGGGGATACTCGGGGCTAGTACCTGTCATGAACGTATGGTACATTCATGTCCGGTCTGTTTGCTTACCTCTTGGTTGTGTCAGCCTAGAGGCTGTTCTCATCACCACCTGTGGGCTAAGTAATCTCCTCTCAGTGAACTCCACCCCAGTCTCCAATTAAGGAAACTCTATTTAAGACCATGTGCTGCAAAGCCTCCTTGCCGATCAATGTTGTGTGTATTTGGCTTTGTGTGTTTATGCTCTGAGTCTATTTCCATTTACCAACTTTTGACTTGTTCTGACCATCCCTGCTTGCTTGATATCCCGACCTTCAGCTTGTTCTCTGTTTCTCCTGTCTGCTTGATACCCCAACCTTGGCGTGCTCTCCTGCCTGTCCCTGTCTGCTTGTGGCCCTATCCTTTGGCTAAGGCCACTGACTATCCTTGTTGTTCCTGCGCTGCTGCTTCCTCTCTTCCACCTGAGCGTGAGCTAAGGGTCAGTGCTCCAGGAGCTCCTCTTCCCATATCAGCCGGAGCTCATTAGCAGCAGTCAGCTGTAAGTCCACACCCTTAGCGGTGCGCTTCACAACCTTAGCGGTGCGCATCTGTCACCTGACCCCAGGTGTCGTGACAGTACCTCCTGTGCCACGTCCCGCAATTGAATGGCAAATATGTACAGGGATGAGAGAATGGACTTTACCAGCACATAGCAATACGTAAAAAAATAATTTATTAGTTCACTTTAAGAATACATACAAACAACAAATTTTCTCAATACTGACAGTATAGTAATAAAAATACATTTGTTTAATAAACACGCTTGACTCCTAGGGGATATATGGAAAATATGCCCACATCCCTAAACACAAGTACAATACATAGTTACCTGTGTGTCCCCACATCTAACAGATGTACCTTGGGAGGTCGCGCAGGATTGGGGGATCCCTTTGTCGGCGTAGGGGGGGGGCGTGCTGAGTCACGGTTGGCGCAAGTGAGTGAATGCCCAGTTATATTATACCCCTTTGGTCAAATACATTATTGGATTATTAGTAATGTTTGTATGTTTTTTATAGAGAATATTTGCTCCTGAGGAAGCGACTATGCTGTCGCGAAACACGTAGAGCAGTTCCTGCGTGACAACGGTGAACTGGAACCCCTGAATGTGGAATATTGAGGACTCCAAGTTTTCCTCTATTTTATATCTATATTATTGTAATATCTTCAGGGGTAATCAATTGCACTGTCACAAATTTAATTGTATTACTATACAGTCAGTATTTTTAAAGTGAACTAATAAATTACTTTTTTACGTATTGCTATGTGCCGGTAAAGTCCATTCTCTCATCCCTGTACATATTTGCTACTATAGTACATTGTCTTACTATACATTCTACCTGATGTGACTTAGTTCAGATAAGATATGAGATCAGACCACTGATATTTACAGGGTGACGGTTTCACCCACCTACCTCTCAACTTTCTGAGATGGGAAAGAGGAACAACTATTTGCAAAACGTAAATAGGCAAAGGACATACCACTGCCACACCCCTGTTACATGGAGAATTAAAACAGAAAACAATTCTTTAAACCCAAGTGCTTTTTTACCACTACTATTCCTTTATAGTGTTGTTTGAAATTTACAAATGCAATGAGGAAGAGAGAGACAAAGGGACTTTGTTCTAAAAGAAGGACAGTACCTCTATATCAGGGACAGTGAGGAGTTATGGTCATCAGGACAGGAAGATACAGAGAATAATAAAAACCAGACATAAGTTCTAAATCCACCCCTAAATCCACCCCAACCCTCTACTATATACATGTTCTTTTGTTGCTGGTGCTGTCTTTGTCAAAGAGATTCCCCATTACTTCCTCCTTCTGTGACCCTGCCAGCAGGACTGGAAGGGAAGGTAAAACTTCCCAATGAGAACATATACATCAATAAAAAAACAGATAGAGGTTCTTAACCTTCTCCAGTCTGTAAAAAAACTGAAAAAAGTTTTGAGCACAGTTTGGTTTTATTAATTATGCTCCCTTCCACCCTAGATAAGTGCAGCGCCCAAGCCCCAGGCTAGAAACATTTAGTTTTTGGCTCTGCTGTACCCAGCTGAGCTGCACTTTATTTTTCAGGTCTGCTCAGATCTACCTAAGCCTGGTGGTTGATTGTTCCTGCCTGCCTCTAGAAAGTTTCCAGAAATAGAGTAGGAGGGTTAGCCACTGGGTTATAAATATTTATCCAACCTCAGTCAATGGGAAGGAGGCCCATATGCTTTGGCTGGAGAGAAGATAAATGTTTGGGAAGGGCTGTTCAGAGCTCTTGCTCCTGGTGCAGCCTGTGTTATTAAAGAGCTGTTGCTCTTCAATAACATGTAGCGTGTGCTTGGCTAAGGGCCTGGAGGAACTTGAACTTAAATGGATTAACTGGAGGATCCTACCTTAGAATGCTGCCCTGGAGAAGGACCCCTTTCACTGATGAGTGTCGCAGGGTAGCTGGTTGGGGAGCTGTCTCATAGGACTGTGACGGCTTTTACAGAGTCTCACACTAGCTGGCTGTCCCCTCTACCTCCAGCTATACTTAATGCTGCTACTGAAAGATCTTGCTTAAGAATCTATCCTCTGATGCCTGCCTGTTTCTTGGAGTATCCTGCACCCTCACCCCTCTACCTGCATGTGTTCAAGTTCTGTAATAAACCTTCAAAAAGACACTCAAAGATGGAGCCTGAACTTTGTCAATATTCTCTGGAACCAGTACCTGGGCCTGGCAGCCTCTGAACAGGTAAAGGAGACCTGAGTTATTTCCAGCAACACCTCTGGGGGTTAGCGCGGCATGAGTGGCATTGGCAATGTCAACTTCCTGCTTAACTTTATCTTGTTTCATCAAATGATCATGTTAATGGCAGTGCCAGCTGCCAGAGGGCAGTCAGATTCTGCCAGCACCATCCTGCTATCTCTATAGGTGCATTTAGACTTTTCTGCCAATTGAGCAACAGCTGCCAGAGTTCCTGTGCAAGTCTATAGCCATATAATCCCAATGGGTTGCACTATAAGCTTCTGAAAAAGCCATAAATCCCCTATAGTCTTTGTATGAGACCCTCTCTCTTTTTGTTCCATCTGCCCCTTATGTGCTGCTTACTGCAGATTTAAATAAGGAACTTTTAGGCTTCATGTACACTGGGGTTTTTATAAACACTTTTGCCCTGGCAGGAGAAAAACAGCTTAAGAAACATAACCTAAGTTACATTTATCAAAAAGGGTTTAGGCAAGTCAAGTGCTTGAGTATGTATTTATCTGCTTGTCTATCTTTGCTTGCTTTTATCCGGCCCTTTGGGCACTATTCCATCCACTGACACCAACAATGGGGCATCATTCCTGTTGTTGATACCAACAATGGGGCACTATTCTTCCAACTGACACCATCAAAAGGGCACAATACCCTTCATTGACACCAACGATGGGGAACAATTCCTTCCATTGACACCAATGGGGGGCACAATTCCTTCCATTGACACCATTGATGGGGCACAATTCCTTCCACTGACACCAATGATGGGGCACAAAATTCCTTCCATTGACACCAACAATGGGACACAATTCCTTCCACTGACACCAACGATGGGGCCCAATTCTTTCCACTGACACCAACGATGGGGCACTATTCCTTTCACTGACACCAACGATGGGGCACTATTCCTTTCACTGACACCAACGATGGGGCACTATTCCTTTCACTGACACCAATGATGGGGCATTAGTCTTCCACTGACACCAATGATATGACATTGTTTACTCCCACTGGACACCAGGTCATTTTCTACTCCCAATGACCCTTGTCTGGCCCCCCTAAAGTCTGAAGGACAGTAAAACTGGCCCTTTGTTTAGAAAGTCTGGAGACCCCTGGGCTAGAATATTAATTTATTCTGACCAGTGAAATAAAAAACCCCAAGCACTAAACTTAACTAGCGCGAGTTTAAACGTGTTTACATACGTTTTCCCACGTTTAAGAACATCAGGCATTTTCTTGCTCAAAAGCTCCTCTCCTGAACATGACTTTAGTCATTTTTTTTCTGCCTCCAAACTCTTATAAATGCCTATAGAGTGCATGAACACATAGGGGGATATTTACTGAAATTGGAGCACACAAAATCTGGTGCAGCTGTGCATGGTAACCAATCAATTTCTAACTTCAGCTTGTTCAATTAAGCTTTGACAATAAGGGCCGGTTCACACTGGAGCGGCGCAATCACATCTAGGCGAATTGTCAGGCGACTTGAGTTGCCTGACAATTCGCCTCAATGCTGTGCAAATGGGACCGTTCTAATAGGAGCGAATCGCTTCGCTCCGCCTTAGAAAAATGGTCCCTGCACTATTTTCAGGGCGATCTCAGGTGGCTTGCATTGACTTCTATGATAGAAGTCTCCTCACAAGCCGCCTTGAGATCGCCTCGAGCGCCGCTTCGCGCCACTTCGCGCCGCTCCATGCCTCTCCACGCCGCTCCAGTGTGAACCGGCCCTAATGGCCCGTGCTAACGATCCAAAAATCTTACGAAAAATACAGCTTTCGAATCGATCACACGATAATCTGATGGTTAGTACACAGCTTTCTATAGCCAACCACGACAGTTCATCTGATATTATCCGATGGTGCAAGTACGAAAATCTTCATTGTACAATACCAGATTGTACGATTTTGGTTTAGTCAGTACAGTTGTCGCCCAAAAATACAATACATATACACTATAACACATTACATCACTTCCAAATTTTATTCTGTCATACGAGAATTTTCATACCTTTAGTAACCTATTCAATTTCCACTTGAAAGCAAGTGAAAAAAGTTGATTTTTGGATCGTGTGTACAGGGCATTAGACCTAGAAGCTGATTGGTTACTATGCACTGCTGCACCAGATTTTGTTTTAATAAATCTCACAAATAGGACCCCATACACACTATTGGATTTTCTGCAGATTTTTGTCTTCAGATTTACCAAAACTATGTAGTTGAAGGGCCTGCCTGATTGTATACAAATTGAAACTCTTAGGCTGGATTCACACCATTGCGGTGCGAATTCCAGCCTGTTTGCTGCTGAGCCATTCGGTGGCTCCTGTCCATTCACACAGCAGAGAGGGGGAGGGAGGGGCCGGGAGCAGGGAGAAAAAGCCCTGTTCAGTGCGTAACACATCTCCGTGTTAGATGCGTTCCCATTGAACTTAATAGACTGGGAATTCGTACCGCATTGCACAGAAAACGCAATGCGGAGTGCGAACATACCGCACCTATGTGAACCTGACACATTGAAAACAAGTGTCATGCGAATTAAATGCCGTGTAAGCCCCATCCAATTCGCATAGGTGTGAACCCAACCTTAAGGTTTGACCTCATGTTATATGGTTTTGGTAATTCTGAAGACAGAAATCTGCAGAAAATCTAATAGTGTGTATGGGGTCTAACATGGAAGGGTGTTAAGAGGATGAGAAATGTCTGTAGAAGCAGTGTTTTTGAGCTCAAGTGTGCATGATGTAGTGATGAAGTGTATGTCAAGCAAAAAACTTTTTTATTTAAGACCCCTTTCACACCAGAACGTTTTTCAGGCGCTTTACCGCTAAATACAGCGCATGTACAGCGCCTGAAATACTCCCCCCCATCCACCCCAGTGTGAAAGCCTGAGTGCTTTCACACTGGGGCGGTGTGCGTGTAGGACGGTAAAAAAAGTCCTGCAAGCCACATCTTTGGAGCGGTGTGGGAGCGGTGTATACAGCACTCCTCCACCGAAGATGGCCGCGGCTTGGAGCGGGGACATTGCTGGACATCGCTGGCTTCCAATGCAGTTAAGTGGCACATAATGGGCTAATGTGCAATGCATGGTAGCCCATTATGCTTTTACATTGCAGGGTAACATAGAGTAAGTAAACCCCATCAGGGTTTACTTCCTCTTTAAGAACAACTAATGCACTTTTTTTCACGCTAGCTTTCAGCGGCGTTTTCTGCCTCTACTCAAAATCAATGGTTCCCTATGGGAGCCCATTGATTTGAATAGAAGCCACACCAGAAGTCGGACCAGAAGCCGCACCAGAAGTCGGATCACGGTGATCCGACTTGCGGCGCGACTTGTGTGCGCGACTTGTGTGCTAGGTGTCTTAAAGGGGAACCCCCCGCAAGAAATTTGCGTGGGGTTCCTCCCCCCCAAGAGCATACCAGGCTCTTTGATCTGGCATGGATTTTAAGAGGAACCCCCACGCCGAAAAAACGAGCAAGCGCCCCCCCCCCCAGACCGTACCAGGCCGCATGCCCTCAACATGGGGAGTATGGGTGCTTTGGGGCAGGGGGGCTCTGCGCCCCCCCACTGCAAAGCACCTTGTCCCCATGTTGATGGGGACAAGAGCCTCTTCCCGACAACCCTGGCCGTTGGTTGCCGGGGTCTGCGGGTGGGGGCTTATCGGAATCTGGAAGCCCCCTTTAATAAGGGAACCCCCAGATGCGGGCCACCCACCCTATGTAAATGAGTGTGGGGTACATCGTACCACTACCCATTTACATGGGGGAAAAAAAAGTGTACAAAAAAAAAACACTACACAGCTTTAAAATATTTTATAAAATCCGCTCCGGCATCTTCTCCCCTCTCTTCTCCCTCATCTTCTTTCTTCGGCTCTTTTGCGGGGTCTTCTGTCTTCTGAGGGGTCTTCTGCGGGGTCTTTTGCCGCTGTCTCCCCGGCTAGCTTCTCCCGCCGCTGCTTCTTCTTCTTCTCCTCCTCCTTCTTCTTCTTCTTCTGGAGATGTTGACTCGTAGCTCTCATGATGTCACCTCCTGGGGCGGGGCTTTGATGTGATGCCCCGCCCCAGGATGTGACATCATGAGGGTGGGGCTCATGATGACGTCATTGTGTGGCCCTGCCCCATGCCAATATAAGGCAACCGCTCAGCATGGACCCGGCATTCGAATGGAAGAGAGCGACGAGTCAACATCTCCAGAAGAAGAAGGAGGAGAAGAAGAAGAAGCAGCGGTGGGAGAAGCTAGCCGAGGAGACATCGGCAAAAGACCCCGCAGAAGACCCGCAGAAGACAGAAGATCCCGCAAAAGAGCCGAAGAAAGAAAATGAGGGAGAAGAGAGGGGAGAAGATGCCGGAGTGGATTTAATAAAATATTTTAAAAAGCTGTGTAGTGTTTTTTTTGTACACTTTTTTCCCCCCAGGTTAATGGGTAGGGGTACGATGTACCCCATATTCATTTACATAGGGTGGGGGGCCCGGCATCTGGGGGCCCCCTTATTAAAGGGGGCTTCCAGATTCCGATAAGCCCCCGCCCGCAGACCCCGACAACCAAGGCCAGGATTGTCGAGAACAGGCTCTTGTCCCCATCAACATGGGGACAAGGTGCTTTGGGGTGGGGGGCGCAGAGCCCCCCTGCCCCAAAGCACCCATACTCCCCATGATGAGGGCATGCGGACTGGTATGGTTCAGGAGGGGGGGGCGCTTGCTCCTCCCTACCCCCTTTCCTGGCCTGCCAGGCTGCGTGCTCGGATAAGGGTCTGGTATGGATTTTGTGGGGGGACCCTACGCCGTTTTTTCGGCGTGGGGGCTCATCTTAAAATCCATGCCAGATCGAAGAGCCTGGTATGCTCTTGGGGGGGGGGGGGGGAACCTCACGCAAATTTTTTGCGGGGGTTCCCCTTTAAGACACCTAGCACACAAGTCGCACCGCAAGTCGGATCACCGTGATCCGACTTCTGGTGTGGCTTCTATTCAAATCAATGGGTTACCATAGGGAACCATTGATTTTGAATAGAACACCTGACAAGGCTTAACGCTGTGTATACAACATTATGCAACGTTATTGAGCGTTTTGCCGGCTCGGCGTCAAAAATGCCATGATGCTGCAGCTTCAGAACGCACTGGTCCTGCGTTCTAGCTACACCTCACTAGCGCCGACGCCCTCTACTGCTCAGAAACGTCAACATTTTAGAGGACCATTGAACAACATGGAGAGCAGCAAAAAACGCCCAAAAACGTGGCATTACAAAACGCCTGTGTGTATGAGGCCTAATTTTTAATTTTTACATACAGTAGCTATACCTGCAAAAGGGACCAACCTGAGGAGATTTAGCAGGACTTAAGTCAAAAAATACAGGCCCTTGGCAAAGACTCTGATATACACTTTACTTTACCAGCAAATCCTAGGAGACAAAATACCTCTCTAGACAGTGTTTCCAAATAGTTATCCTCTTCCCTGGTCCACCTCACTGGCATAAACCTCTCAGTGATTGTCCAGGGCAGAATAAATATTAAAAACCCACAACATTGTATCCCTCACTCTGTCTACTGGGAAATACTCCCCAGAAGCAGACACAAGCAAAGAATGTCCTTGGGCATAGGAGAAACCTATTAAACCCAGATAACATGAACAAAGTTTAGGCTGGCTACAGCATAGCTGCAAACACTAATTTGGACTATGGAAACTGCAGTTGGTCCTTAACCCATTTAATCCAAAACTAGGGCCGGCCATACATGGAGCAAATTTCTTTCCTGCAACCAAGGGTTGCAGGAAAGACATTTGCTTGATTCCATTCCTCAACACAGACAGTGTTGATATGGGAATCTCTCTTCCTGGGCCATTGTCTTCTCGGACAATCAACTTGGCACATTTAGCCTGGCCATTAATGGTTCGAATCTCACCGGGTTTCTGCTAAACGGCCAGAGATTCGAACCATGCATGGCCAGCCTAAGAAGAAAACATTTTGTTTGGACATGCACTTGTACTGAAGGCTCAGCCAATTAGGAATCTGTCAGAGAAACTGTATGACCTCTTCATTTTTTCTTGTTTCGTTTTTTTCTTGTACAGAAAAGACTGCTGGTTTGGTGAAATTGCGCTATGAGTATGCTACTGAACCAGAATACATGAAAACAGCTGCCTCCTACAGTTCTTTAATTCTTTGTAGGACAGAATAGGCTATAAAATGGATGAAAATATTTATAGACCACCCCATTACACTATGGAGTGAGGTTGAATTTGTTTAGCGCAGGTCAGTCTGAAGCCAAAACATCCATTACGGTAATGTTGATGACAGCAAATGCATCTTGCAGAGAAATCAATAGTAATTTGTAATACACAAGGCCAATTATCAAGCTCCAGGCAACAACGACTTGACTAAGCCTATGCTGAAGGAACTGGGAATACAGCCCAAAACTGAACCATCTCTAAGTACTTAATGGCATGGATAAAAAGGTCAGAGAAGGAAGCTACTCTCTCGTCCTCTGTCAGATTCTAAGGAAGGGTATAAAATATGGCATAAGAGAGGGGATGTGTATAATCTATCCAAAAGGTAACCAGTTAGCTAGGATTATACTACCATCAATACACAGCATGTACATAACTGCAAATGTGTCTTATTCACATCTCTGTCATTGTGTAAGTTCACTGTGCAGCCAAAAAAAATAGAACAAAAACTCTTTGAAACATTACAGTATTTGTGTTAATAGAAGACATCTAAATCGGTGGGGCTCACTTTTCTTAGTATGGGGGGTCTCAAGTGTGGCCCCAACATCACTAAAAGGCTGCACATAAAATTCAATGAATATTCATCATTGGAGACAGCAGACACACAATAGGATATAGTTAAAGGCTATGGACATGATACAAGAGATGGTCAGAGACTGTAGACATAATACAACAGATGGTCAGGTATTGCAGACATGGTACAAGAAATGGTCAGAGACTGTGACATAATACAGGAGATGGTCAGAGACTGTGGACTTAATACAGCAGATGGTCAGGTATTGCAGACATGGTACAAGAAATGGTCAGAGACTGTGACATAGTACAGGAGATGGTCAGAGACTGTGGACTTAATACAGCAGATAGTCAGGTATTGCAGACATGGTACAAGAAATGGTCAGGGACTATGACATAATACACCAGATGGTCAGAGACTGTAGACTTAATACAGCAGATGGTCAGGTATTGCAGACATGGTACAAGAAATGGTCAGAGACTGTGACATAATACAGGAGATGGTCAGAGACTGTGGACTTAATACAGCAGATAGTCAGGTATTGCAGACATGGTACAAGAAATGGTCAGAGACTGTGACATAATACAGGAGATGGTCAGAGACTGTAGACTTAATACAGCAGATGGTCAGGTATTGCAGACATGGTACAAGAAATGGTCAGAGACTGTGACATACTACACCAGATGGTCAGAGACTATAGACTTAATACAGCAGATGGTCAGGTATTGCAGACATGTTACAAGAAATGGTCAGAGACTGTGATATAATACACAAGATGGTCACAGACTGTAGACATGATACAGATAATGCCTAGAGAACTATGGAAAAAATCAAGTTACATACACAATTGAGCTTGTCAGACAAGTTGACAATGCCGTTTGTTCTCCAGTGAAGCATGCAGCATTGTTGTCACTGTGTACATGGTGGTTTTAGATGGACATGTACGGTGCCTTGCAAAAGTATTCATACCCCATTGAAGTTTGTTTTTGTCATGTTACTACCAAAAACATAAATGTATTTTATTGGGATTTAATGTGATAGACCATCACAAAGTGGCTCATAATTGTGAGGTGAAAGGAGAATGATAAATGGTTTTCAAAATATTTTACAAATAAATATGTGAAAAGTGTGGCGTGCATTTGTATTCAGCCCCCTTTACTCTGATACCCTAAAATCTAGTGAAACCAATTGCCTTCAGAAGTCACCTAATAAGTAAATAGAGTCCACATGTAGATTAATTGGATCCGGTCTAAATTGACTCTAGTATGTGTATGTATGAATGTGAGTTAGGGACCTTGGATTGTAAGCTCCTTGTGGGCAGGGACTGATGTGAATGTACAATGTATATGTAAAAGCACTGCGTAAATTGACTGCGCTACATAAGTACTTGAAATAAATAAATAAATAAATGTGTGTAATTTAATCTCACTATAAATACAGCCCTCAGAGGTTTGTTAGAGGACCTTAGTGAACAAACAGCATCGTGAAGGCCAAGGAACACACCAGACAGGTCAGGGATAAAGTTGTGGAGAAATTTAAAGCAGGATTAAGTTATAAAAAAATATCCCAAGCTTTGAACATCTCACGGAGCACTGTTCAATCCATAATCCGAAAATGGAAAGAGTATGGCACAACTGCAAACCTACGAAGACATGGCCGACCACCTAAACTGACAGGCTGGGCAAGGAGAGCATTAATCAGAGAAGCAGCCAAGAGGCTCATGGTGGCTCTGGAGGAGTTGCAGAGATCCACAGCTCAGGTGGGAGAATCTGTTCACAGGACAACTATTAGTCCTGCACTCCACAAATCTGCCCTTTATGGAAGAGTGGTAAGAAGAAAGCCATTGTTGAAAGAAAGCCATAAGAAGTCCCAATTGCAGTTTGTGAGAAGCCATGTGGGGGACACAGCAAACATGTGGAAGAAGGAGCTCTGGTCAGATGAGACCAAAATTGAACTTTTTGGCCTAAAAGCAAAAGCTATGTGTGGCAGAAAACTAACACTGCACATCACCCTGAACACACCATGCTTTTCTTCAGCAGGGGGAAGCTGGTCAGAGTTGATGGGAAGATGGATGGAACCAAATGCAGGGCACTGAGGGCAGTCTTAGAAGAAAACCTTTTAAGCCTCGTACACACGATTGTTGTACGACCGCACGTCCAACTTTTCTCAAAATCGGCTGTCTGTGATTTTGTCTAGCGTACTCAAATTATCGTTCGACAAAGCTGATCGTAATGACGTGTTAGGAACGTATAAAGAGGAAGTTCAGGTCAATGTGAATTGTGAATTACGGATGCAGGTTTACACGACTGAACACTTCCTGGATTCCGAGAATTCATGTTTGTACTTACAACTTTTGTTTGTCCAACTTCTGTACAGATGAGCCGAAAATTGTACGACATCTTGTCGGCAGACAAAAGTTTTCTAGTCTTCTCATATAACTTGTGTTGGATGATAATTCAAAATCGGCTGTCGAATGAAGCGTACTAACGTCGGATTATTGTACGACAAGCTGTCGTATGACAGTTTTCGGCTGATAATTGTACCGTGTGTGTCTGCAAAAGACTTGAAACTGGGCGGAGGTTCATCTTCCAGCAGGACAACAACCCTAAACACACAGCCAGAGCTACAATGGAATGGTTTTGATCAAAGCATATTCATGTGTTAGAATGGCCCAGTCAGAGTCCAGACCTAAATCCAATTGAGAATCTGTGACAAGACTTGAACATTGTTGTTCACAGATGCTCTCCATCCAATCTGACAGAGCTTGAGATATTTTGCAAAGAAGAATGGGCAAAATTTTCACTCTCTAGATGTGCAAAGCTGGTAGAGACATCCCCAAAAAGACTTGCAGCTGTATTTGCAGTGAAAGGCAGTTCTACAAAGTATTGACTCGGGGGGGCTGAATACAAATGCACCCCACACTTTTCACATATTTATTTGTAAAACATTTTGAAAACCATTTATCATTTTCCTTCCACTTCACAATTATGTGCCACTTTGTGTTGGTCTATCACATAAAATCCCAATAGAATGCATTTACGTTTTTGGTTGTAACGTGACAAAATGTAAGGGGTATGAATACTTTTTCAAGGCACCGTGGTTTTACATGGACTTAAAGCTGAACCCCTTAAAGGGAAAATCACACACTGCAAGGGTTAAACACTCATTTTCACCTAGGGTACCAGGAAAAATATCTTTATACTTGCCTAATCCCTCACTCCCACATAATCCTTCTTCAATGTGACTGGTCCCCCTAAGTCTCTTCTTTTTGGTGCTCTTTTTAGCAGTTTGAGCTGTGTCAAAAAACAACAAACAAAAATTCCCAGCTCACTTGCCAACCAGCCTGAAACAAACCAAATGACCCTGTCCAACAGTTCACGTTAAAACAAGGGTTTCATTTCCACACATTTGCAAATACATGCGTAAGCTGCAAAGACCACCTCATGGCACCCCAGTATATCTGCAGTCCAAGCTCTATAAATTTTTAGAGCCTCCAAAGTCGAAGCACATATATAATAATGAACAGATTGAGGGCAAGTATGCCTGAAGGGTGCCTCTCCCTCCTTAAAGATATAGGAATGTACTGGGCACCCAGCAAGAGCACAATGGCAGTGAAGGAATATAGTGCGTTCCCTCACCAGTTCACCAACAGAACAAACAAGGGGCAACTACCCTAATCTGCAACTGGGCTATGCATCAAGGAGCACATGGGAGGGCCCTTCCATAGACCAGTTACAGATTGGGCTTTCATGTAAACAACAAGCAAATTTAAGCTTTATCAACCGTTTTTTTTTCTTTTTGGATAAAATGTTGAAACCAAATAAGTAACAGTTGACTGTTAGCATCTCTGGCCGTGTTATATGGTTTGTGCTAACCCCTGTAACTGTCACTTTTTTTTTGACTGCCTGATCTGCAAGAAAATATAGAGAAAAATCAGAATAGATGAACGTAAAATAAAAACAATAAAATAGTATTCAGATACTAAATACTATCTTTACAAGTTATGCTATTAACAGAATATTTTTCCGCTAGGGTGGTCAATTAAGATGAAGTTTTCACAAACCTCAGCCATTCTGATTGATTATATGCTAAAAATGCATAAGCATAGACAGTGGCAGCTGGAGCCCCTTATTCTCATTTTTTCTGTTTGCTTTTGGGATGTGGTGCCACGATAGAAATGTGTTCTTCATTATGTTCTGTATTATATACTTATATCTATTGATTTATGATAATGTAATAAACATATCACATTGGAAAAACTGCATGGGTCAGCTGAAATTAGCACTGTACATGCTTTTTTCTGTAATTTGTAAGTAAAAGTCAATTCATAACAATTATTACCTGGATTTTCATTAAACTGCTGAATATATTTTTATATCAAACTACCTCCAAGGCTTACCTGCTCTCCATATATCCATTGCTTTATACAGTATACAGCCTTCCCAGAAGAGTTGAAGCTGTTATAGTTGCAAAGGGTGGGCCAACCCAATATTGAAACCTACAGGCTAAGATTGGGGTGCTATTAAAGTGGAGTTTTACTCTTAGTTTAATCTTGGTTTCCTTTGTGTATGCTTTCCAGATCTGTGTAGTAATCCAGTGTGAAACTTTTCCTCTGTGCAGCAGTTTCCTATGATAAAGACTAATCACTGCTGCAGTCTACTTGTGCAGGGTGACTGGTCTTGTCTCCACCCTCTCCTGTAGTTTTCTACAGGCAGCTGGTTGTGGGTGGAGCCTGTTGGGTCTCTTCCATTGCTCTGCTGTCTGGTGCTGGAGAGTGCTTAGGATTTTTTTGCATTGTCATTTGCCATATTAAATACAATACTTTGTCTTCTACAGCACACAAAGGGATACATAAATGAGAACATTTTCACGTGAAGCTTTTACGTCCCACCAGCAATCAGGGGAATTGCTATTAACTTACATATCCATGAGCATGCAATAGGGATTGCTGACTTAGAAGCAATGCATTTTAATGACATTTCTTAGCCTATTCCTATATCCATATAACCTTGTCAAGTACAATCAGATGTATGCAAAAACCACAGGGGAAATGCAACCCTTATATTTCCCTTGCAAATATATATTCTAAAAGGAGAGCACACGCTTCCCATGGGATCCAGAGAGAGAACTCATTTTGCCTAATAATACTGCCCCACAGTTATATCCAGTATTGATGATGAATAATTATATGAGAGAACAGTCGAGTCACTATGAGAATAATATAGCTGTGTTCACTAGTGTTTCTATGAATTGATGGATGCTGCAATAATTTATACTCATGACAATTTAAAAATGATAGAATTGGAAGCAAAATAAATGCCAGGGGTTAATTGAAGGGGAATTCCACGCTGTGTTAAAACAATACAAAAATGTCTGATCTACCACATTATATTATTATACTTTACCTTATATTATAATAATATTATAGGAAGATTAGGGATACATTACACAGCAGGAAACAATGAACAATATGTGTTGTTGTCTACAGCTTTGGAACGGTCTCTGCTTGCTCTTGTCTAGACCTGCTCCATGTCACTTCCAGGCTCATGCTGCATCTAATGATGGGCAGGAGAAACACAAGTAATAGCAGGCAGATGCAGTCAGGGATATTGATAACATTAAAAGATGAACCCTGTAAAAATCAATTTTCTTATTTTTTGACTATTTATACCTCTATGATTGTGTATTGGAGTTTTTCTTCATCATCTTGTGACATAGAGCCATCAGGAGAGCACTCCTCACTTTATGGCACAATTCATGCCTTTGGGCGATGTTGGTTGCTGGGCAGGTACGTGTGCTGAGTCAGACCCACCTGCCAGTACCCTATTTTAATATTGGGTAAATCAGGCCTTAGGTATGTCAACACCACAACAAACGACATATAACTGTAATACTTCACCTGTGTGATTAACAGTTAAAGGCCAAGTTCACCTTTTTGAATGTAACAATATAGCATTAATGCACTTATTTTGCAAAAATAAAATAGCTTTTTATTAATTCTACACAGGTTTACCTCACTCTCTCCATAGCTGTTTAAACACACTGCTCGATTACTTCTGCCTTACTTCCTGGACAGACTTTAGGTCATGACACAGGAAGGAGTTGACCAGCTGAGGATACCTGATGCAGGGTGTGTGAGCTGGTCAACTCCTTCCTGTGTCATCACCTAAAGTCTATTCAGGAAGTAAGGCAGAAGTAATCGAGCGCAGGCGGGAATGTCTGTGACCATCGGGTCTTCCGGACCCGGTGCATCACAGATAGAGGAAAAGGGCCAATGACAGTGGCCCTTTACCACTTGATCGCTCCGTTCCATGACGGAGCGATCACTTGTCAACAAACCGAAGCATGTCCAGTTCAGCTCCACCCCTCTCCTCACACTAATTGGTACAGTCGTAAGGAGAGGAGGGAAGCGATGCAGCAGCGCTTGTGGGGTGTATCTGAAGTGCACACAGCACTGATCTGTACCCATTTATGGCTCATCCATTCCCATTCATGGCTCATCCATCCTCATCCATGGCTCTTCCATCCCCATCCATGGCTCATCCATCCTCATCCATGGCTCTTCCATCCCCATCCATGGCTCATCAATCCTCATCCATGGCTCATCCATCACCATCCATGGCTCATCCATCCCCATCCAAAGCTCAGTCATGCTCATCCATGGCTTATTCATGCTCTTCCATGCCTCATCCATGGCTCATTCATGCTCATCCATGCCACATCAGTGATCATCCATGCCACATCAGTGATCATCCATGCCACAGCAGTGATCATCCGGGCCACATCCATGCCACATCAGTGCTCATCCATGCCACATCAGTGATCATCCGTGCCACATCCATGCCACATCAGTGATTATCCGTGCCACATCCATGCCTCATCAGTGATCATCCGTGCCAGATCCATGCCACATCATTGATCATCCGTGCCACATCAGTGATCATCTGTGCCACATCCATGCCACATCAGTGCCCATCCATGCCACATCAGTGCTCATTTGTGCTATGTCAGTGCTCATCTGTGCCACATCCATGCCACATCAGTGATCATCTGTGCCACATCCATGCCACATCAGTGCTCATTCATGCCACATCAGTGCTCATCTGTGCCACATCCATACCACATCAGTGCTCATCCGTGCCACATCCATGCCACATCAGTACTCATCCGTGCCACATCCATGCCACATCAGTTCTCATCCATGTGTAGCGCCCTCCTAGTGTGGGTACTAGTGAGCGTATATAGTTTTTGTCTCTCTCTGCTTAACAGGAGAGCTGACAGGTAAATTTATATGCTGTCTGCTTATCAGAGAGCTTTGATTTAAGTAAGGTCTGCTCAGTGTGCTCTGGTGCTGATTCATGTGGTCTGAAGAAGTTTTACCCTGTCCAGTAGTATGAGTCCCTATTGGACAGAGGGAGAAAACCGCAGCTAGTGACAGCAGGTGTATTTGGAGGTGGTTCTGACCAACTAGCAGGGGAGTGGTGACCCACTGCATCTTGGGTGAACACCTTCATATAAAAAGGAGCACATGGGCTCAAGGTGACGAGTTCCAGCCCACCTAAGCCTGAGGGGCGGATGCGTGTTTTTAGCTCCTGGCTGCTAGGCCCAAGGGCTTATCCAGCAGGCTCCCGGCTGCTAGGCCTAGTCGAGACCTATCCGGATGCTGAAGCTGCAACCCACAGTTCTTTGAAAGCTGACAGAGGGAGGATGTCCTTGGATTTGGTCTGATACTGCAGTAGCAAAGTGTCGCTTGGAGGTTGGCAGAGAAGGGCTACCGACTGTCCTGGGACATGGTGTGAGTACAGATCTATGAGAGGATCCTTGAGACTGTGTGTGCTAAAATTTTCCCCTGCCCTCATATTAGCTTAACCACTTGCCGACCGCCAACCGCAGATTGACGGCGGCAAAGTGGCTCGTTATCGCAAATCGCCGTCATACGACGGCGGCTGCAATAACGCGCACTGTGAGCGCACGCACGCCGCCAGAGGCGCGCCCGCACGCTCACTGTGTTCGGGGAGGGCCAGGGAGCAGGCTACCCGCGATGGCCCCCCGGAGCGAAGGAACGGAGGTCCGTGTATGTAAACACGGACCTCCGTGCTGTGAAGGGGAAAGGGCTGTGATCACAGCCTTCCTGTATATGAAGGCTGTGACCACTTCCCTTCCCCAGCTAGGGCAGTCCCCATACAGTTAGAACATGCCCAGGGAACATACTTAACCCTTAGAGCGCCCCCTGCAGGTTAACCCCTTCACTGCCAATGGCATTTACACAGTAATCAGTGCATTTTTATAGCACTGATCGCTGTATAAATGCCAATGGTCTTAAAAAAGTGTCAAAATAGTCCGACATGTCCGCTGCAATATCGCAGTACCGCTAAAAATCGCAGATCGCCGCCATTACTAGTAAAAAAAAAAAAAAAAAAAACCCCAGAAATTAATTCTCATCATCCGTAGACGCTAAAAATCGCCATGACGCTATAACGTCGCCTGTACAGCCTGATAAAACTGTGAAAAAATTCTGGTAACCGTAAATATGTCGCTAGTCACGATATTTTTACGTGACTAATGACACATTTACGGTAACCGTCACTTCCCCAATTGGACGTCCCCCGCGAGATTCCCAATTCATACAAGGGACCCGTACAAGATTGACATACCCCTGACGGGATCGACCCCTTCCCTTCACCAGTGTCGGAAGTATATGTCCTTCCGACACTAGTGTCGGGAAAGGGGAAGTGTCGTGCCTCCAGGCACAAATGTAT
>BLSH010339801.1:120363-134112 GCA_018402905.1 Glandirana rugosa
GAAAGAAAACCACCATAAACTAGCGGGGACGCAGTAAAGACTAGTGGCGATATTTGTTTTTTTCTGGTTTTTAAAACTTTTTTTTGTTTGTAAAAGAAACAAAGACAGTGTTTTGAAACATATTTCATGTAAAAGAGGAAGTGACTGCCCGTGACTACACCGATGTGACTACCCGTGACTACTCCGATGTGACTGCCCGTGACTACTCCGTCATGTCTAACCGTGACTACTAAACCGTCACTATTCCAACGTAACTACTACCCCATGTATATGTCGTGACTACCCGCCGTGACTGTTCGTTGTGACTGCCCGTGACCATGCACCTAAATGTGCCCACCTGTGCCACCTAAAAGTGCCACCTATCAGTGCCCATCAGTGCCCAGTGCCACTTATCACTGCCGCCTATGAGTGTCCATCAGTGCCGCATATCAGTGCCACGTACCAGTGCCCGTCAGTGTTGCTTGTCAGTGCCGCCCATCAGTGCTGTATATGTACCCCATCATCAATGCAACCTTATCACTGCCAAATCATCAGTGCCAATCTGTACTGCCTCATCAGTGCCCGTCAGTGTAGCCTCATCAGTGCCCATCAGTGTAGCCACATCAGTGCCCGTCAGTGAAGGAGAAAATGTACTTTATACAAAGTTTTGTGACAGAAACAAAGAAAATGTTTGTTTTTTTTCAAAATTTTTGGTCTTTTTTTGTTTATAGCGGTGATCAGAAATGACGCAGGGGCGATCAAATACCACCAAAAGAAAGCTCTATTTGTGGGAACAAAATGATAAAAATTTTGTTTGGGTACAGCGTCGCACGACCGCGCAATTCTCATTCGAATCGCAACAGCACTGAAAGCTGAAAATTGGTCTGGGCAGGAAGTGTTCTAAGTGCCCGGTATTGAAGTGGTTAAAGATGGACTTGTTTCACTGGAGTCAGTCTGCTGTGTGAAGCCACTGACCGCCTGCTATACAGAGCTAGGGAGAATTTGTCCTCTGTTACAGTCAGTTAACTTGGAGTATCCCATACCTATCCTTCTCCTATCCAAGTTCAATAATAAAGCATTGAAAATTCATCCCCTAGACTGGTCATTGGAAATGAGCAGGATTGTGTGTGCACCTGGCTGTGTAAAAATCCATAGTGACTGGCTGCAGAATATTCAGAGGGAGGCTCGAGAACAAATATAAATTTCATTAGCAGCTCCTTCGGGGGTACCGCTACACAAGCCACATCAGTGATCAGCTGTGTCACATCCATGCCACATCAGTTCTCATCCATACCAAATCAGTGGTCATCCGTGCCACATCAGTACTCATCCGTGCCCCATCCATGCCACATCAGTGCTCATCCATGCCACATCAATACTCATCCGTGCAACATCCATGTCCCATCAGTGCTCATCCATGCCACATCAGTGATCATCTGTGCCACATCCATGCCACATCAGTTCTCATCCATGCCACATCAGTGGTCATCCGTGCCACATCAGTTCTCACCTGTTCCACATCCATGCCACATCAGTGCTCATCTGTGCCACATCCATGACACTACAGTGCCTATCAGTGCCTCACAAAAGTGAAATAGGTAGTTCAATTAGATTTTAAATTTATGTCCCTAGAACACCTGATGGCGCTCCCTGAATGTTGGGCCTCTGTATGTGGCCAGGGTGTGTAAAAGTCTCACACATGTGGTATCAATATACTCAGGACTAGCAGAATATGTTTTGGGGTGTAATTTTTGCTATGAACATGCTATGTGTTAGAAATATCTTATAAATGGACAACTTTGTGTAAAAAAATGCGTTTTCATTTTCTTTCCACATTTTGCAAAAACTTGTGGAAAAAAATTACATGTTCAAAAGACTCATTATGCCTCCTAGAATATACGTTGGGGTGTTTACTTTCCAAAATGGGGTCTTTTTTTGGACGTTTACATTGTCCTGGTGCTCCAGGACCTTCAAAAGTGCAAGAGGTAGTCAAGAAATTAAATGTTTAATTTATGTCCCTAGAATGCCTGATGGTGCTCCCTGCATTTTGGGCCTCTGTATGTGGCCAGGCTGTGAAAAAGTCTCACACATGTGGTATCGCCATACTCAGGAGGAGTAGCAGAATGTGTTTTGGGTTGCAGTTGCAAGTATGCATATGCTGTGTGTGAGAAATAACCTGTTAATATGACACTTTTGTGAAAAAAAAAGAAAAAAAAAAAATCTTAATTTTGCAAAGAATTCTGGGAAATAATTACAACTTCAAAAAACTCCCCATGCCTCTTACTAAATACCTTGGAATATCTTTAGGCCCCTATCACACGGGCTTTGAGTTCCGCCTCTCCGTTTTTCAGGTGGACCTGAACGGACGCCTCATTCTCCTCTATGGAGCTACGGATGTCAGCAGTGACATGTCTGCTGACATCTGCCGCTCTACGATCCGTGGTACGTAAAGTCCGACAGCTGGAAACCCTATTTTTCCATCCGTCTGGGGAGTGGATCAGATGACAACACACAGATTGTCCGTTGTCATTTGATTTCCCATAGAGGAGGGCGGAGCTCTGACAGATGCGTCCCTGCACAGTGAGCGGAGACAGATCTGTCTCGGCTCAGCGGGGATCAGCGGAGCGATCTCTGCTGAGCAAAAATGGACCCCGCACACGGAACGCCCATGTGAAAGGGGCCTTAGTGTCTCAAGAAATTAGATGGGCCGTCAGTACATCAGGAGTGATCAATTTTCAGTGATTGGCCCCATAGCTTGTAGAGACTCTATAACTTTCACAAAGACCAAATAATATACACTGATTTGGGTTATTTTTACCAAAGATATGTAACAGTATACATTTTGGCCAAAATTTCTGAAGAAAAATTACTAATTTGCAAAATTTTATAACAGAAATAAAGAAAAATTCATATTTTTTTTCACAATTTTTTTTTCATTTATAGTGCAAAAAATAAAAAACCCAGTGGTGAGCTTTAGTCAGAAAATTAAAGGATAAGTTCACTTTTTAAAAAAAAATAATAAATGCACATTTTTTATGTAGGCAAAAAATAGCATTTATTATTTTTTGTTACAGGGGCCTGGAAAGCACTGCACCAGCCACCAGCAGATCGCTGATGCCATGCAGGTGCCCTGCACACTGTCAGTGTATCTGCTTCCTTGTACATCCCGTATGGGTAAGCCGATAATCACTGACAGGAACACTCAATGAACTACCACGGTGCTCCACAGAGACGTGGCAGTTCATTGAGAACTACAAGCCGACAGCCGCAAAGGATGCTATGTGTCTGAATGATGCGGTCGTGTGGGCGGAGCCATGCACGGCCACGCTGCTTTTAACCACTTCAGCCCCAGAAGGATTTCCCAGTTTAGAACCAGAGCACTTTGTGATTCAGCACTGCATCGCTTTAACTGACAATTGTGCGGTCGTGCGACATTGTACCCAAACGAAATTTGCGTCCTTTTTTTCCCCACAAATAGAGCTTTCTTTAGGTGGTATTTGATCACCTTTGCATCATTTCTGATCACCGCTATAAATAAAAAAATAGAGACAATTCTGCAAAAAAAAAAAAAAAAACAATATTTCTCACTTTTTGCTAAAATAAAAAAAAAATATATAAAAAAATGTTTTTTTTCATTGGTTTTGGCCGATTTATATTCTTCCTCATATTTTTGGTAAAAAAAAAAAAATCGCAATCGACATTTATTGATTGGTTTGCGCAAATGTTGCCACGTTTACAAACCATGAGAATTCATTTCTGGGGGTTTTTTTTTGTATTTCTTACTAGTAATGGCAGCGATCTTCGTTTTTTAGTGGGACTGCAATATTGCGGCGGACATGTCGGACCATTTTGACACTTTTTTGGGACCATTGGCATTTATACAGTGATCAATGCTATGAAAATGCATTGATTACTGTATAAATGCCATTGGCAGTGAAGGGGTTAACCTGGAGGGGGCGCTCTAAGGGTTAACTGTGTTCCCTCAGTGTGTTCTAACTGTATGAGGGCTGGGCTGGCAGGAGGAGGGGAGTGATCACGGCTCCCATATACAGGGAGCCTGTGATCACAGCCCTTCCCCCTCTGTCAGAACGGAGATCAGTGTTTACTTACACAGACCTCCATTCTCTCACTGCAGGGGAGCCTCTCGTGGGTAGCCGGTGGAGATCGAGTCTGCCCTACCCGCTCCTTGGCTCCCCCGGAACATAGTGAGTGCGCGAGAGCGCCTCTGGCGGTGCACGTGCGCTCACAACACTCGTTCTCGTGGCTGCCGTCAGGTGACAGCATTTCGCGGTAACAAAGCATGTTGCCACCGTCAAGCCAAGGCGGGCGGTCGGCAACTGGTTAAAGGGTGGCTGCAGCATTGGGAAGATGTTACATCTTTCACTCTAAAAATGGGTGGAACGTGTAACATCTTCCCAACGGTGAACTCATCCTTTAAGTCCTGATAGACGACTTCAAGCTGGTCCCTTTTGCAGGTATAGCTATGTAAAACATTAAAAATAAGTGCCTATGCTGTTTATAATCCAGTAATATACTGTCTCTCCCTGCTCTGCACATGCTCAGTTGCTCTCTATTTTTAGGCATGTTTAGGCACTGCCAGGTTTGTAGAGGCTGATCTGCTGACAGTCTGAAAGTGGAATGTATCCCTCCTATTCTTTACAGCCAAGGAAGCTGCTTCAGTTTGATCTGCACTTGTCATGGTGCTGCACATTTTATCAGCCATTTGACAGTTTGGTTAAGCACACAAGCAAATGTGACAGTTAGCAATCCTGGCATTCCAGGATTGCAACTGTTTTTTGAAACTGTTAAATCAATGGGTTTAGTTTTGCTTCATGATTTGCTGCTGTTCAGGGGCACCGGGCTTCAGCAAAATGGCAGCCTCCAGCAAGAAGAAACAGGAGCAAGGCAATTTACAGCACACTCATTTTGGTAGTATAATTATTAATATGGAATGTATGTTATTTGCTAAAGAACATTATATTTTATTAAATTGTTATGGGTAAAGGTCTGCATTACAGAGCTGTCATACTTCACCTGTGTGATCAACAGTTAAAGCGGAAAAGTGGAACTTCCACAGATCTGCTTCCTCCTCCCCTCTGGTGCCACATTTGGCACCTTTCAGGGGGAGGGGAGAAGGGGGAATGGGTACCTGTTTTTGACAGGTACCCTTCCCCACTTCCAGAAGACGGAAGTTCGGCCCCCCTTCTCCTTCCCCCAATTGGATAGAGCAGTAGGAAATGCGTATGCGCAGTAGGGAACGGCTTCACGGATGACGATATGACGAATGGCGGCAGCAGCACCCGACATCTGCCTGGGGCGTCAACATCGCAGGCTCCCTGGGCAGGTAAGTGTCTATATACTAAAAGTCAGCAACTACAGTATTTGCAGCTGCTGACTTTTATTTTTTTTCCCCCAGACGAAACACTGCTGTAAAGAACTGTCATACTTCACATGTGTGACCAGCAGTTAAAGAGTAACTCCAGTATTGTTGAGAAAAAAACATTCCCCTGTGGGTGATCTCTGTACATTACAAGAATTTTAACAAACTTTGTTGCAGATTCTTATCTTTTGTTATTCTGAAGAAAGCACTGTGTGTTTGTCTGTGTCCACGTGGTAAGTGAATCCAATGGGAGTGGTTTCATAATTATCAATCAGCTGCTGCATTTTCAGGACTCTAATGAGGAAAGCTGCAGGGTCTGCATCCCTTTAGACATGATTTCCTATTGGGAGTATATCACCAAAAAGGACATTTTTGTTGCAGGGGATGCCTGAAATCTGACTTGTATCTTAAGGCAGACTTCTGAGAAAATCATCCAGCCAATCACTCAAGCACAAAATGATGTTTCTGGGTGGGGCATTCTGTACACACTCTGTGTTCAGAACTCCTCCAGGTAGCCATATTGCAATACATTTTATAAAAAATTACTGAACTGCAGATTGAAATGGAAAGATGATTTTTAATAACATTCAATCACAATATGACTTAAGTCGCATTTGTATATGTAGCACTACCCCCATAGGAATTGCTGTGTATAGACTTCCCTGGGCTTCTTATCTTGCAGTCAGTTACTAGGGGTTCTCACACAACTGCCCGTACTCTCATCCACTCGTTATCCAATAATCAATACAGGTGTTTGTTTGTGTTTTTTTGGTATTTATTATTGGAACTTGGATAGGAGAAGGGAATAGTGGGATACTCCAATTGGAACTAATTACAGATGAGGACAACTCACCAGGTTAAATGTGGTAACAGACCCTCTGCTATACTATACAACACTTATATGGGAGGAATAAGCCCTTTGCTTGCTCTGGCAGCAGACTTGGTGAAACTGTTTATCTTCAGGACACTCACTAGTATCCCCTTTGACTAACACCCGTCCACTGACTCTTCTAACTGAAGGAATGGCCCTCACAGGACAGGCCCCATGTAGGGTTGCCACCTGTCTGGGATTCACGCGGACAGTTTGGGTTTGGAATCATGCGTCCGGGTTTCAGACTGCCTGAAACCCAGACACATTATTCAGACGGGACTATGGCTTCCTAGCAGGGTTGCTGGCTGCAGTTGTCTCAGCTGAGAGACTCTGTTACATTCTCTTTCACACTGCCCAAAGTCAGCACTAACAATCCCACCCCAAACACACACACAGACAGGAGAGGAGAGAGGGCTCGATCTGCACCTCTTCCTCCCACTCCTACCCCTCTTTGTCTGCCCACAATCCAATCCCCAGTGCTGTGCCTCAGAAAAGGAAATTGGGGGCCTGAAATCTGAAGTCCAGCAGTCTCAGATACATCTGGATTGTGTGTACACTAAGGTAAATCAGGGTCTCAGAGCAACCCTTAAATCAGAATTTCACTTTACACCAGAGGCTACAGTGTTCCCTTTACATCAGAGTCCTCTCCGTACATCAGAGTTCTCAGTTCTCCCCCCTTAAATCATGGTTCACAGAGCATCCCTTATGTTAGAGTTCCCAAAGTTCTCCCTTACATCAGCGTATGCAGAGTTCCCCCTTACAGTGAAAGGGAACTCTGCGGACTCAGATGTAAAAGGGGAACTCTGTGGATTCAGATGTAAAAGGGGAACTCTGTGGACTCTGATGTAAAGGGGGACTCTTGTTATTAACTTCATATGATTAGAAATGTTATTTAATAGCAAAAAATATATGTATAGTTTATATAATAAAGAAAATTGCTGACTGCTACCTAAGTGTTTGGGTTTCAATTGAAGAAAAGGGGGCAACCCTAGCCCCATGACACAGATCTGCTCTCAAAGTAAGCCGAAACTGATTTTTCCTGGTGTGTCTCCCTTCCAGTCAGCTCTGCAGGACATCTGGGTTGCAGCTTTACTCGGATTCAGGCCCTCAGGTCAACCACCTGAGGCTGCATAGCAGCCTGTGCAGAGGAAGGGCAGCCACCCCCTCCGTCCGGGACCCGGCTCCCCAGCCGAAGACCCCGAGTACATGTGCCCTTTGCATATATACAGTCATCCAACATGCACTGAGGCATTTTCCTTGGCCTATCATCAGGGCTGTATCTATGCCTATGCTCTCATTTGTCTGGTTACCTCCCACTGTCCAATAGGCCACCTACTGGACCTGTGTGAAACAGTGAAACATTCAGACAGCATGAGCAGCATCTGAGCACCATGAGCAGACTCTACCAATGGATCCCTGCTCTCTGGTAGGCAGAGAGCATCTAAATTTACCTGGCAGTCTTCCTGGTAAGCAGAAAGACCCAAAAACTATACTCTCTTCTAGCACCTACCTAGAAGGGCGCTACATCTATGCTATATTCATTTTTTTTATTTGCTACGATTAAATAAATGTGATACCTCACCTAAGTGATCAACAGTTAAAGAACTGTCATACTTCACCTGTGTACTCAACAGTTTGAAGGCTGTTGAACTAGTGCAAAGTGCTTATCATAGGTTAGTTTTCTTGAAATGTAGTGTTCTTGTCATTGGCCTGATCAATGTGCAGCATTTGTTTCTGAACTCCGAAGAGACATATTGCAGCAGTAAATCTGCATTGTCATTGCCGGTGTCTGTGTGATCTTTAAAAGGGTGACGCCAATGCTCTCAGTGGGAGGAAGCAGGCCTGAGCTGAGTTAGTCTGCCATGATACCAATAATTCCTCTGACCCAGTTCTTTAAGACATTTGGTTGCACATGGATATGTTACAGATGCATATGCATAGGTGTGCCCAGCCTATTGCATTAGGGTGTGCACCCCAAAGCTCAAGCACGTGTGTGTGTGTGTGCATGTGTATATATACTAACAGTGTCAGTAGAGCAATGGGCGGTGTCAGTAGGGCAGAGATTGGTGTCAGTAAGGCAGTGGACAGTGTCAGAAGTTTTTATTTTTATAATTTTATTTTTTTTATTATTTTTTACAATTTTTTTAGGAGCATTATTAGAGCACTTTGGTGAAATATCAGGGGTTTAAACAGGGGGAATCTGCACCACAGAGTGATTAGGGTGTGCCCAGGCACATCGGGCACACCCTGTGCGCACGCCTATGTGCGTATGTTTAAGCATAGGTGTCTAATGTTCTGATTCCGCTGGGGCATTGGAAATACTTAATAGTGATTGCTTACTCAATTAAATGTGCTAATAGTGGCCTAATCTTAGCAACTGGCCAAATCTTAGCAAGTGACATTCACAAGTACTTGTGTTATAGCTCTATATGCCTGGTTTTCATCGATCGGAAACCTTTTTTATCTTTTTGTCTTAATCTATAGACCCGTGTGCAATGTCATGATGTGATTTATATGGTATATTTGCTCGCTATGATTCTAAAGTTACTAATAGGTCATATATGTTTATCTCGCTGATTGTACTTGCTCTCTTTTTTCTGTAAATGAAATTGACAATAAACATATATTAAAGGGTAACTCCAGTTTCGTGGGGAAAAAATAGCAAATAAAGAAGAAAATAATATAGCGTATACAATTGCGACACAAGTCATATTGTAATTGAATGTCATTAAAAATTACCTTTCCTTTTCAATCTGCAGCTCTGTAATTTTCTGAACATGCATTGCAATATGGCTACCTGGAGTTGCTCTGTACATAGAATGTGTAACGACCACTGCCCAGAAACATCATTTCCTGCTTGTGTGACTGACTTGCCGATTTTCCCAGAAGTCCAAACTAAGATACAAGTCAGATTTCAGGCATCCCCTGCAACAAAAATGTAATTTTTGGTGAGATACTCCCAATAGGAAATCACGTCTAAAGGGATGCAGGCCCAGCAGGTTTCCTCATTAGTGCTCTGCAGCTGCACAACTGATTGATAATTATGAAACCACTCCCAATGGACCAACAGAGGCACAGAGAAATAAACAAGGGTTTCTTCAGAATAACAAAAGGTAGGAATCTGCAACAAAGTTTGTTATAATCCTTGCAATGTACATAGATCACCCAGAGGGGAATTTTTTTTTCTCAACAAAAGTGGAGTTTAGCTTATTAAACATAAAATAGTGCAAATGGATTTACATTCTTACAATCATTATCCCAAAAAACAAAACAGCCTATGCCGGAAGCAAATGGAGGTTAATATTGACGGTCAGACACCACAATTATATGTATTTTGGTGAACTATTTAGACCTTTGGTGACATCCACTGTGTTCTGCTGTAACCTTCACAGGCTTTGTCTGCTGCTGACAGCTGTCAATGTCAGTGAGGGTCTGCAGCATAAAGATCATGCACATTCCTGCCCGTGCTCATGCTAGTATAGGTCATTATAGTCTGTATAAGACCAAGAAGGCAAATGGACCATTCCTGTTTTTAGTTGCATAACGGTTACATTTGTATTAGGCTATGTCCCGATATACTGAAGTGTGCATGCAGAAAAGTTGCTTGGTACATCTTTAAAGTTGAACTCCAGGAAAATATCTAAATGCACAACTGAAATACATTATATTGTCAAAAGTATTGGGGCGCCTGCCTTTACACGCACATGAGCTTTAATGGCATCCCCGTCTTAGTCTGCAGGGTTCAATACTTAGTTGGCCCACCCTTTGCAGCTATAACAGCTTCAACTCTTCTGTGAAGGCTGTCCACAAGGTTTAGGAGTGTCTATGGAAATGTTTGACCATTCTTCCAGAAGCGCATTTCTGAGGTCAGGCACTGATGTGGATGAGAAGGACTGACTCGGTTTCCACTCTAATTCATCCCAAAGGTGTTCTATCTGGTTGAAATCAGGAATCTGTGCTGGCCAGTCAAGTTCCTCCACCCCAAACTCGCTCAACCATGTCTTTATGGACCTTGTTTTGTTTACTGGTCCAAACCATTCGGTGGAGGGGGGACTATGGTGTGGAATTGTTTTTCAGGGGTTGGGCTTAGCCCCTTAGTTCCAGTGAAGGGAACTCTTAAGGTGTCAGCATACCAAGACATTTTGGACAATTTCATGTTTCCAACTTTGTGGGAACAGTTTGGGGATGGCCCCTTCCTGTTACAACATGGCTGCGCACCAGTGCACAAAGCAAGGTCCATAAAGACATGGATGAGCGAGTTTGGGGTGGAGGACCTGGCCTGTACAGAGTCCTGACCTCAACCCGAAAGAACACTTTTGGGATGAATTAGAGTGGAGACTGTGAGCCAGGCCTTCACCGTCCAACATCAGTGCTTGACCTCACAAATGGAAGATGGTCAAACATTCCCATAGACACACTCCTAAACCTTGTGGACAGCCTTCCCAGAAGATTTTAAGCTGTTATAGCTGCAAAGGGTGGGCCAACTCAATATTGAACCCTACGAACTAAGCCATTAAAGTTCATGTGCATGTAAAGGCAAGTGTCCCAATACTTTTGACAATATGCAAGCTGTCTTACCCATGAAAAGATTTTCAATAAACTTCAGTTAATCCAGTGATTCAGGCACCCCTGCTAGACAGCATAGTCATGTCTGTGATCTTCATTTTCTCCTCTGAAGTTAGGCAATACAACTTGCTCCCTGACCCAATTGGGCCTGATTATTATGCAATATTGGAACAGATTAATTTGGCTCCTTCCTGTCTTCAAGCTATCATTTTGAGATAGACAGCACAGGCTATGATTGGCTCACTGTTCTGCCAAACCTTCCCCTAGTCTTGGCATGCAGAGGGTTTTGGGAAGCTGATACAAAGTGATGCAGGTACTTATGCTAGCTGTATTTAAATGTACTCATTATAGATTTATTAAGGGATATGTAACTGGAGTAACTTTTCCCCTCGGTGTTACCTTTATCACTTTATACTGTTCTTGCCTGAATTAGCTTTTATTATATTGTTTCCTGGATATGCCAATATGATAAGCTATTTGTCAATCTAAATAAGCTAGTAAAAAACCCACATGCGTGCATTGCTTGTCATCACGTGAGCAGAAAGATGGGAAAATTGAAAATTCATAGGTATGTAGAAAGATTTACACGAAACTGCTTTGTCAGGTTACAGTATATAGCTAAAGATACTGTATAATACAACTGCAGTTTCATGTCCCATGTACTTCTATGTGTCCTGAAGCTATACAATGCTGCTGTCAATGCAAATGTATTCTGCCTACAGCCATGCTTAAGTTATGTAGCTTGTTTCACATTCTTTATGGAGAAACATCCATGACTTGTGCAATTTTTTTTTCTTTTCCTTTTTTTTTTGCTTTCATTCCTATTTCCTTTGGTGTTTTTTACAGGTGGGGTTAAAAAAAAAATCTTCCTAAAAGAAAAAAAAAACACAAGCCAACACACATTTTGGTGCTTCATATGTCAGAACTATTCCTGGGTATAGTTGAGTCACTGATTCCAGTGGCGGCCTTGTCCATATGGGGTGCAGGGGCGTCACTCCCCTAATCCATGCACCTGGCTCCTAATTTACATACAGGGTGCCGGACGCATGGATTTCAAGGGTTTGTTTTTTTGAAGCACATGATTAGAGCCTGAGGCTCTAATTGGCTTCAAAAAAAGGGTGGGCTTGGGGCACAGAGCACTGCATCCTGAGCAGTGGCGGCTGATGGGTTTTCTTTTGGGGAGGCGGCAAACAACCACCCTTCCTGGAAGCCGTTGGCGCGGCACTACCACCCCCCACTGTCTGCTGGCCGGTCCGGCACTCACCTCATCAAGGCGGCTCCGGTGTCCTCCAGTGTGGTGGGCGGCGGGCTTCCTCCACACCTTTTGCCACATGTCTCCTGCTCCTAGGCACTAGACATCCAATAGGATCGCCTGACACTTTGGCCAATCTCATGACCCGCTTCCTGATTGGCAGGGAGGAGATTTAGTCTGATTCATTTGCTATCGTCACACAACTGGGTGAAATTGGTGCGCCCCGAGCCCACCCTTTTTTGAAGCCTATTATAGCCTCTGGCTCTAATCATGTGCTTCAAATATACACTCCCCCCCACTGGAATCAATAGTCCGGTGCCCTTCATGTAGATCAGGGAGCCGGATGCATGGGCGCGGGGGGCGGCGCCCTAATGGACAGGCCGCCACTGGCCCTGAGCCCACCCAGTTGTGTGACAATAGCAAATTAATATTCTCCTCACGGCCATTCAGGAAGCGGGTCCTGAGACCAGATTGGCCTGGGAGTGTTAGGGCGCTGCGTTCATTTTCCTCTCTGGGAGGGGTTGGGTGATCGCTGTCTTTCCATCCGTCTCCTGCGGTGGGGCTATGACATTGATTTGCCGCCCCCGCCCCCCAAAAATATTGAGCACCAGCCACCACTGGCTGATTCCAAAAATGGCAGACATTTTTCCCTATCAGCTCTAGTTTTTGAGATAAAGCATAAATGCCATATAGCATTCTTCACTCTAGTTGCCCATTAAAAATCAGGATATAAATATAGCCAAATACGTCGGGATGATTCAGGCAGCACTGTTGTGAAGTAACCATAACCTCTATGGTGCTTGCTCTGCAAAAATGAAAAAAAATTAGTGGCAATGCACACACACCTCCTATACCAGGGATCTTAAATGACGGTCCATGAGCTGTTGTGGGACTACACTTCCCATGAGGCAATGTGAAACTTTGACATTCACAGACATGATGGGAATTGTAGTTCCTGAACAACTGATCATTACTAGGGTACCACAGATGTCCACAATCCGTTAGCAAATTGTGCCACTACATATCACCAAATTACCTCCTGTACACAGATGAGAATGATACCAATATGGGGGAAAATGTTGGTCATAGCAGCCATTTATTAACAAACAACCAAAAATAGCATTCTTTAGAATAGAAACAATAATAATAATAATCAAATAACCATGAAATAAAGGATGCCAATCTTAGTAGGCACAAAGAGCCAACATTAGGTTTGTATCTGCGTGAGCATGGCTACTTACAGATACTCAGCCGCACTACGTCAGCATGGGGACAACCCACCTCCCCGCAGAAATCTCCTAGTTACTAGAGTTGAGCGAACCTCTGGAAGTTCGGGTTCTGCTGGTCCGTCCGAACTTCGGGACAAAGTCCGGGTCCGGGTCCGGACGGAACCCGAACGATCGCACGGAGCCCCTCCACCCAACAGGGGTACGACTGCATCACGCCGACTCATAGACATTCATCGGTACGAGTGCGTCTATGTTTGGATTACAACCGAGAAACACGGATGATTCTAACCGTAGGAAATAAAGTACCAATAAACTAATAATAATAATAACAAAGATAAGATTTCTTACGATAAAAACCAACAAACAATTATTTACCGACGATACTGGTTGTAAAAGGGGGTATAACCATAGTAAGAGTAGACACATGTCCTCCATTAAACCACTATACATCACCGTGTTAAACGATTGCCTA
>BLSH010339801.1:138555-148629 GCA_018402905.1 Glandirana rugosa
CCTAATTTCTGCTATCTGTCCTCAGAGCAACAGCACAGACAGCAGTAGTAAAGTAATCTATCTCAGGATGCAGGATCAGGTCTTAAAATGTCTCAAATCTGTCCCTCACGCAGTCAGCTACCTTTCCCTACACTAACCCAAGGAGCATGTGACTGCAGCACTGTGACTCCAGCTTATAAAGAGGCTGGGTCACATGATGCACCGGCCAATCACAGCCATGCCATTAGTAGGCATGGATGTGATGGCTTCTAAGGGCAAACCAGTGAAACACTTGTTGATTGGCTGCCCTGCAGCTTCTCAACACGTGGAGTAAAATAGCAGAACCCCGGACCGAACCCGAACGATTTTTGAAATGTCCGGGTCCGGGTCCGTGCCACGGACACCCGAAAGTTCGGTACGGACCCGAACGTTACAGTCCGGGTTCGCTCAACACTACTAGTTACAGCTTCGCAGTTAACCCACCATTAACTGAAATACAACAGAGGACTCCATACCTTAAATGGGTCCATACTATGAACTATTACAGAAAATATGAATGCCTCCGAAGACCCCAACCTCCAGCACCCTATGGCCAACACTAGAACAGATCCAGCGCAGAGTGGGAGGGTGGGAAGTTTCTTCCATTTGGTTCCAACTGCTTTTCCGCCTTTCAAATCCCACCCTGTATACCCCCCTGCAGCCTTCCTACTCTCTACAAATTGGCCAATCCTGGCACATAACTTCTACTCTCCTGATGTTACTAATTACCCCTATCCTTCCTTGCTTCCACTGCTCCCCTAGTCATGTAGCCCTTCGCATATATATGTATTTTTTTCTTCGGGCCTATCTTAAAGCGGAGTTCCACCTTTTTAAAAGTCAGCAGCTACAAAAAGTGTAGCTGCTGTCTTTTAATAATCAGACACTCACCTGTCCAATGCTCCAGCAATGCGGCCGCCCGCTGCCTCGCTTATCTCCCCCCCGTGCAGCGCCGCACTGCGCATGTGGAGCTGACCAGTGACGTGTCCCAGAAGATCACCGGGAGGGAGGGGGAGGAAGGCGAACTTCCTTCCTGTGCTGCAGCACCAGGAGAGGAAGTGGAGCTGGGACCCTGTCAAAACATGGTCCCCGCTCCCCCCCCAAAAAAATTACATGCCAATTGTGGCATGTCGGGGGGTCACCTACACTTAAAGCGGAAGTTCAACTTTTGGGTGGAACTCCGCTTTACTATAATACAATTATTAACTTACAGTTTAGAATCCAATGTTTCTGATGTAAAATTACACTTGGAAGTACATAAACACTCTCACTATATCTACTAACATGTACGCAAATTCACAAATTAGGTAACAGAAGAACAAGTTGATCAGAAAGATCTTTTCAAAAATGGACAAAAGATTGATATGAATTCTTGATCTTGGTTTGATCAGATGCTTTTAAGGGCAGAGAAAACATCTGGGGTTTAACTGACCCCAGATCTCTCCATAAAGAGTATGTGTCACTGCCTATTGATGTCACAAGGGATGCTTACATTCTTTGTGACAATAATAAAAGTGATTAAAAAAAAAATTAAGAAATGCTGGAAAAAAAAATAAAACATAAAAAATAATTAAATAGAAAAAAAAATGTAAAGCACCACCGCCCCCCCTGTGCTCAAGCACAAAGGCGAATGCATACGTTGGTCGCGCGCTCATACATAAATGGCAATTGCACCATACATGTGAGGTATTGCCAAGAAAGTCAAAGCAAGAAAAATAATTCTAGCACCAGACCTCCTCTGTAAGGCTGGAGTCAGACATGCTATGGCCAACGGTCCCACCAGGGGTCCGGTGCCTCCCTGTTCTCTGATTCAGATGCGAATCGGGTCCGAATTTCTGCCTGAATTCGCACCTCAAGACGCACAAGACCCTTTCCAAATCTGGACCATGGCTGTCCTGGAGGTGTGTGAACCGGCTCCATTGCGAGCTGGTCACACTCTCATGTCATGCGAATTGGATGCAGTGAAAACCCACATTCAATTTGCATAATTCTAACTCTAAACTCTAAACTGGTAACCTTGTAAAGTGTCACCTACTGAGATTTTTAAATACTGTAGTTTGGTGCCATTCCACCAATTTTAAAGTGTGACATGTATCTATTTACTCGTTGTAACGTCATCTTTTATATTTTACCAAAAAATCGGATTACATATTTTGTATTATGTGCACTGAAATTCATTCAAGTGTTCCCAGAAATTTGCATTTGAGAAACCACTGCGCAAATACTGTGTGACATAAAACATCACAAAACCCACCATTTTATCCTCTAGGGCCTCTGCTAAAATAATGTTTGGGGGTTCTAAGTAGTTTTCTAGCAAAAAAACACAGATTACTTACATTTTACTTGTAAGCAAAAAGTGACAGAAAAGGCCTGGTTAGGTTTCAGTTGCACACATTTCCAAACATACAGTATCTCACAAAAGGGAGTACACGGCTCACACTTTCGTAAATATTTTATTATATCTTTTCATGTGACAACACTGAAGAAATGACACTTTGCTACAATCTAAAGTAGTGAGTGTGCAGCTTGTATAACAGTGTAAATTTGCTGTCCCCTCAAAATAACTCAACACACAGCCATTGATGTCTTACCCACTGGCAACAAAAGTAAGTACACCCCAAGTGAAAATGTCCAAACTGGGCCCAAATTGTCAATATTTTGTGTGGCCACCATTATTTTCCAGCATTGCCTTAACCCTCTTGGGCATGGAGTTCACCAGAGCTTCACAGGTTGCCACTGGGATCCTCTTTCACTCCTCCATGATGACATCACAGAGCTGGTGGATATTAGAGACCTTGCACTCCTCCACCTTCCGTTTGAGGATGCCCCATAGGGTTTAGGTCTGGAGACATGCTTGGCCAGTCCATCACCTTTTCCTGCAGCTTCTTTAGCAAGGCATTGGTCGCCTTGGAGGTGTGTTTGGGGTCATTATCATGTTGGAATACTGCTCTGTGTTCCAGTCTCCGAAGGGAGGGTATCATGCTCTGCTTCAGTATGTCACAGTACATGTTGGCATTCATGGTTCTCTCAATGAACTGTAGTTTCCCAGTGCCGGCAGCACTCATGCAGCCCCAGACCATGACACTCCCACCACCATACTTGACTGTAGGCAAGACACACTTGTCTTTGTACTCCTCACCTGGTTGCCATCACACACTCTTGACACCATCTGAACCAAGTAAGTTTTTATCTTGGTCTCATCAGACCACAGGACTTGGTTCCAGTAATCCATGTCCTTAGTCTGCTTGTCTTCAGCAAACTGTTTGTGGGCCTTCTTGGGCATCATCTATAGAAGATGCTTCCTTCTGGGATGACAGCCATGCAGACCAATTTGATGCAGTGTGCGGCATATGGTCTGAACACTAACAGGCTGACCCCCCACCTCTTGAACCTCTGCAGCAATGCAGGCAGCACTCATACATCTATTTCCCAAAGACAACCTCTGGATATGACGCTGAGCATGTGCACTCAACTTCTTCTGTTAAACCGCTGTATGGTCTTGGCCACCGTGCTGCAGCTCAGTTTTAGGGTCTTGGCAATCTTCTTATAGTCTAGGCAATCTTTATGTAGAGCAACAATTCTTTTTTCAGATCCTCAGAGAGCTCTTTGCCATGAGGTGGCCATGTTGAACTTCCAGTGACCAGTATGAGAGAGTGAGAGCAATAACACCAAATTTAACATACCTGCTCCCTATTTACACCTGAGACCTTGTAACACTAACGAGTCACATGACACCGGGGAGGGAAAATGGCTAAATGGGTCCAATTTGGACATTTTCACTTAGGGGTATACTCACTTTTGTTGCCAGCGGTTTAGACATTAATGGCTGTGTGTTGAGTTATTTTGAGGGGACAGCAAATTTACACTGTTATACAAGCTGTACACTCACTACTTTACATTGTAGCAAAGTGTAATTTCTTCAGTGTTGTCACATGAAAAGATATAAAATATTTACAAAAATGTGTAGGGTGTACTCACGTTTGTGAGATACTGTATGTGGAAGCCTGAGTGCCTCACAAAGGCTCTTCTTTATCTGCGGCCCTAACTCTAAATGTGAGAATCTGCAAGTTGGAGTTTAAGGTTTATAGCAGTGGATAAATTAAGGGTAGGTGGGCTCTGGCCCATTCCTCCTGATGGGATAGGCCTTGCTGTTATGTTACTTCCATTTTATTTGTACAAGTCCCCATGATAGATTCCCCTTTATCTTGCTTTGGCTTGCATCAGCTGCCAATGCCTTGGTATGTAGGCCTAAGGTCAAGTAACAGTCCGCATACATTTAGTGGGAAACGAGAATCAGTGTAAACTAGCTTAAACCGGTTATAACTGCTTATATTACTGCTATGTCATCATGTCTACTGCGCATGTGTCAAGTCTCGAAAGTTCCATATGACGTGTACTGCCTTATAAAGAACGCCCCCACGCGTCACAATACAGACAATTCCCTGATTAACTATGCTGAGTGCGTGTGTTTTCTTTATTATCCATGGATTGTCTCCAGACATGTCTGTTGATCACTGAGGTGCCTGTCCGAGGTCCAAGAGCTAGCCAAGAATACTATAACCCCTTCCTTTCAGCTTGGAGACCACCTTCGGTAAGTAATACTTGTCTTGTTGATGGAGATTGCATTGCCATAGGTACGGATGTCTCCAAGACACATTTGAATCTGAAAGGCTAAAATAATATCCTCCTGTTGAGATAAAAGTAAAACGAACTGGCCAGTTAGAGTGCTGTGATAAGCACCGGGGAAGTCTGGGACTCCCGAGTATATAGAGAAATAAGAAAAGCGCTTTGATAAGCACCGGAGAAGTCTGGGACACCTGAGTATAGAGAGAAATAAGAAAAGTGCTTTGATAAGCACCAGGGAAGTCTGGGACCCCGGAACATAAGTAAGAAACAGAGATAAGACTGACGACAGTGCACATCGTGATTTCTTTACTTTTGCTTTCTCTCTCTCTGTCGCATGGAAAATGTTTTAAATGGAGAGAACTGGCTTGATTAAGCCCCATATGGTATAAGAGAGATAATAAGAAAAAGAACAAAATGTGAATAAATCATAATAAGATTTTTCAGAAATTACATGAGTGTGAGTCAGAAATAGATAGACCCACATGCCATTTTCCAAGCCACCCTCCCCTTATGTCCCGAAGCCTAAATGGGGGGGATGATGAGCTGACCGTTGAGATTGTGGAGCTACAGTGGCGTGCAGGATGTGTGTATATGTTGAGCTCTTTGTGTTGTGATGAGAAATGTTTTATGAGGAGGTTAAATGTATTTTGTTCTTTCTGTAGTCAATGTGATAAGTGTGGCTGATTTATAACATAAGTTTCGCTACTTATGTTTGAGAGTCTATGTGAGTTTAATATTGAGAGAGATGATTTGACATCCCCCGTCCCCTTGTTCTGTGTGTTTCTGTGTAAAAGGATGAGACAGGCTTATAGCCACATTCCTTCTCTCCTTTGATTTATTTATTTATTTTCAGGTACTTGTATAGCGCTGTCGGTTTGCACGGTGCTTTGTATGTATATTGTGTGTTCACATCGGTCCCTACCTTCAGGAAGCTTTCATCTAATAGAGATATACTGTGTAAGACATTTTGTGTGAGGAGCTAGGTCTGTGAAATGTAGGGCAATGTGTTATGTTTCAAACAACTATAAAATAGTAGTATGACATGTGTTGCTGAAAAGTAAGTGATGTAAAAAATAAAAACTTTGTAAGGTAAAGGACATTTTTAAATACTTTTTGTAGAAATAAAATCCTAGTTGAAATGGTTCGTTTTGCTATGTAACTCTAGCATTATTTGAAACAAAGAAAAAAAATGTGTGCAACCAATGCCCTATAAATTCCTAAAAGGTAGCCATGAATATTATAATTATTTAAATGTTTAGGTCTCCATTCCAGCCTATTGGGCATGGAAAGGGAAAAGGCTCCACCCACTGATAAAAACCTGGTTGTAACCTTTAATGAAAATCATTTGAACAAGACAGTTGACTAGTAAAGACCAGGCTTAGATAATTTTTATTTAACAGTATATGATAGGACAATAGTGAATGATCACTGGAGATTTATGTCTATGTATGTATTGTCTTGATTAATGATTGTAATAAAGTGTGATACTTTAGAATACAACACTAATGATTGTTTTATAAGTTTTTGTTAATACAGAAATGACCAGATTTAATTCAACAAGTTTTCAAGATTTGTATGGGAAGAGGTTGAAAAAGAAAAATCAATGGATTTGGTGTTGTATAATCTTTGTGCAAAATGTTATGAACATACTATAAAGGTTATGGTGAATTATTATTGATAATTTTTGATGGACGTCCTTTAATGAAAATCCACGTGGTGATAATTAATTATGAATTTATTTCATATGGGTAGAAAAGAATGCACTCTTATTAAACAATATGGCCATATGTTTTGTATTTTGTGATTAATTTGTGTTTATTGCTAACCAGTTGTTTATTTCTAGGAGGGAAATGTAATGATAATTCACTAAGATCTTTCATTTTGTTTAGTTTCTAGATAGTGCTAAAAAAAGTAAAGCATCAATCCACCTGTCTGATATGGTTTGATGTCCGAGAACTAAAGATGAAGATTACAGCACACAGTTTGCATCACCATAATTGTTAATATTTCGTTTATTTATGTAAACATTAATATCAAAACCACAAAGAAGGGTGGGATTGTAGTGCAATCCACCAAGGTCCCGATTGTGGCAGACACCCACGGCCCACCTCCAGGTAGGACAGAGTATGGGCAGAAAATTCTTTTGATGTTGTCCTCATTTCCTGTACCCCCTACAAGGCCACTCTTAAGGCTCTTAAGGCATGGACACAACCTGTGTACCATAAACAGTATCCTTTATCAAAAGAAAAGGAGGAAGGTATTGCCCCAGTGGTAGCTACAGATTTGTACATGATCTGAGAGCCATAAATGAACTTGTGGTCCCCTTCGCCCCAATAGTGCCAGATGTGCCATCACTCCTGTCCTCCATTCCATCCGATGGTGTTTTACAGTGATTGATCTGGCAAATGTTTTTTTTTCGTCCCTGTGGATAAGGAGACATGACCAATCTTTGCCTTCTGTTTAAAGAATTGCCAACTTATCTGGTGTAGCATGCCCCAAGGCTATGTGGACTCACCTGTAGTCTACTCGATTGTACTCCAGGCCACACTGAGCTCCTGTACTTCCCGTCATTGTTCGGTCCTACTTCAAATTAGGCAGCCGGACAGGAGGACAGTGTGGATCTCATAAACTGTGTATTTGAAAATGGTCACAAAGTGTCTAGAAAGAAATTACAGTGGTGCCAGAAAACTGTTGCGTACCTTGGTTTTGTCCTCACAAAAGGAGAAAGGAAAGTCAGTCACAAAAGAGCTGCGGCTCTCATGGGTCTGCCCCACCCACTGACCAAGAAGGACATGCTTACCTTCCTTGGCATGATTGGTTACTGCCTCCAATGAATACCTGACTGTTCCTACTATGACAATCTCGTGAGACATGCCACAGGTTCTGATATGCCAGATTGTGTAAATTGGTCAAAGGAAATGTGTAATGCTTTTGTGTATTTGAAAAATGCTATGGTAACGGCTTCTAATCTAGGCCTGCCTGATTATGGCAAGATGATTTGCCAGGGACAACTGTAAAACCAAGGCGGGAGTCCTAGCTCGGGAACATGGAAGCAAGCTCTGCCCTGTTGGTTTTTTCTCAAAGATGGTTCCAGTACAGGTTCAAGGCATGCCTGCGTGTCTCAGAGCTTTAGCATCCTGTGTGATGGTGGTGAAAATGGCTACATCATTCACTCTGGGACAGGATACCACTTTAAGCACCCAACATATGTCGGCCCAAAGGCTTAGTGGTTATAAGGTTATACTGCTCTCCTACCCTAAGCTAAAGATAAAATATGCTTCTCCTACCTCAGGCCCAGCCCCAATCCTCAATGTTTTGTTAGAATTAAAAGGAGAACAGAATGAGATTGTTCCACAACATGATTGTTTGGATCTCATCCATCAGGACACGCCCCCAAGACAGGACATGTCTTCTGTGGTCCTTCCAGATGCACAGAATGTGTTTGTGGATGGCTCTTGTTCAAGGCCCAATGACAACACATATCATGCAGTATATGGTGTTGTACAATTACCAGACAAAATTCTAGAGGCAAAATCAATTCTTTACTAGTCATCCCATGCTGCAGAACTGATAGCCCTCACAAGAGCTTGCCAGCTTCTTGAAGGACAAGATGTGCATATATCAAAGAACTACTAAAAAAGCTATACAGCTACCTAGGTTCATTGCCATTTTACATTGCAGGGCACACATAGGCCAGCAAACTGATATAGCCAAAGGAAATGCCCTAGCAGATAGAGCAGTGAAGGAAGCCGCATCCACTCAAAATGCAACCACCCAAATGCCTTTGCTCATGTCATAAATGCTATTTTTAGACCAGATATTTCAAGATTTACAGACATATGCCACGGACATAGATATCCTAGGTTCACCTACAGATAGACTTTACACATATGTCAAAGGTGGGTAAAAGACAGGAGAACCTTTTGGTGATCGTGGATATGTTTTCACGATGGCCTGAGGTCTTTGTAACCACAAGAGAAGATGTCCAAACAGTTGTAAAAATTCTTACACAAGAGATTATTCCCAGGTGGGGATGTCCTCTCTAGATTAACTCAGCCTATAATAAGGCTTACCTGTAGGTAATGTGAGTATCTTCTAAACCTGCACAGTTTAGGAGATATTCAGAGAGCATGCAGCCGATGACATCATCGGCGCATGCGCTCTGAAGGTCCAGTTTACAGTGTCGGACCTTCAGAGCCCGTGCTGGAAACGGTGGCTCCCGCATGCATGTGTGGGTGTGACGTCATCATGGCTCTGGCCACTTACAGCGATGGAGCCTGCGAACCCAGAAGAAACACAGAGGGAAGATGTCAGCTGTCTCAGTAGTGAGCGGGCGCTGCTGGAAGGGCTTCATTCTAAATTAAGTATTTCATAATGTGCTAGTGTGCATCGCACACCGTGTTAGTGTGCATCGCATAATGTGCTAGTGTGCATTGTTGTCTTACAGGTTTTTTTCCAGCAGTTTACAACCACTTCAAAGGCTTAGGGACACGTTAGATGCCCAGCAAGAGCACAATGACAGCTGAAGGCATCTAATGTGTCCCCACGCCAAAATCCAGAGAACAAGCTATACAAGAAGATGGCAACCAATCCACTTACCAACTAACCAGCAAAAAAAACCTAAATTGACCCTTGCAGTGGCAGCTGGTGTATGAGGGGTGCTTGGGCGCCGCCTCCCAGCCGGCTACAAAAAAAAAAAAATGTCAGCCCCTCCCCCCTGCAGGTGTCATCAGTACATTGATTTTATTTATTTATTAATTTTTTCGGCTCCTTGGCTGTTACCTGACAGCCAAGTAGTGAGCCTATTGGTCAGCCATTATAAGCTATGTGGGTGCGCTGAACAGCCGCACACGCATAGCTTGATTGGCTGCCTCTGGCTCAGTGTGATTGGATGCGGTGGCCGGGGGCAGGTCACTGTGGCAGCGGATGTGACTCCCGCTCCCACAGAGACCCTGACTCCCTGGTGACCGCCCGACCATGAGGGACAGCTGCTTTCCACATGCCGATCTCTGCAAAAATCCTGCCTATTGGATGGGGTAAGTGCGGGACTTGTCCCGACCTCGGGGGGGTGTCTTTGTAATGTACCCCACCTATGTCTCTGGCTGCATAACTGCCCCACCTGTGTCACTGGCTGCATAACTGCCCCCACCTGTGTCACTGGCTGCAAACTGCCCCCACCTGTCTCACTGGCTGCATAACTGCCCCCACCTGTGTCACTGGCTGCATAACTGCCCCCACCTGTGTCACTGGCTGCATAACTGTCCCACCTGTGTCACTGGATGCATAACTGCCCCCACCTGTGTCACTGGCTGCATAACTGCCCCCACCTGTGTCACTGGCTGCAAACTGCCCCCACCTGTGTCACTGGTTGCAAACTGCCCTCACTGTGTCCACCACCCGTCAAACGTTGGTCACTGTGTCCACCCCCGTCAA
>BLSH010339801.1:152784-163525 GCA_018402905.1 Glandirana rugosa
CAGTAGAGGAACAAAACGGTAACTAGAGGGACATAGTGCTTACCCTGGTCGTGGTTAGACGGCCTAAAAAACGATGTGACGTGGACTCGCCGAAGTGGGAAGAGAACGAAACCTATGTCCCTGAATATTTCGGAAACGACTTCATTCTACCGGTGGTGCCCAATGGACCTACGTTACATCGGTTAGCCTTACGACTGAAGTCCCTGGTTCTTTGGTTCCTCTTTGGCCTAAAGAGGACTGAAGGAGAGGTCCGACACCATAACGAGTCCAACTCACGGTCTGTATCCAAAGCAAGAGAAGGGTGAAGCCGCTCAGGTGCAGTGTAGCAAAAAATCCGGCAGATTGGTGCTGGTCCCATTCGTGATACAGGGAGATCAATGGCAAAACAAGGAGATGACCACACACATACTGCACCGGATTGCTGGAAAACCAATTGTAGTTTATTGAATGCAGTACATCACAAAGTTGCAAACATGATAACAGATATCGACATATCCATGGATGGAAAAGGGTTAATGCGTTTCACAGCGCTTACGTCTGCTTATTCATAACCTGCGATTTATAAGTCCCTGCCCCCAGGTTTTGGCCTGTTTTTGTGTAGTGGTTAGAGTCCGCTTCCTCCACTGTAGGTGGCACTCAACCTGAACGATATCACAGCCTGGAGAGGAAGTCAGGGGAAACCTGATTTCTCCTTGGTTTTTGGTCCCTGAAGGCAGCATTCCGATTGGCTACGTTGCATCCAGGTGACCCCTGGTCGCCATCTTGGGTCAGCAAATGATTTATAAGTCCCTGCCCCCAGGTTTTGGCCTGTTTTTGTGTAGTAGTTAGAGTCTGCTATCTCCAATGTAGGTGGCGCTCAATCAGAGTGGTACCACAGCCTGGAGAGGAAGTCAGGAGAAGCCTGGTTTCTCCATGGTTTCTTGGTCCCTTAAGGCAGCATTCCGATTGGCTACACTGCATCCAGATGACCCCTGGTGGCCATCTTGGGTCAGCAAGGGCTTTATAAGTCCCTACCTCCAGGTTTTGGCCTGTTTTCATGTAGTGGTTAGAGCAGGGAAAAAGCACCCATCTGTGAAGGAAGGTAGTAGTAGCGGCAGGGAAATGCTCCTGACGAGTAGGGACAGGTTAGGAACACGCAATCCTGCTATGGAAGCCTCCCCTTTTAGAGCGGACCAGCCAAGCCACATTCCGCCCTCTGAAGACAAACACTGTCAGTGCATCTTTACCCGCTGTATCTCAGTATTGAACAGAACTATGAGTGTTTCCCTGGCATGGAGTTCTCTCGATGAGGTTGTCTGTTCAGTTGAGACTTTCTGTAAATAAAAAGTTCTTGCTCCTGCAACCAGACTGTGTCATTGCTTCCCACACCACACGGCACCTACCCACATAACGATCGAAGCAAAATTTTCTAACAAGCCGATTTATCAGAAGTCGATCGATAGATCAACTTCTCATGAATAGGCCATAGATGCAACAAAATTTGTCCATTTTCTGCTGAACTGGCCAAATTTCAATACATGTATGGCCAGCTTTACTTGCCCTCACTCTCACTGATGTTGGCAATAACACAACCTCTGTCTTAGGACAGGAAGTGTTAGTACATCAGAAAATATGTTAGGTTACATTGATGAGTAGATGGGGACAACTCTGCTCCTCCATTGGCACAGTACAGTAAATGAGTGTTGTCACACTAGAACAGAATGTTTGTTACTGGCAAGATCACCAGGTATAAATAAAGGATGCTTTGGGGTTTAAATATACTTGAATTATGTAGCATTAGGAATTAGAGAATCTGAACTCTGTTATCTCCGATAATGCAGTAACCTGTTAATAATTAACTGGGTAAACACTTATGAATTTCATGTAGATTTCCGAAAACTATTCTGGAAATTTGCCACTGTTAGGTTATACATGGTACAGTGAGATAAAAGTATAGAAAGTCACCTAGAAACTAAATAATTAATGTTAGCAGATCAATGTTGTCTCTTTCTGCAGACAACAAAGTCACATGTCAAGAAGAAAGAGATGGAAATCATGAAATCCAAGCTTTTTGGCTTTTTGGGTTGGAAGTGTTTTATGAGACCGCCAGGTGAAAATAAAGGAAGAAAAAGCTGAAGAAAAAAATAAAATAAATGTAGCCACCACATTTAAAACTGTTCCTGCCAATTTAAGATGAGGTGGCTACATTCGCTCAATTGGTAGTCCCGTTGCCTCCCACCTGCTCGACATCCCTTGGTTGATAAAGGAGCTGAATCCCTCGATTGAAAAATCAAAGGAAAATTGTTACCCAAACAGTACCTGTATCATATGCAGCTATTGTTTGAGTATTTTGACAGCTGACAGCGCTGGCTGTCAAAATACAATAGCTGAGGGAGATTTGTCCATCTGCATTGTGTGTTTTCTCATCACGTACCTGGTGATGACTGGAATGTGGTGGAAGCCTCTCTTGCACCTCCTGCTCAACGCTTCTGAAGGTGGAAACAAAGAGCGCGAGGGCACGGAGTGGCACATGTGCTGGACTAGCTGGCAGACGAAGTCTGATATACTGGATATCCAGATTGAGGCGTGGATCGCACGCCACCGCAAGTTTGATATATCCATCCGCACATGCTGTGGACACCTTGGTGCCAGGATTGGCACTGTCACATGTGAGTGCAAATTTTGTCATTTTTAAAACCATTTCTAAATAAAACTTACTATACCATAAGAACTCTCTTTTGTATCCCTGGTGGAGTCTGTTCTCAGTCTGTTTTTGAAGGAGGGGGTCCGACAGCGGAGAGATGTTTTGCCCAGGATCATATTGGTTCATTCAATAAAGCGTATTTTGACCCACGATAAAAAGTGGTCAAACACCTCTGGTGAGTTGCCATCTACTACATGAGCACTAGTGGTGAAGCATTTATTTGAAGATCTAATAAAACAGAAGAATCCTTATATTTATGGTGTTGGGATTGTCACTTTTGGACTTTATTAACTTTGCTATATACACATGATTCACTTATAATGTTATATATAAGTTGATTATGACATTTATGATGATTTTTAGCACCATTTCCTTTACTTTTGTTTTATCACCATAAAAAGCAGTATGTTTAACCAACTAATAATTAATCACTTTAACCCGCGCAGATATACAGTGGCAGGGCGGCCCTCCTGCGCAAAGTCACGTACCTGTACAAGATTTTGTGCAATGGGTCGACGCACATACTGCTGGTGGCCTGCTCCTGCTGAGATTGGACACAGAAAGAGCCAACCAGTGGGTCCAGTGGACATGATGTCCGCAGGGACCCACCGACTGTTCTCAGGAGAGGCAGAACGGCTGTCCGGCTATGTAAACAAGGCAGAATGCTGTTCTGTGAGAGGGGGAGATGGAGATCTTGTGTTTCTGCTATGGATAATCTCTGCTAATCTCTGTCTTCCCCCAGTCAAAGTATCCCCCACTCAGTTAGAAAGCACTCCCTAGGAGCACATTCAAGCAGTTGGTAGCCCCTGATGTTAACCCCTTCCCTGCCAGTGTCATTAGTACATTGACGGTGCATTTTTTTTAGCACTGATCACTGTATTCGTTTCACTGGTCCCCAAAAGGTGTCACATAGAGTCAGATTTGTCCGCCGCAATGTCGCAGTCCTGCTAAAAAATGCTAATCGCTGCCATTACTAGTAAAAAAAAAGAAAGTTCAATAAATATATCCCATAGTATGTAGACGCTATAACTTTTGCGCAAACCAATCAATATACACCTATTGGGATTTTTTTTACCAAAAATACAGAATCTCACAAAAGTGAGTACACCCCTCACATTTTTGTAAATATTTTATTATATATTTTTATGTGGCAACACTGAATAAATGACACTTTGCTACAATGTAAAGTAGTGAGTGTACAGCTTGTATAACAATGTAAATTTGCTATCCCCTCAAAATAACTCAACACACATCCATTAATGTCTAAACTAAGTGAAAATGTAGAAATTTGTCCCAACTAGCCATTTTCCCTCCCTGGTGTCATGTGACTTGTTAGTTTTACAAAGTCTCAACCGTGAATGGGGAGCAGGTGTGTTAAATTTGGTGTTATCGCTCTCACTCTCTCATACTGGTCACTGGAAGTTCAGCATGGCACCACATGGCAAAGAACTCTCTGAGGATCTGAAAAAAAGAATTGTTGCTCTACATAAAGATGGCCTAGGCTATTAGAATATTGCCAAGACCCTGAAACTGAGCTGCAGCACGGTGGCCATGATCATACAGCGGTTTAACAGGACAGGTTCCACTCAGAACAGGCCTCGCCATGGTCACCAAAGAAGTTGAGTGCACATGCTCAGCGTCATATCCAGAGGTTGTCTTTGGGAAATAGATGTAATAGAGTGCTGCCAGCATTGCTGCAGAGGTTGAAGGGATGGGGGGTCAGCCGGTCAGTGCTCAGACCATACACCGCACACTGTATCAAATTGGTCTGCATGGCTGTCATCCCAGAAGGAAGCCTCTTCTAAAGAGGATGTACAAGAAAGCCTGCACACAGTTTGCTGAAGACAAGCAGACTAAGGACATGGATCACTGGAACCATGTCCTGTGGTCATATGAGACCAAGATAAAGTTACTTGGTTCAGATGGTGTCAAGCGTGTATGGCGGCAACCAGGTGAGGAGTGCAAAGACGAGTGTGTCTTGCCTACAGTCAAGCATGGTGGTGGGAGTGTCATGTTCAGGGGCTGCATGAGTGCTGCCGGCACTGGGGAGCTACAGTTCACTGAGAGAACCATGAATGCCAACATGTACTGTGACCTACTGAAGCAGAGCATGATCCTCTCCCTTCAGAGACTGGGCTGCAGGGCAGTATTCCAACATGATGACCTTGCTAATGAAGCTGAGGTTAAAGGTAATTGACTGGCCAAGCACGTCTCCAGACCTAAACCCTATTGAGCATCTTTGGGGCATCCTCAAACAGAAGGTGGGGAAGCGCAAGGTCTCTAACATCCACCAGCTCCTTGAAGACGTCATGGAGGAGTGGAAGAGAACTCCAGTGGCAACCTGTGAAGCTCTGGTGAAGTCCATGCTCAAGAGGGTTAAGGCAGTGCTGGAAAATAATGGTGGCCACATAAAATATTGACACTTTGGGCCCAATTAGGACATTTTAGGACTTACACTGCTTTACAAGCTGTAGACTCACTACTTTACGTTGTAGCAAAGTGTCATTTCTTCAGTGTTGTCACATGAAAATATATAATAAAATATTTACAAAAATGTGAGGGGTGTACTCACTTTTGTGAGATACTGTATGTAGTAGAATACATATTGGCCTAAATTGATGAAAAAATTAAATGTTTTACATTTTTTTATTGGGTATGTTTTATAGCATAAAGTGAAAAATATTGTTGTTTTTTTTTCAACATTGTCGCTCTTTTTTGTTTCTAGTGTAAAATTAAAAACAGCAGAGGTGATCAAATACCACCAAAAGAAAACTCTATTTGTGGGAGAAAAAAAAATTATTTGGGTACAGCGTTGCACGACTGCACAATTATTAGTTAAAGTAACGCAGTGCCGTATTGCAAAAAATGGACTGGTCATGAAGGGGGGGGGGGGGGGTGAACCTTCTGGCGCTGAAGTGGTTAAGGGATATAATGTAATTTGGGCTAGAGAAAAAAGCAGCACTTCGCAGAGAAATCCTCTATGAAGTCATCACGCATTCCTCTTAAATTTTAAGGTCTACAGTCAGATAGAAATGAAGAGGGCAGCTGTCGGAGATTCTAAACTTCTAGTGACAAATGTTGTAAGACCGGAGATAAATGGCATGACATGTGGCAAAACCCCTTATAGAAACCTCTGTCTAACAAGTGAAATGAGACAACTTACAAGAAACAGCGGCACATCACGTTAGCACACAAATTGCTCCCAAATGGAAAGGGTTTTGTAATATTTACAGCTGAGACACATGATGGTTTTCATGCCTCATTCCTTTTTTTTCTTCTAATAAAGGTCAAGAACATAATTGGCGAAACTGAAGCTGTCTAGATCCTTCAATAAATGCAGATGTAACACAAATAAAGACTACTCAAAGTGGACCTAAGCTCAGAAAGTGAAGATTTGCTACATGATAGGGAACATCTAGAAATTGGACCCAAGCAGTAAAAAAAAAAAAGACGAGGGGGTTTGGGAGTTTGAATGAAGCACGCATACTGGAAGCAATTACCACTGTAGATGTGTCTATAAGTATGATTTTATTATTACACAAGGCATCAAGCAACAGTTTGATCACAGTAATCATAAATAAATGAATGCAGGAGTAAATTCATATATGTACACATGTAACAGGGCACAGAAATACAAGGTGGGTGGCAAAATAACAGTTCGTAGAATATGTTGTCATAGTATAAAATACATGTTCTATATAAAAAATGTACAGTAAAAACTTGAAAGTCCAAATATTAATAAAATTCGAAATTGTGAACGCATGATTGTGGTTCAACGGCTCAACGTGTTTTGTGGGCACTACCACTCATCAGGAGCCATGCAGAGGGTATCTCTAAATATCTCATATAAATCTCATAAAATCTAATCTAATCTAATATAAAATCTCAAAATATATCAGTAGACAATGAGTAGGACTAATAAAACGTGGGGGACCCAAGCAGTGCTTTGAATAATGACCTTATGTCTGGAATTCCTGCTAGGTGAGTGTGCCTAGACTCTGCCTACAGTCTCATTGCTGTATATCTGTACTGTGGGATCTAAAAAATTTTGATAGCCATTTTTTCTTAGTTTTAAATAGAATAGTAAGGGTTAAAACACCTGTCAGTTTATATTGTGTTGTCTGTATCTGTCATGAACCCATAGTTATTCATGTCCTGTCTGTTTGCTTACCTATTGGTTGTTCCAGCTTAGAGGCCATTCACATCACCACAATGTTTTGTGTGTTTGGCTTTGTGTGTTGTTGTTCCTGTTGTATGCTCTATTCTAGTCCATTTCCAGTTACCGATCTTTGGCTTGTTCTGACTATCCCTGCCTGTCTGATACCCCGATCATCGGCTTGTTCTCTGTTTCTCCGGTTTGCTAGTGGCCCTGACCGTTTGCTAGGCCGCTGACTATCCTTTGCTGTTCCTGTGCTGCTGCTTCCTCTCTTCCACCTGAAGCCAGCCGAGCGTAAGCTAGGAGACCCCAGGGGCTGCCACCTGGATCCAGTTGCAGCCAAATCCATCCTCACCACAAGAGGTTCTGGAGAATACCTACTGGCTCTTAGACTCCGCGCCCTGGGGAAACTGATGCACTAGCTCCCTGTGTTCCAGTGTCCGTGCTCCAGGAGCCCCTCTTCCCATACCAGCTGGAACTCATTAGCAGCAGTCAGCTATAGGTCCACAGCCTTGGTGGTGTGCTTCACAATCCTTGGTACGATTCACACCCCAGCGGTGCACACCTGACACCTGACCCCAGGTGTTGTGACAGTATCCTGTTGGAGAGACTTTTATCCACTTCCGGTCCAAAAGATGCAACAGGAATTGATAGAAAATCTCTAAAAAGTGAATAGCTACAAGATTGGCTATTTCTAGAATAGAAATGGAAATCCACAGAAAGTCCTAACCTAATGAATGTCACCACTAGACTGAACACCCAAGCACAATACGAACTATTATTAGCATATAAAAACTACTCTACAACCATCTTCAAGCAAGCCTGGTTAAATAACCCGAGAGCTTCTAACTATAATAAAAAATGTGATATATCACTGTAACTGCTTAAAGACTGCCCACCGCATATATACGGCAGCAGGGCAGCTTTATTGCGTGAAACAATGTACCTGTGCGTTGTTTTGTGTAATAGATACTGTGTGCGCGCACCCGTTTCACAGACAAGGAGCTGATGCGCATGCCCGGTGGACCTGATGTCCTCTCCTAGAGAGGCAGAACAAGGATCTGCCTTTGTAAACAAGGCAGATCCCCATTCTGACAGGGGAGAACATGAAGATCTGCTGTTCCTAGTGATTAGGAACAGCAATCTCTGTGTTGTTCCTGTCAGCACTTCCCCCACATAGTAAGAAAAACACAGAGGGAACACGGTTAACCCCTTGATTGTTCCTAGTGTTAACAGCTTCCCTGCCAGTGTCATTTATATGGTAATCAGTGCATTTTTTTTAGCAGTGATCATAGTATTGGTGTCACTGGCCCCCAAAAAGTGTCACGTAGGGTCAGATTTGTCCGCCGGAATGTCCCAGTCCTGCTAAAAATAGCTGATAGCCACCATTACTAGTAAAAACCATTAAAAAAAAATAAAAGTCCATAAATCTTTCCCATAGTTTAAGGGGGTAAATCCTTCTGGGGCTGAAGTGGTTAATCACAAGTTTGAGATACTAGTATAATATGTATGATAGAACGTCTTCTTGATCAATCTATGCTTACAGTTTGTTCCCATTACAGAAGTTGATTATCAAGAACAATGATAATACCTTGTATTCGTTCACTTGTTCTCTATTATCTGTTTAACAACTTCCACATCGCGTGCAGTATATATACGGCAGCAGTGTGGATGTGTCCAGCGAATCGCCGTAAATAAACGGGGATTTGCGGACTGGCCGCTAGGGGTCATGCATGTGCCGCCGCACTCCGGAGGAGTGTGCCCGCGGCTCGGGTGGACCCGATGTCCACCGGCAAGTCGCGATGAGTGGCCAGAGCCAAAGAACGGGGAACCGCCGATGTATACACGGCGGTTCCCCGCTCTGTCAGTGGGGACATAAGAGATCTACTGATCCCTTTCACTGGGATCAGTTAGATCTCTTATGCCTATAACAGTCCAGCCTCCCCACAGTTAGAACACACCCAGGGAACACAGTTAACCCCTTCACTACCCCCTGCAGATTAACCCCTTCACTGCCAATGCCATTTATACAGTAATCAGTGGACATTTAAATTTCTGATCACTGTATAAATGTCATTGGTCCCAAAAAAGTTACATAGTTACATAGTTAGGTTGAAAAAAGACACAAGTCCATCTAGTTCAACCAAAAAAAAAAAAATGTATATATATATATATATATATATATATATATATATATATATAAAACCAAATAATCCCATATTCAATCCTTCACCCACAGTTGATCCAGAGGAAGGCAAAAAACCCCAGCAAAGCGTGATCCAATTTGCTATAACGGGGGAAAAAAATCCTTCCTGATTCCCTGTGAGGCAATTGGATTCACCCTGGATCAACTTTACCTAAAAATGTTAGTATCCAGTTATATTATTTACATTAAGGAAAGAGTCCAGGACTTTTTTAAAGCAATCAACCGTGCTGGCCAAAACCACCTCTGGAGGGAGTCTATTCCACATTTTCACAGCTCTTACTGTGAAGAAACCTTTCCGTATTTGTAGACAAAATCTTTTTTCCTCTAGACGTAAAGAGTGACCCCTTGTCCTTTGTGATGACCTTAAAGTAAATAACTCAACACCAAGTTCGCTATATGGACCATTTATATATTTGTACATGTTGATCATATCCCCCCTTAATCTCCTCTTCTCAAGAGAGAATAAATTCAGATCCTCTAATCTTTCCTCATAGCTGAGCTCCTCCATGCATCTTATTAGTTTGGTTTCCCTTCTCTGCACTTTCTCCAGTTCCCCGATATCCTTTTTGAGAACTGGTGCCCAAAACTGAACTGCATATTCCACATGAGGTCTTACTAATGATTTGTACAGGGGCAAAATAATGTCTCTATCTCTGGAGTCCATACCTCTCTTAATACAAGAAAGGATTTTGCTTGCTTTGGAAACCGGAGCTTGGCATTGCATGCCATTATTAAGCTTATGATCCAGCAAAACCCCCAGATCCTTCTCCACTATGGAATCCCCCAGTTGTATTCCCCCTAGTATGTATGATGCATTCATATTCTTAGCCCCCAAGTGCATAACTTTACATTTATCAACATTAAACCTCATTTGCCACACAGTCGCCCAATTAGACAGTGCATTGTGGTCGGCTTGTAAGTTAGAGACATCCTGCAAGGACGTTATTCCACTGCATAGCTTGGTGTCATCTGCAAACACTGAAATCGTTCTTTTAATCCCAGACCCTATATCATTTATAAATATATTGAAAAGTAAGGGTCCCAACAATGAGCCTTGGGGTACACCACTGATAACCTTAGACCATTCAGAATAAGAATCATTAAAGCGGAGGTCCGGGCTAAAAAAAAAAATTAAAAGTCAGCAGCTACACATACAGTAGCTGCTGACTTTTAATATTAGGACACTTACCTGTCCTGGACTCCAGCGATGTCGGCACCCGCCGCCGATCTTCGGATCGGGGGGACGGGTGCAGCCGCTTCCATCGCAGGTAAGGGAACCCGGACGTGTAAGCAGTACAGCTTCACGCCGGGCACCTTACCGCGCATGCGCGAGCTCTGCCACGCTCTGCTACTGGCCAGGCGGCCAGTAGCAGAGCGAGCAGGGAGGAGGGAGCCGGCTTCTGACGTCAGCGGCCGCGTCCGCCGGCCAGAACTCCCGGAAGTGTGGAAAAGGACACCTGTCTAAAGACAGGTGTCCTCTTCCCCCTCCCCCCCGAAAGGTGCCAAATGTGACACCTGAGGGGGGGAGGAATCCAACCAGCGGAAGTTCCACTTTAGGGTGGAACTCCGCTTTAACCACTACTCTCTGAATTCGGTCTTTTAGCCAGTTTTCTATCCATTTACAAACTGATCTTTCCAAGCCTGTAGACTTTACCTTACACATTAGCCGTGTGTGGGGAACGTCGACATGACGAAT
>BLSH010339801.1:168798-180302 GCA_018402905.1 Glandirana rugosa
TTACAATATATATATATATATATATATATATATATATATATTTTTTTTTTTTATTGTTTTTAGGAGCCCCATTTGGGGGGGCTTTGGCGAAATGACAAAGGTCTGTCTCACTTTCAAGACAGAGAAAGGAACTGAGGACAGAGCTTCCCCAGTCCCATTCTCTGCAGCCTCAGCTACACTGGACAGTTTACTATGCTTCAGTTATGAATGAACACAGGAGTGATCGGATCAGATCACTCACAGTGTTCTTCAGGAAAGGGAGGGGCGGGTAAATCCAATATTTACTGGCCCGGCCCTTCCCCTGCTCTCCACCCTGAAACATCTCCTGCAGCAGCAGGAGAGGGGGGAAGCTGGAAGCACTGCAGGGGGGAGACAGGGAAGCAGAAAGCAGAGGGAATCGGCACCACACAGGGTGATTAGGGCACACCCAAGCACATCCGGCACACCCTGTGCACACGCCTATGATGAATGGAGACTGAAAATCTAGGCATGTCAATCTCCTAGGTTCAATGAAGCTCCCACTCATCCCCCCCTTTGACTTCCACACTTTACAGGAGACTGAAGTGACGTGGAGGTCAGCAGGAGGAACCAGTGAGAGCTGGGGGACCCAGGACAGTGACACTCCCGGAAGTGTCTTTTTCAATAGAAACATCAGCAGAAGATTTCTCAGGATTCAAACTGTGTTTGGCCACAGGGAAGGTATATAGTCTTTAACATGTGTGGCTTGGTTTAGAAAAAATTATATATGGACAGGATTACCCTTACAGTAATGTAACATCTCATGATATCATTAAAAGAGTATACTTACAGCAGAACAAATCTATCATCTCCACCAGATATAGTAGATCAGTAAGCAGTTAAACCTACTACAGAGATGTACATTATCCTAGAGGAGAAAGGTATAACTGTGCATACCAAACTACTGCCGAAGAGAGTTTTTATTGTCTACCTGCAATGTATTGTAAATGGATTAAAGGGATCAATATTTAACTCGCATCTTTAGCTAAGCAAACAAAATGAGTAAGAAGGCAGCACTTAGGTGAAACTAGTAAGAAACAGTAGTATACAGTACTCAGTGTAAAGGAATGAGCAATAGTGAGATTTTCATTGCTTTGACATTTTGCTAAAATGCTTTGGAGTCAACAGGGAAGGTAAAATTAAAGAAGGACCCATGGCGGGCACTACCACTAGGCAAACTAGGCAGCCGTCTAGGGTGCACTGCTGCCTAGAGTGCCTGGCCGCTGGTTTCCCTAGGTCAGGTGCATGCAGAGCCCTGGTGAGTGAAGAACACTGACATTGTATTAGGAATACAGGTCAGTGTAGGGGGCAGGCAGGTCAGTGTAGGGGTCAGGTAGGCTAGTGTAAGGGTCAGGTAGGTCACATGGGTTACATGGGCAGGGCAAAGGGGGTGGAGTCAGTGGCGGAGCCAAGGGGGAGTGGCAAAATGAGGTTTCACCTAGGGTGTCAAAAATCTTTACACCAGCCCTGGAAGGACCCCCCCCCCCCCATTCCTCTTCTTACCGTTTTAGTGCTAAGTCCACAAATCGCATACTTGCCTGAACAATCCACCAGGCTGCTGCTATGAACTGGGTCCCTTGCCATCATTGTTATTGGTTACGTCATCAGGAGCCAGCTGTCCATGTCCCTGCATTCTGCTGCACGCTAGTGTCCCCAGAAGCTGACTATAATGCGAGTATGGCATTTAAGGCAGCACTCCATCTTAAAAGCGACACTTCTCCACACAGAGTTTATTAAATCCTTGTAATCTGTGGCCCAGCTTCTGTAACTCTTTACATTATTTGCTACGGACAACAGTTCCTCAATACAGTTCATAACTCTTCTCTCTCTTTTGAGCAGAATTTCTGAGGTGGTGCCGTGGAACTTGCAGAGGACTCCACCAGCCCAGTTACCCATCACCTCATCCCAGTGACATTGGTTCATATATTACACTTGAATACTAGGAAGCTCAACTTTCTACATAACCCGTGCTTATTCTCCCCTGAGGCCTCCCTCCATCTTCTTTGACTTCCAGGTTGGGTCCCTAGGATGCCCTGTGTCGTGAATTGGTCTCAGTATTGGAGTTCTGAGTGCTAGGGAGGGAGCCTAAGCACACAAGCTCCTTTAATACCAGGGCTCTCCATCTCCTGCCAAGTCACCATCACTTCCCAACTGGCTGGCTGCTTATGCACTTAACATTAGTACTAGTACTTTAGTCATTGGCAAAGGCAATATTGCCTTCTCTGAATTGCTTTAGACATCTGTACTGCATCTTTTCTATCTCTTCGTGATCTCAGGTGTGAGCTCCTTTGTGATACTCCAAGCATTCATTGCGTTTCAATTTAAGATTTTCCTAACATAACTTAAGGACAGGCCAAGATGTTTGTACAACAAAGTTCTTTATTAAAAGTTGTTTAAATATAACAGATATACAGGCAATTCTTAAACATATTTCCTAAAATAAAGTGCTTCTTTGTGCCCATTAGATGTTTCCTGGTTCCTCTGCCCCTGAGGTAGTCATGCCTTAAGTAGGTGAGAAAGTATTTTTAGAGTCTATGAGTCCATTAAGCAGTGGCATAATTCCATATGCCTCGAAGTCTGACTGGGTTCCCGCAATGGGTGGTATTAATCAAGGTTACAATAACATCCTGACACAGTTTCTATTCCCAGTTTCCAGTTTCCATGCATGGAACAGAACCGAATCCTTACCTAGAGGCAATTCCCCTTTTAACTGTTTGCCCTAGCAGAGAGCGATACTTCCCAAAAAGCCCAGGAAAACCTGGCCAGCAGTGTTAACCCTTGCTTCTTCTCTCGACTTATTAACTCTGCAGGACAACATAACTAAATGGTGCAGTTAACTCACATTGCAATATACAGTTTTAACAAGAAATGCAAACAAAGTAATCAGAACCATAAGGCCTCATACACATGGGCGTATGAAAAAAAATAAGCAAAACGTCGGGCCCGACGTCAGGGAAAAAAATCATCATTTTTGTTGACGTTTTGCATCGGCGTTAATGAGCGTTAATGCGCGTTTGTGAGCGTAGTCATCAATAGGCATTTTTTAAAAGAAAAACATTTGTCTGCTATTTTTTAACCTGAAAATGCCGGCGCCAAAAACGCTGGTTAACGCCGGTACGTCGTTAATGCGCATTAGTGGGCGTTAGTGAGCGTTTTGCCCGCTCAGCGTCAAAAACGCTAAAACGTTACAGCCTTGGAACGCGCTGGCTGTGGGTTCTACTTTCAGCTCACTAACGCCGACGCCTTCTACAGCTCAAAAACATCAGCGTTTTTATAGGGCAAAAAACGCTAAAAAACATGGCTGTAAAAAACGCCCGCGTGTATGAGCCCTAACTGTCAAAAACATATACTGTACAAAATAGAGTAAATACCTTGTAAGCACCTGCTTACAGGTCTTATATGATGCGCATGCACCTTGGTGTGTCATCGGGATACCAACTGCAAGTATTAGGAAGAGACAGATGGCCTTTCTAAAGACACACCAATGCGCATGGGCAGTCAGATGCCCCGAGGCCCCCTTGAATAATGCAGGTTTCACTTATTAGCATTATTCTTCTTTTTTATATAAAAAGAATAAAAAAAAGGTAGTGAAAACAATAAAATAAAACAGTTAAAAGAGAAGTATGGCCAAAGCTTTTTTGGCCATACTCCTCTTGTGAGTCACAGGAGTGCAATTATTTTTGTCCTCCTGTGACCCACAATCAGCTGATTGCGGGCTATTGCCTGCTAGCAGCTATAGTTGCAGAGCTGCTCCAGGCTCTAGAAGGGTTCTGACAATATTTTCGGGATCCAGCCTGCTCCCTGATTGGCAGCTGGCTGAGAGCTGGAGTCAGCTGCGCCTGCTCACTCCCCAGCCTGTTGCTCCAATGAATACTGGACGGGCAGAATAGAGTTACTACTTTCCGCTCCAAGAAGACCGAGTGATCAGCAGTCATGTGATTGTTCAGTTCTCAGACTAAGCCCTGGTTCACACTGCTGCGACTTGTCATGCGACTTGAGAGTTCAATGTTGCATGACAAATCGCGCCCCGTTAACGGCAATGGAACCATTCTAATCTGTGTGACTCAAGTCGCTCTGACTTAGAAAAAGGTTCCTGCACTACTTTCCTGTGGCTTCAACATGACTTGCATTGACTTTTAGACAAGGATGTCAGCTTCACAATAGAAGCCGCAGCAGTGTGAAACGGGGCTTAGAGTTGATGTGGGACAACTGCAGCACTACATCGACGCTGGAGCACAGAGGTAAGTATGTGTGTTTGATTTTTTGTTGACCCCAAACTTCTCCTTTAACTACTTCCGGACCGCGTACATTTTCTGCTGCAGAGTGGCTCTGTCCTGCGAATCGCCACCTATAAACGGCGGCTCCCGTGTGCGCTGTAGCGGGTGGGAGCGCGCTGGCGGCAGCGTGCTCTCGTGCCCGCAGGACTCTGCAGGAGTGTGGCCGCGGCTCGGGTGGACTCAATCTCTGCCGGCGAGCTGCGATTGCCTGGCAGAGAACAAAAACGGGGAACCGCTGATGTAAACACGGGGCTCTGTCAGGCAGCATGTAGGAGATCTACTGATCCCTGTCACTGGGATCAGTTAGATCTCTCATGCTCCTGACAGCCCAGCCCCCTCACAGTTAGAACACACCCAGGGAACACAGTTAACCCCTAGATCACGCCCTGCAGGTTAACCCCTTCACTGCCAGTGACATTTACACAGTAATCAGTGGATATTTAAATTTCTGATCGCTGTATAAATGTCGTTGGTCCCAAAAAAGTGTCAAAAATGTCCGACGTGTCCGCCCCAATATCAAAGTCCCAATAAAAATCGCAGATTGCCGCAATTACTAGTAAAAAAAAAAAAATTTGTAAAAACGCCAGAAATGAATTCTCATGGTTTGTAAACACGGCAACTTTTGCGCAAACCAATCAATAAATGGAGATTGCGATTTTTTTTTACCAAAAACATGAGGAAGAATATAAATCAGACAAAACCGATTAATAAATTCGTTTTTTTTATATATTTTTTTGGATTTTTATTATAGCACAAAGTAAGAAATATTGTTTTTTTTTTGCAAAATTGTCACTCTTTTATTGTTTATAGCGGTGATCAAAAATGACGCAGAGGTGATCAAATGCCACCAAAAGAAAGCTCTATTTGTGGGGAAAAAAAGGATGCAAATTTAATTTGGGTACAACATCGCACGACCGCGCAATTGTCAGTTAAAGCGATGCAGTGCCAAATCGCAAAAAGTGCTCTGGTCCCTAGGTGGGAAATTTTTCTGGGGCTGAAGTGATTAAAGTGGCAATATTCAAATAATTATCAAATACACAAAAAAATGAAACAAACAAAATAACACACAGAAAACACAAAATGAAGACACTAACCTACCTTAAACACATCAAAAAAAAAAAAAAAACACTCAACGCTGCTCAATGGAGAAAATGGAGAGTTTCCAATAAATTTGCTCTATTTCTTATTTATAGAGTTGCTGGGGAAGCTTTTAAAGGATAAGTGTATTAAAGGTATCCTTCAGCTATATATTCTGAATGTAAAGCGCTGCATAAACTGTCTGCGCTATACAAGAACCTGTAATAAATAAATAGATAAAACCACCCAGGACCTACTGGAGGGATAAAACTGAAAACATCTATGCCAGCAGGATTCATTGTACAATAAAATGTTCTATGCTATTTACTGTAATATTAGCATTGAATTCATGCTGGCAAAAGTCCACGGTGTCCTGACTCATGCATAGTAATATGATGTGCTTCTGACAGTGCCACAAAGCCCTTGTCATTATAATGTTGTGGTTGGATGAGGCCCCATGTCAGATCTAATTGTTGACCTTTAAACTACACATCAATTAGGAGTGATTATCTGTAACAATTCTTCCATAGGAAGTATTATGGGAGTCCTGGTGGTGAGTACATCTTAAAATAATATTATTTTTTTTCATGTCTTGAGAGAATTTCTATAGCCTCGCAAATTGCTCAAGTGAAAACATCTGAGTTAGCACATTTACCAAGGTGTGTAAGAGTTTGTACAATTCAAATGGCCTGGGGGTGTAAGACAATAGGGCTGTTTAACCTGACAAGTCTTCTTAGCAAATAGCAAACATATGAGAATAATCTTTGAAGTGCTTGTGGCACATGAGATTTTTCCTTCGGAAAGATGTAACCTTCTCGTGAGTAGCGTGTATTCATTTGTGTTGACTCCGCCGAATCAAGTGTGCGGTTGGCACGGCGTGAATTATTTAAACAAAGGGTTCAGGTAGCACACAACAGATGTAAACAGTGAGACTATTTCCATTCAATAGGATGGTGTTGGTTCTCCTATGCATAAGAGTAGATTGGAGACCTCCACATATATTTAACCTCCCTAGCGGTATGATTATTTCAGATTTTTGGTGCTGAAAGCGGTACGATTATTTTGCATAAAAATTTGGGTTTTATATTGTAGGCCTGTAATTCTTAGGAATAACTCATTTAAATCTGTCCAAACAAGAGTGTAGTAGACATCCCGGGTATGATAAAGTTTGAAAAATGAAATCATAAATTATAATATAATAAATAACTAAAAATAATTATCAAAAATAATAATACAATAGTAATAAAATGTATTCAATAATGTAATCAAACAAAAAACGCAGAAATTTGCTCATTTGCAGAATTGTCGCTGTCGTCACTTTCAGTTTCTGATGATAAATTTCCCCAAAAATCAGTATCACTGAATTCTGCAAATGATTCTTATTTCCTAGCTGATCAAAAACCACTTTTGACGCAAAGGGACACTTTTTGGTTGCTATGGACATTTTCAAGTTTCCAGGCAGAAAGAATGACATTTATAATATAAAAGTGCATGCAGGGCACTGGGCAAACCACTAGGGACAAAGGGGATGTGAAATGTTTTCATACAGTAATGTAATCTATAAGATTACAGTGTACTGTATGTGCTGTGTGTTTCACTTTTTGAATTTCCCGCCGGTCTCCATCCCCATGCGACGCGACGCTCGCAGGGAACGGAGCCCGGCACATAGGAGTCATCTGGCAGCGGACACAGCCCGCAGACGCGGCGGGGGACATCGCTGGATCTAGGGGACAAGGTAAGTAACATTGCCTGGATCCAGCGATGCAATCCCGAGTGTGGCTCGGGGTTACCGTTCTTGGTACTGAAAATCCACCCCGAGCCACACTCGGGAACACCGCCAGGGAGGTTAAAGGTTAATGGAAACTGGAAAATTTTATATATAATAAAACCACCATAACCACCAAGCTGCTCATTCACTCCCTTTTTATCTCTCGCCTTGACCATTGCAACTCCCTTCTCATTGGCCTCCCTCTCCATAGACTATACCCCTCTTCAGTCTATCATGAATTCTACTGCCAGACTTATCCACCTTACCAACTGCTCAGTGTCTGCCACTCCTCTCCACCAATCCCTACACTGGCTTCCGATCGTAACAGCAAATTCAATTCAAAATACTAACAGCAACATACAAAGCCATTCACAGCTCTGCCCCGAGCTACATCACCAATCTTGTCTCTAAATTTCACCCAGACCATCCTCTCCGCTCCTCTCAAGACCTCCTGCTTCATTGTCTCCTCCTCCTCTAATGGTCATCTCCAGGACTTCTCCAGAGCCTCTCCTCTGGAACTCTCTACCTCAATCTGTCCGGCTATCTCCTACTCTGGCTGCCTTTAGGTGATCCCTGAAAACTCATCTCTTGAGGGAAACCCTCCAGCTAAACTTTTATAATTTCCATCAACTCATCCCCCACAGTTACAACTTTTTGTACTACTTGCCCTACCCTATTTGATTGTAAGTTCTTATGAGCAGGGCCCTCTTAATCCTCTTGTATTATTGTATTTAACTGTACTGTCTCCCTTTTATATTGTAAAGCACTGCGTAAACCACTATTATAATAATAATATTAAAAAGAGATTTCACCAATGAAAGGCTACCCTACAGGTACACAACCTCCCCCCACTTCCCTTTGCCAGAGAAGATGATTACCTTTCCTTCAATCCTCTGCCGCCCCTTTCGCTAACCATAGGTAAAATACCTGGCATCATATGACTCTATCCCCTTGCCCAGATGTATAAGTGGCCAATTGTCAGGCCTTTGTGTCATACCTCCCAACTTTCTGGGATGAGAGACACATTAAGGCCCCTTTCACACGGGCGGATCGTTCGGGTCCGCCTGTCAGTTTTTCAGGCGGACCCGAACGGATGCTCCATTGCTCAGACGGATGTTAGAGGTGACATGTCCACTGACACCCGATCCGCTCCGATCCGCCAAAAACAGACGGATGGAAACCCTATTTTCCATCCGTCTGGCGGACAGTCCGTGTTCACAGACAGTCCGTGTTCATCCGATTCTCCATAGAGGAGAATGGAGCTGTGACAGGACAGTCTCTGCACAGAGACTGAGTGCAGAGACTGTCCTGTTATCCGCCGGCTCAGCGGGGATCAACAGATGGATCCCCGCTGAGCAGCGGAGCCCTTCAAAAGGGGCTCCGCTAGTGTGAAGGAGGCCTTAACTCAAAATATTCAGGCAAAGCAAAAAAAAAAAACTGTTATGTGGAGCATATAGAATGAATGAAGCAAAAAAGGATTGGCTAACCTCACAGGTTTTTTACCACTACTTTTTCTTTGAAGTACTATTCTGGGATGACGATAACAAACTCCAATTTTTCTGCCCCTTCTCCCAAATTAAAAAAGAAAAGCATCTAAATGCCCATTTCATTTACCCAGGCTGCAATCACATGAACCTGTAGCACCCTCTAGGTTGCTAGATGTGAGTAAATAGGATTTTTGGGTAGAGTAGGTAAATTTAGGCAGGCCTGGCTTGTAGCTAGGCCTGTTTGTTTAGATCTGGGTTGAGAGTGACTAAGGGTATAGCTGGGTGACTCAAAGGCAACATCACTGACACCTCCCACTTCTTTCCAGAATGTTCTGGTGTTTTCTGGAAGGGAAGGAGGAGAGGAAAGGTGGAGCTGTCTGGGGTATTCTGAGGAGCCCTGACCAATCCCCAACTTGGATTGGCAGGGGACAGGCCTCCTTAAATGCCCAGGGCCAGCCCAGCTGGGGAGGAGTTGTTCGGTTTGAAAACTGGAGATGGAGTGCTAGGCTGTCCTGGCCTTTGAGGGAGCTCCCCAGTCTGTGGGGGTTACCTTGGGCCCTCTAAGAACACGTGGAGGTGTCCTGGACAGGAGGCACGGGAGCAAGGAGAGGACAGCAGGAGAGAGCACTGCCAGGCAAAGTCTCCAGGGAGGAACAACTGGTCGCAGCCAGGAGGGATGGTGAGTGACACACAGTCAGGAGAGGACTGGGGAGGCACACCTGAGAGGGCTGGCAGATTGCAGTCTGGCATGGGTGCAGAGCCAGAGGAGTGGACTGCGGTTGCATGGGCAGGTGAGGAAGGCAGCTGCAGCCAGGAGGGCTGTCATGGCCTGAAGAGGTGGTACTGGGAGCAGTAGCCACGTGGACAGCTAGCACTGGTAATTACTTTCATTTTTGCTACACCAAAGCGTCCCCTGCCTGCAAAAAGCATTCACCTTGGGCCTGGCTGAGCCAGTGTCAGCCTACAACTCAGTGCTAGTTGGTCTGGGAGAGAGCAAGCAAGTGAAGTGCTGGAGGTGTCAATAAGAGATAGTCTGCAAGCAAGTGAAGTGCTGGAGCTGAAGTGTGGAGGTGTATATACAGAGAGTGTTGAGTCCCGTGTACATTGTGCTTCAAACAATTGGGCATCCCATATTCCCTTACCCCATCCAAGATTAATCCCCTCAATTAAAATTCAAAACAAAGTGCATGGACTGTTTTCTGTCTGAGAGTGACTGGAAATTGTGTGCCTGGCTGGGCAGGGTGACAGATGGACTACAATTACCAGCAGCCCCTAGAGGGGTACCGCTACAATTCCATATAGGGTAAAGTAATAGGCTGCTTCATCCAACCAATGGGATGGGGAAAAGAAAACCCTAAGCTCCAAACCAACATTTGAAGCTCACACAGAGTTATGGACCCCCACCCCCCTTCCACCGTGACATTGCTGGGCCAGTCATGAGACACCAAGTGCTTTCACATGGGAGACGAGAAGTAAATGACATACTCATCCATATTAGACTTGTGCACAATAGAAAATGTTGCTTCATTTCACTTTCTTTCGTAAACACATCATTTTCTTCTGTTATATTTGTTATGTTACGTTAATTCATTTTCAGATAATTCATTTTTTCTGTAGAGTATCGATATTCATTATAACGAATCGATTCCTTTTCAAATAATCCGATAATTATGTATGTATATATATTCGTGATAACGATTCGTAGTTTGGAAAGTGATTTGTTTATTGAATCCATTAACACACACAATGACAATATCTCTTCTCTGCTCAAATACAATACAACACCCTTCTCACTCAGTTCTCAGGAATGCACTTTGCCAGTAATGTGAATAAAGTGAAGGATGTGGTTGCGCTGCCGATACGTACCAAGACAATTTCCTACGTGTGCAAATAAATTAGCAATAATGTGTAAAAAAATTAATAAATAAAATCAAGTGCTATGGCAATGTTCTCCCCATTGATACAAAGAATGATTGTAAACAATACACCAAATTCTACAGTGAAACTAAAAAAACTTGATAAAACTAGGAACTGTCTTGGTACGTACAGTATCTCACAAAAGTGAGTACACCACTCACATTTTAGAATTATCGCTCTCACTCTCTCATACTGGTCACTGGACGTTCAACATGGCACCTTGTGGCAAAGAACTCTCTGAGGATCTGAAAAAAATTTTTTTTGCTCTACATAAAGATGGCCTAGGCTATAAGAAGATTGCTAAGACCCAGAAAATGAGCTGTAGCACGGTGGACAAGACCATACAGAGGTTTAACAGGACAGGTTCCACTCAGAACAGGTCTCGCCATGGTCGACCAAAGAAGTTGAGTGCAAGTGCTCAGCGTCATATCCAGAGGTTGTCTTTGGGAAATAGACATATGAGTGCTGCCAGCATTGCTGCAGAGGTTAAAGGGGTGGGGGGTCAACCTGTCAGTGCTCAGACCATACACCGCACACTGCATCAAATTGGTCTGCATGGCTGTTTTCCCAGAAGGAAGCCTCTTATAAAGATGATGCACAAGAAAGGCTGCAAGCAGTTTGCTGAAGACAAGCAGACTAAATATTCTCCGAAGGAAGACCCTTTTGTCGGTACGTCTGGTTAAACTACGTCACACGCCACATACCAGACTCGTGACTGTCCAACTGGGGGGTGGGGAAATTGGAGACGTCGTTACGACCGTCGTGAGTATACAGATAAAGGGTTTCTGTTGGAGACCTATACTGCGACTCGTGAACGTGAGTTGAAGAAACCAGCTGGTACCGCTCTGGACAAGACTCACCTTGGACAGGACAATTTGGAGACATACCAGAACAGGTGGCACGATGTCGAGTAAAAGACCCAGAATCGTTAGAAGAATATCGGATCCGGTAGAAATACAT
>BLSH010339801.1:180885-211035 GCA_018402905.1 Glandirana rugosa
TTAAAACGTAGGTTTACAGGTTTCTTTTTTAATTGCTTAAAGTTGGTTATGCTTTCTTTAAAATCGCTTTTATTACTTACTTAAGCCGTACTAAGTAAGTAAACAATTTAAAGATTACTTTGTTTTCCAGTTGAGCCTCATTTAGAATGTTAGGTGTCATTAACAAACATTATTGTGCGATACACAATTAGTGGTAGCAGCAGCTGGATTTCCTTGTTTAGCGAATTAGACCCCCCCTCAATATCATCATAAGTAGTGCATAGCCACCCTTCTATATTCATTCAACTTTGCCAGTAATCCAACCTCCAGCACAATATTAATCAGCTGAGTGGATTGTAAGATTTACTCCGAGTTGACCTTTTGTTTCATTAGAAATTTAACAAATGAATGAATCATGCCGAATTCATTCATTATTTTCGCTAAAATTTCTTTCGTATTGGTTGAAATTCGTTAATTTTTTCTTTGGACATTTGGATGCAAAATTTGGCCCGAATTTCGATTCATTCCGAATTGTACATGTCTAATCCATATCTTAAGTTAACTGGTATTTTTATTACCTTCAAGGGAGGGTGGGATTGTTTTTTACCTTCCATGAGCATAGGTAAGGGTCACTTTAAACCTTAAAGCGGAACTTCACCTAAAGGGAGAGGTTCCGCTCTTCCTCCTCCTCTACTCTCCTCCTTAACATTTGGCACATCATTTTTTTTTTCGGGGGGGGGGGAGCAGGTACCTGGTTTTGACAGGAAGTTGCCCCCCCTCCTGCCCCCACAGCCTTCTGAGACATGTCACAAGTCCCAGAAAGCTGTGGGACCAATCAGATAGCACAGTGCAGCTCGGGCATGTACAGTGAAGACATAAGCAGCCACAGCCGGCTGCCCACAGTTAGAATGCAGGTACCGGGGACAGAAGCCCGGTGAAGAAACCAGCCAGGTGAGGACAGCATTGAATCCTAAGACAGGTGAGTATCCTAATATTAAATGTCAGCACTTTATGTATCTGCTGACTTTAACTTTTTCAACAGATGACTGAAAAACTGCTTTAAAGTATTCATCTACATAAAAGTGATATTTTAATTATTAGGCTAGCCTGGTGGGCTTTGTCAGCCTCAAGCTTTTTATGTCTTACATGCTGTAATGGCAAGATCTCCTTGCTATAATTACCTACCAGTAAAGACCAGGGGGTTGATTTACTAAAGCTTGAAAGTGCAGAATTTGGTGCAGCGCCACACAGAAACCAATCAGCTTCCAGGTTTTATTGTCAAAGCTTGATTGCACAAGCTGAGGTTAGAAGCTGATTGGCTAGCATGCAAAGCTGCACCAGTTTTTGCACTCTCTAGCTTTAGTAAACCCCCATGTGTCTGCCAAGTCTCCAGAGAAATGTGAAGAGCTATATGAAAATGTGCATAGGTACATGCTTTAAAATGACATTAGAAAGTCCATAAGAGCTCAAAACAACTCTTCCAGGAGCATAAGGGGCTAGCACTGTCAGCGTCAGCAACTTCTCCTCATAATAAAGGATTGGGGTATCCTCACAAAAAAGAGGAAGCAATAAGAGCACCACGACTAAGTGTAGCAAACTTATTAAGAATTAAAATGAAAAGCAAATATGCACTTACAGTATTGTGCTCCAGACTCTCATGGCAGAAGCCGGGCATCTGGAGGGTGTGGTTACATCATATGGGTGTGTGGCAACGCGCTTCGAGATGGTGCTAGCCCTCTTTGTCAAGCCAATCATCTTCAGAGCTGCATCAGAATATATACACACTCAAAACGTGTTGCAAAGCTCCCTGTGACGTCATCACACCATCCGGATGCCTGGCTTTCACCCTTAGAGTCTGTGCAGTGTCCTGCTGGATCTTGATCCAGGACAATCTGCAGGAGATATTAGGCTTGGCTGTGGAAAGGATTCCCCCCACTGGCTTAGAATATACACTATATTACCAAAAGTATTGTTACACCTGCCTTTACACGCACATGAACTTTAATGGCATCCCGTCTTAGTCCATAGGGTTCAATATTGAGTTGGCCCACCCTTTGCAGCTTTAACAGCTTCAGCTCTTCTGGGAAGGCTGCCCACAAGGTTTAGGAGTGTCTATGGGAATGTTTGAGCATTCTTCCAGAAGGGCATTTGTGAGGTCAGGCACTGATGTGGACGAGAAGGCCTGGCTCGCAGCCCTGTGAGTGACCAGTGGCTCCTGCGCACATGTGTGGGAGTGACGTCATTGCGGCCCCAGCCACTCACAGCTCCGGTGCCCGCAAACCCAGAAGAAACACTGGGGAAGATGTCAGCCATCTCAGGAGTGTGTGGGCACCGCTGCAGGGCTTTGTTAGCTCATTATGCCTTTGTCTTACATGTTTTTTTTTCTCTCGGGTTTACAACCTCTTTAACCACTTCAATACCAAGCACTTTCCCCCCTTCCCGCCCAGACCAATTTTCAGCTTTCAGCGCTATCACATTTTGAAGGACAATTGTGTGGTCGTGCGACGCTGTACCCAAACAACATTTTTATCATTTTTTTACCACAAATAGAGATTTCTTTTGGTGGTATTTGATCACCACTGGGGTTTTTATTTTTTGCGCTACAAATAAAAAAAGACCTAAAATTTTGAAAAAAAAAGGTTTTTCTTTGTTTCTGTCACAAAACTTTGTAAATAAGTAAGTTTTCTCCATCACCAACAAGCACTGATGAGGCTGCACTGATGAGGCAGTACTGATGGGCACTGATGAGGCGGCACTGATGAGGTGGCACTGATGGGCACTGATGATGAGGCACTGATAAGCAGCACTGATGGGCATTGATAGGTGACACTGATAAGCAGCACTGACAGGCACTGATAGGTGGCACTAATATGCAGCACTGATGGGCACTGATAAGCGGCACTGATGGGCACTCATAGGCGGCACTGGTGGGCACTGATAGATGGCACTGTTAGGCAGCACTGAAAAGGAGGCACTGGCAGGCATCAGAGATGGGCACTGAGTGCCATCCCTATTGGCCATTTAATACCTTACCTGGTGGTCCTGGGCGGGCTCCCTGGTGGTCCTGGGTGGGCTCCCTGGTGGTCCTGGGTAGGCACCCCTGGTTATCCTGGGTGGGCACATCCCTGGTGGTCCTTGGTGGCAATCATCGGGAGGGGGGGCTTCACTGATAAACAATCAGCGCAGACCCCCCCTTTCAGGAGAGCCGCCGATCGGCTCTCCTCTACTTACGTCTGCAGATGTTAGTAGAGTAAAGCCGATACACAGCTCTTACTGTTTACACTGTGATCAGCCATGATTGGTCACGGCTGATCGTGTGGTAAAGAGCTTCCGACGGAAGCTCTTTACCGAGATCAGTAATGCGGTGTGTCAGACTGACATACCGCAACACCAATCGCCGCGATGCACGCCCCCGTGGGCGCACGATCGTGGGTTGTACTGCCGAACGTCCTATGACATCCAGTCAGGATATCAGAACCACCGCTCAACCGTCATTTTGCTATAGGTCGGGCAGGAATTGGTTAATACCCTTGTAAGTTTATATTTTACTGTCTTTGTCCTGTTGGTGAGATTTCCCTTTACTCCCAGTTCTGGAGGTACATCAGGAAGTGAGAGGAAATCTCTGCAAATTGAGGAACATTTCCATTTTACCCTGTTAGAGTTACCCTCACTTCCTGTTCTGATGACAACTGTCAAATGATGGATTTCCTGTCACTTTCTGCCCCAGTGGCAATCATCACCAGGAAAATTACATGACCCGGGTAGACCTGATGCTTACCCACCTAATTCCCTTTACCTATTAATAAAAACAACACACACTGCTTTGGAGAAAATGGCCGTTAGGCCGTTTATTTAAACACAAACAACTTGAACATATTTATCAAAACAGAAAACATGTCTATTAGGCGGGTGTTGATCCCAGGAGGCCCAAAACATCCATTTCGATTAATTTATATCTATATATCCACATACCCAGCCGCAATACGTCGGCTCAGGTGAAACCATCTTCCAGTTAACCTGTGTAACTGGGACCAAACCATTGAGGACTCCATACCTACGATGGATCCTTCCCAACCACACCAATTTGTCCGTCCTCCTGAGACCACGCCACAGCTCACGGGCGTAAAGCCTTACACCCGGGAGCGCCGCCACGCCCGCAGGGCCCTGTTAATCCCGTCCTGCAAGCCCAAGCTCCATAAATCAATACCTACAGCGTTTAAGTGTACTCCATCCCCCCGCAGGTACCGCCACGTATCCGACTCCAAATCAGTGTGTCTGACTACGAACCCCCCATTCCGGGCTATAAAGCGACCAACTTCTTTGTTCACTTTCACCCTAGCCTTGTTAATTTTTGCAACTGACCTGGCGAAACGCCATGACGTCCGCGCAACAATGTCTGACCATATAAAAATGGTCCCCGGGAAATCTGCCTGCAGCCGTAGAAAATCAAATTTTATGTCCCGTATGAGGTGTCTCATGGACCTGACCCCCAGGTCATTACGACCCGCATGCACTACCAAAATGTCCGGGGCCCTGTCCAACGCAACAAACTTTTAGAACTCCGGCAGGACCCGACACCACAGTAGTCCCGGCATGCCAATCCACCTCACAATTGCCTCATCCCGAGATAGTCCAAGCTGACGACCGTTCGGTCGCACATCCGCCCTTTTCGCTCCCCAAAATACATACGAGTGCCCCAGCACCCAAACCAAGGCCGGTTCACCATCTGTAAAAGAACATAACAACCAATGACCCATTACCCCACAGTAGCTGTAAAATCCTGTAACTTAAACATCTAAAATTAAACCCGGACGCACATATAATTTAAAACGAGCTGACTCCCACCTGCCTATACGTCTCACCACAGAGTCATCCAGTCCCCACCTGGCTGCCTTGGGGGCAGCCCCGATACGGAAGGAGTGTGGCGTAAATTCCCTAGAAGGTAGGCCCTCCGCCTCTAAGCATCGTCTAAAAACAGTTGTGAACTGATAGACAGACAACGGCCTGCCATCCTCGTGTATCAAAAAGGACCCATCACCCCTAGGGCGGGAACGTAAGTACCCCTCCACAGACGACACCGGACACATGGAGAATCCCCGAGCGTGGAACAAGCGAACTGTGGCCCCTCTACCTACCTGATCAGTTTTAGAACGCCGAATACGTACCATCACTGACCCACCCTCCGTGTTAACGTCACTCACCTAAAGGCCGCCATGAACTTTAGTGCTGTTACTAACAAGTTCCCTCACCTGGAAGGCACCAAAGAAGGCCAAGCTAAAGGCAGCGCGAAACAGCGATGCCTCGTAAACTGAAGAACAAATATCCGAAACCCTGGACCCCAAACCCAAAAGCATAATGAACGTGACTGGCCTGCGGCTATCCGGTTTTATAGAGCCCTTTTTGTACCCCTTCAATGCCTGCCGTATCCGAAAGCCTTTCGTAACATCCCGGAATCCCGACAACTTACACCAAAAGGCAATTCCCGCTAGTTTCCGGTTAAGGGAGGACGTGGACGTCCCGTGTACAAAATTTCTACCTATAAAGTACAGCAAAGTGGCTTCCGCCTCCTCACTGCCCCCACCCACACCCGTTTCGGACAACAACTGCCTCCATTCAGACCAAGCTGCAGAATAAGAACGTGTTATCACTTACCGACCTTCGTATCAAACCTGCGGCGATTCCAAGGCAATCCGCCATAGCCCTACCGGACAGGGTGTTCCGTGCTGCTCCGCTGCCGGTGCCAACTCCCGAAACCTGTCCAGCTGAAAGCGAGACAAGGCGTCCGCAATTTCATTAGTCGTCCCTGGCAGATGTACAGCGTACAAAAACACATTCTGTTGTAGGCAGCGCAACACCAAATGGCGTAACAAGCGCACCACCGGTAGAGACGCTGCCGACAAGCGATTGATAACTTGTACCACCCCCAGGTTATCACAATGAAGCCTCACTTTCTTGTCACGGAATATTTCCCCCCATACCTCCAAAGCCACCAATACCGGGAAAAGTTCCAACAGCACCAAATTTTTGCAAAAACCTGCATCCCGCCACGACGCTGGCCAGCGTTCCGCGCTTCACTTACCTCCCAGGAAAGCACCATACCCTAACGACCCTGCAGCGTCCGTAAAGAGCTCCAAATCAAAATTGCTCACCGGGCCTTGTTGCCACACCGAGCGACCATTAAAAGTCTGCAAGAACATGTCCCACACCTGTAGGTCAGCTCTATGCTCCCCAGACAACGTCACGAAATGACGCGGGGAAGAAACGCCCGACGTCGCTGATGACAATCTGCGACTGAAAATCCTGCCCATCGGAAGAATCCGACAAGCAAAGTTCAACTTCCCCAACAGAGATTGAAGGGCCCGCAGTTGAATCTTACGCCGCCCCACGGCTTCCCGAATCTCTTGTCGGAGGGCCAACAACTTGTCCTCCGGCAAGCGACATTCCATGGCCACCGAATCTATAACCACGCCCAAAAATGTAAGGCACGAAGACGGACGAAGGGGAATACCAAATCGCTCCGCGATATGCTGCAATGTAGCCAACAGAACTTTACACAACTTATGCCCAGGGGGACCTATACATAGGAAATCGTCCAAGTAGTGCATAACTGAACTGACCCCAGACACTTCCCGAACCACCCATTCCACAAACAAACTAAAATGTTCAAATAACGCACAGGAGATGGAACAACCCATAGGAAGACAACGGTCCACATAGAATTGCTCCATCCACCGGCAACCTAACAAATGAAAGCTCTCCGGATGCACCGGGAGAAGCCGAAACGCCGACTCCACATCCGCTTTAGCCATAAGAGCACCCTTACCATACCGCCGGACCCATTTTATCGCCGCATCAACCGAGGTATATGACACAGCACAAGCCTCCGAGTCAATAGCGTCGTTAACTGAACCCCCCTTTGGAAACGATAGGTGGTGGATCATCCAAAACTTGCCCGGCTCTTTCTTCGGAACCACTCCAAGAGGAGACACCACCAATTTTTGCAAAGGGGGGCAACAAAAGGGGCCAGCCATCCTCCCTAACTCCACCTCCTTGGCCAACTTTTCGGACACAACGTCCGGGTGCAGCCTGGCCGAACGCAAATTATCAGAGAAAGGGGGGAAAACGGTTAAGGAACACGGAATCCTGAAACCATATTCAAACCCCTCGTCCAACAGTCGGGCCACTGCCCTGTCGGGGTACCTACTTAGAAAGGGGCGCAGCATTCGGACGTTCACCGGCGTCCTCCCCTTTTCCCGAAGAGTCGGCGGTGCCCCGTTTACCCTGTCTAATACAGCGGGACAAAGAATGCGCCCCGCCGCAACCTGTACACTCATGCCGGAAGCGGCAACTACCCCCGAAGCGACAACCCCCTTCGTTGTATTGCCAACACAACCCCTTACGTTTAAGGACCGGCTGTCCTGGGGTTCCCGTACCGCCGATCCCCCCTGGAAAAAACGAGGGAGGCCCCGCCCTCGCGGGAGTCATCAGCCTCATCCACAAGCTGATATCCTTGTGGTCCCACTGCATGGCAGGGCGCAGAGCCTTCCGTTGCCGGAACTGCTCATCATACCGGAGCCAAGCTAGGCCCCCATAAACCCGGTGGGCCTCGCTAATGGCATCCAAATAGCAAAACAAAGGGGAACAACACTCAGGTTGCCTTTCCCCTATAACGCTTGCTAAAATAGCAAACGCCTGTAGCCAATTGGAAAACGTCCGCGGGATGAACCGCGCGCGCCGACGATCCTCCTCATCGCGGCGCGACTCCTCCGACCGCCCCCGGTCCAGATTAAAACGCTCTAAAGGAAGCAAGGAAAATATGTCCATGTACTCACCTCTCCATATCCTGTCCCTTACTTCCTGTTTCAGGTGAGCCCCCAAGGGGCCCTCAAAACATACATACACCTCCCCCCTAGCAGCCTCAGAAATGCTGGCTGCCGCCGGCGGCACCGCCTCTCCCGCACCCGCCAACAGCACTGGGGGAGGGTGTACCGCGTCCGGGGAGCCAACCGCCCCTGCGGGAGGCGGCACCCACGCGTCCGCCGGTGCTACCCCAGACACAGCGGACATGACCCCTGCTGCGCCAGGGGCAGAACCCACCAACCTGGCTGCTAAGGCCGCCCTATCCACTCCCAATAGTAAGCATAAACTATCACACATAACAGATAGAGAATGTGGTAAAGACTCACCAGGCTGCCCGGGCGGGGCCCCCACAGCCGCTGATCTGGACTCCACCGCCGCCGACCCCTCCGCATCCGCGTCCTCAGAACTGGACCTTTCGCCCTCTGACCGAGGCGACGATCTCCCTGGGCGTGGGCGGATTACATCATCAACTGGGGAGCCAGGCCGTTGTTCTTCCGCATGCCTCACCGAAGGCCTCCTCCCGCGACCTCCTCTTCGTGGTAGGCTCGCCCACCCCGCTGCGCCTGACGTCTTCTTCCGGGCCGGCCGCACTGCGCGTGCGCCGCGTGGAGGTGCCTGCCGCTCTCCCCGACTGACAGGCACCGCCACCACCATTCCCCCGCCGAGTTGGCCCCCCGACCGGGACCTCGCCAGATGGGGCCACCGCACTCTGCTCACTCCCACGTCGCCCAGGCGGGGTGGGAGAAACAGACACCGCCCTACCCCGCCTGGCAGAGCCGCGCCTGTGAAGGGGATTCCTCCTGGGGGACCCGCCCGCCACTGGCTGAGGAGGCCGGGCCGGTCCACCCAAAGGGTCCGCTACCGGGCTCCCAGGGTGGCGCCTCGCTCCTGGAGAGGCGGCCGGGCTGTACCGCTCCGGCGGCCGCGACCGCCGAGCGCGTGCCGGTACCCGCTCCCCATCCGCGGACAGGTCCACTCCTAGCTCCTCTACCCTCTCCTGCAGCCAGCCCGCGCCGCGATGGGCAGCGGCTGCACGGAGCTGGCGCAGTATCGCTTCTACCTCCCGAAGAAACAGCAGCAGACAGCGCAGGTCCTCCTCGATTCACTGTTGTTCCCGCTCTGTCTCTGGGAACCCCGCCCTCTACCTAAATACCTGGCCCACCTCTCTGCTTCTGCCTAACCCTCCCCTTGTAATTTTTAACCCCTGAGCGCCCAGGGCACCCTGTCATGCGGCCCCTGCGCTGATTTATTTATTTTTTTATTTTGCTGCGGGCCCTTCTAAATGAGGGGATCTACTTCACCAGGACACAGACAGCAATAAAAGCATGACAGTGGTTCTAATCCTTCCTACTCTATCCAAAAATTAAAAAAAGGTTTTGGTTATACGTATACTTTTACATCTAACTAGCTGGGGACAGCACAGAAAAGTTCATAATAATTGCATTGATTACATTTCTTATTGGGTTTTTTTGTGAGCTATACTACACACCTATTTTTGAGGATTGGCACATTGCCTATTGACTTGCGTAAAGCATTGTCACTCACATCGCCCAATACATTGTCCAGATAAAGCCTTAATAGTATATATTTCCAATAAATAAAATTACCTGGGCACCATGCCTGACAGTTAGATTTATGACTTGTACAGAGAAATTATTATTGGGTTGGCAAATAGTTGCTAAGGCTTGTACCTTGTGCTTCATGTACCTAATATAAAGAAAAGAGCATGCCATGGCACTGTGACAGCAAGAATGACACATTACAGTAATGTCGGCAGTTGGTAAAACTAATGTAAAGGATCCACAACTTTCTTGAGGTCTGGCGTTAACCCCTTTCCAGGCCTTTTCTGAAACCTTTTGTTTGCAAGGTTAAATTTGTATTTTTTGCTAGAAAATTATTTAGAACCCCCAAACATTATATATATTTTTTTAGCAGAGACCCTAGAGAATAAAATGGCGTGTGTTTCAATATTTTATGTCACACCGTACTTGCACAGCGTTCTTTAATTTTTTTGGAAAAAATACACTTTTTTGAATAAAAAAAAAAACAGTAACGTTAGCCCAATTTTCTTGTATAATGTGAAAGATGATGTTACGTCAAGTAAATAGATACCTAGCATGTCATACTTTAAAATCGTGCACGCTCATGGAATGGTGACAAACTACAGTACTTAAAAATCTCTATAGGCGACACTTTAAAAATTTTTTTTACAGGTTACCTGTTTAGAATTACAGAGGAGGTCTAATGCTAGAATTATTGCTCTCGCTCTAATGATCATGTGTGGTTTGAACACTGTTTACATATGCGGTAACGACTTACGAATGCATTCGCTTCTGCGCATGAGCACGGAGGGAAGGGGCGATTAAAATTTTTTTTTGCTTATTTATTTTACTTTTTATTTTTATACTGTCCCTTTTTTTATCACTATTACAAGGAATATAAACATCCCCTTGTAATAGAAAAAAGCATGACAGACCCTCTTTATTGAGAGATCTGGGGTCAAAAAGACCCCAGATCTCTCATTTACCTTTAGGCCGAGTTCACACTGTGTGCAGTGCGGCTCGCAGCAGGGGGTTTGGTGCGTCCCTGTTCAACGTTTCAGGTCCAAGTTTTTAGCTGAATTTGGACCTGAAACGGAGCCAAAGATGCACAGGACTCTTCTGCGGTGCGCTCCGCAGCCGCCCCGGAGATGTGTGAGCCAGCTCTATTGACAGCCGGTCACACTCTCATGTCATATAGTATGAACCCAGCCTTAAAAGCAAAAAAAAAAAAGTCAATTTGCCTTTAAGGAAAAAAAATGTTATCCCTTTAAGGCCGAGAGGCAGAAGTGACGTCAGACGTCGCTCCAGTCCTCCAAGGGCACAGAGACAAGTGGAGGCTATCTTGCCCTCACTCGGCTTCCTGTCCTGGCATCCGACAGATCGGATTGGCATTCGGGCTTACCGACAGATCTGGTAAGCTCGGAGACGACTGGAAAGTGACGGGAGGCACCTCTCAAGATGGCGCAAAGTGATCAGATGCAGAATCGCCCACAATACAAAATAATGCCAGGGTATGGCAGCTAGCTGCTGCCCTAATGACGGTATTTAATGTCAAAGTTACGACATAAATGTACTGTGGGAGTTTGTCTAATGGTTAAATAATCAATTAATCTGAATGACCCAATTTGCATGGATATACTTCTAGCAGAAGTGCATGCATTGTTTTTATATTAGCCTCCTATAGTTCAGTGCACAGTAAGAACCAAGCAGAGAGCACTTCATAGGTGAGCTCAGTCAATTGACTTTGACAGGTAAGGTGCCCGGGCTCTCCTCCTCCAGGTACTTTTATCTCTATTTATAAGTGAATGGAGCTTTGTTTGCTTCAGAAATCTGAAAATGGAACAAGTGGAGGATATATTTGTAAAACACACCACTGCTTTCCCCTGCTCCATGCAAAGAAAAGGATCTGGCAAAGTCGCTCCTTTCTTAAAAATTCAAACACCCACTGATGTAGACTGGATGTAGTTTGTAGGTAAAAGTGTGAGAGCCCTTAGGGACATCTACATTCTAATTAAGGCTGAGTGCTGACAGTGACATGGAGTAAGGAAAACATCAAACAAGAAGAGGCACCACAGCCAGTTCAAAGTTTAATTACAATCGTATCCCATTACTTGCAGTGGATACAGTTACACATGGCTGCTCACTAAATTTCACACATTACGACCAAGAAGAAGCAACATGCACACATGGGAATTCTGTTTGGATGCTCCCCATTTGATTTTGCTTTGAATAGGAGGTTAAAAAACCTTTACATGGCTGTGTCATTAGGTGTAAGATGTCTACAAGGTCATTCTAAATGCAAACTTCCTAAAGGCCACACTCATTGTAATTAACTCTCTGGCCTGCTCATTAATGTGCTCAGCCAGGCCATCTTTGGTAAAGGATCAAGGAGAAAGTATAATCCAGAAGATTATGATAAGAAGGGACTAAAGCAGCAGTCCCCAACCTTTTTGTTGTCATCCAGAACAAGCTGCATTGAAGAAAATTGCACAAATGTCCGGGGGGGTTGATGCGGTTTTTCGTTGGTGCTTCAATCATCACGGCACCATGGTTGATATGGTGTCAGGATGATTGAAGCGCATTATTTGTATTATTACATTGTAATATAAGATTAATTAGTATTAACCATAATGCAGAATCAGTGGGAGCCCTGAGTCTGTCACTTGCCATGTCACCTGCCACCAGATGCACTTGCCACATCGCCTGCCACCAGATGCACTTGCCAGATCGCCTGCCACCAGATGCAGCTTGCCACTTGCCACGTCCCCTGCTACCAGGTGCGGATTGTCACTTACCACATCGCCTGCCACCAGATGCACTTGCCACATCGCCTGCCACCAGATGCAGCTTGTCACTTGCCACGTCCCCTGCTATCAGGTGCGGATTGTCACTTACCACATCGCCTGCCACCAGATGCACTTGCCAGATCGCCTGCCACCAGATGCAGCTTGCCACTTGCCACGTCCCCTGCTACCAGGTGCGGATTGTCACTTACCACATCGCCTGCCACCAGATGCAGCTTGTCACGTCACTTGCCTTCAGATGCAGCCTGTCACTTGCCACATCACCAACCACCAGATGCCGATTGTCACTTGAGATGTTGCCTGCCACCAGATGCAGCGTGTCACATCACTTGCCTTCAGATGCAGGTTGCCACTTGCTACGTCGCCTGCCACGAAATGCAGATTGTCACTTGCCACGTCGCCTGCCAGCAGATGCAGCTTGTCACTTGCCACGTCCCCTGCTACCAGGTGCGGATTGTCACTTACCACATCGCCTGCCACCAGATGCAGCTTGTCACGTCACCTGCCTTCAGATGCAGCTTGTCACTTGCCACATCACCTGCCACCAGATGAGGATTGTCACTTGAGATGTTGCCTGCCACCAGATGCAGCGTGTCACATCACTTGCCTTATGATGCAGCTTGTTACTTGCCACATGTCACCTGTCACTAGATGAAGCTTGTCACTTGCCATGTCACCTGCCACCAGTTGCAGCTTGTCACTTGCCATGTCGCCTGACAACGGATGTAGCATGTCACTTGCCACATCATTTCCACCAGATGCAGCTGGTCATCTCACCTGCCTTCAGATGTAGCTTGTCACTTGCCACATCTCCTGCCTCCAAATGTGGATGGTCACTTGCCACGTCGCCTGCCACCAGATGCAGCTTGTCACTTGCTATGTTGTGTGCCACCAGATGCAGCTTGTCAAGTCACCTGCCTTCAGATGCAGCTTGTCACTTGCCACCTTGCCTGCCACCAGATACAGATTGTCACTTGCCACGTCACCTGCCACCAGATGTGGATTGTCATTATCCTGCCACGAGCTGAAGCTTCCCACTGTTGCCTGCCACCAAAAGATACCAGATGCAGCTTGTCCCTTTTTAAATGTAAAGGCAGTTTGGTGGCAAGCAACATTGACAGAAGAGAAAGAGGCTTCTGGCAGCCTCTCCCCAGCGTTACAGCATCCGAGCGAGAAACTAGCACATGCGCATTGACTGGGTCCCAGAGTGAGGACAGGCGGTGAGAGATGATGTAATCTCTCTGCTTGCCCACAGCTGTACATCAGAGCAGCCTTCACAACTGTGAGGGTGGAACTGCGGTGATGTGGGGTGGGCAGTGAGAGATGATATCATCTCTCTGCTTGCCCGCCGCACCTGTAACAGAGCAACCTTCATGGACCGGCTGCAGACAGGCAGTGGCCCGGCACTGGTCCGTGGTGCGATGGTTGGGGACCCCCAAACTAAAGGAACCAAAAAGTCCTCCAATGAACCAGTGCTAGCACAGCCTTCGTAGAGCAGAAGGTATGTGCATGCCTTGTTCATTCCTATTTATTTATTTATTTCAGGTACTTATATAGCGCTGTCAATTTACGCAGCGCTTTATACACATATTGTACATTCACATTAGTCCCTACCCTCAAGGAGCTTACAATCTAAGGTCCCTAACTCACATTCATACATATACTAGGGCCAATTTAGACAGGATCTAATTTACCTACCAGCATGTCTTTGGAGTGCGGGAGGAAACCGGAGTACCCGGAGGAAACCCACGCAGCCACACGGAGAACATGCAAACTCCAGGCAGGTAGTGTCGTGGTTGGGATTCGAACCAACGACCCCTTTTGCTGCCAGGCGAATAAGAAGACTGTTCCTCATTTCAGGAGAGTGGGCAGATGCACTGGTTTAGAGGAAAGCCTTTTTGTTTTTCTTAGCCTTTTTACCATGAATTTCTGCGTTATAATTTCTCATTGGAGCCCAAGCTCTACAAAATAGAAGCTATGGTTTCCATTCCACCAATGATGGTCAGCAAGCCTTAAACAGCTGTATTACGTTTGGAATAAATGGCTGTAAAATATTAGGCTGCATCTGTACTATATACCAGTGGTTCTGGATGTATGGCTAGCCCACCATACAGAATAATTCCCATGGCTTCACTCACTAGCCTGAAATGAGAAATAGCTTTTCTTTATAATTTTTAGAGTTTGTATCACTCTGATTGCTTAGCGCGGCAATTTATGTTATCTATCGGTTATATCACATTTTCCTACTGTGTTGTTGCCAGCAGCTTATATTCACTTTTGATTTTGTCTATTTATTGCTACATGCACAATCATTTTTTCTAATCGGATTTGCTGCAGAGCTAAGTGAATGAGGTAAAGCTCCGTTGACTTTCATCATCCAATCAAGTTCAAGCAAAAATGCAATTTTTTTTTGTTTTTCTTGTAGAGTATGTGATTGGGAATTCTTTGAAAGGTGAAACTTCTCCACATTCACTAAAGTCTGGGGTAAATCCCCTTGAAAAGTGAACAGCTTATTTGCCTTTAGTAAATCAACCCGCAGAATGCAAACTTTTTCCCTTTTCATTTGCAAACATGTAAAATGTGTCTTCTTACTGCTTGTGGACATTCTGTCTGTATAAAAAAAGAATGAATTTAGTGCTTGTTATCTTCAATATTTACCACGCTATGGACTTGAACATGGGGGCAATTAATGACATACACAATCGCATCTTGATCCCCTGTGTAGACATCCCTATCATTATTTCAGATATAATAGCGATGTCTGAAGATATTGCTGGTTTCCTGTGAAAATACAATTAAATATTAACCCAGTTTAAATTTGTCCATAACATGTAATGATCATATCATGTTATGACTTTATGGAACTTTAAAGAAAAGTCAAGGGGAAGATTAAGACTAAAGCTAGCATTAACATCAAAGCCAAAAAAGAAATAAAGAGACACCCTAGGGTGCACAGTACAAGAAAACAATAAGAATGCACATGGCGTGTGTAGAAGTTCAGATCTACAACACACTCCTGCATTCCATAAATCACAGAGCACACATCTCTGTCTGTCAAAGCCACATAGGTACATGCCTTGAATTGTGGAATGAAAGATATTTGCAAGTACTTATCATTTAGACAAGCGCAAAGATGTCTGCCAGACATTGATGGCCTAAACAGTTGCTGACCACCCATATCTCTTACAAATCAGGCTGCCAACCATAAAATCTGATGCATGGAATGTCCAATACTGGAAGATGGATATCTTGGAGGGTCTAAAGAGAGTCTGGTCACCACCAAGACTTCACCAAGAGCCCATCAAGGAATCATGCACACAGCTGCAAGACAGCTCTTGGTCTCCAAGTGCCTTATTGGTATCAACTGACACAATTTGGCAGAGACTGGGGTAATAGAGGTGAATATAACAGAGTTTAATACAGGTCAGTTTCAAATAGGCGGTCAGAAACCAGAGACAGGAGTAGCAGAATAAGGGAAGGATGAGGAGTGGGGCCAGGCCTATATCAATTTCAGTAACAGAAAACTAAGAACACTGCTAATGTGTTAGACAAGAATATGGCCATGTAAAAAGCAAAGTTGACAATGAGGGTTTAGCTGGGCTGCCAAAGCAAATGTGGACCAGGAGCAGAAGAATCCAACTCACATCAAAGAATCAGTTCATAGCAAAAAGAAATACCGTGGGAAAGATTTCTCAGCAAATGCATGCAAGTGCTCCCTAAAAGTGGGACTTTAGTCAGAAAATGAAGTCCTGTTAGATCACTTCAGTCTAGCCTCTTTTGCAGGTATAGCTATGTAAAGCTTTAATATAAATGCCTATACTTTCTAAAATCCAGTAATACACTGTCTCGCCCTGCTCTGAACATGCTCAGTTGCTTTCTATTTTTAGGCACTCTACCAAATTTGTAGAGGCTGATGCAGCCTAAAGATTTACTGCTTTTCAGGAGCTCTGGGCTTCAGCAAAATGGCCTCCAGCAAGAAGAAACAGGGCAATTTACAGACCACAGTAATTTTGGTAGCTTAATTATTATTGTGGAATGTATAATATGTTCCGTTTCTAAAGAACATTATTATGGGTAAGGTTTTGATTTAAATATGCATTTTGGCACACATTGGGTTTCCAGATGTTCATGCAAATAATTGAAAGAAATTTGTTTGGAAGGAGGAGCCTCATAAGAGGGGGATAATAATGGGGAGCAGGGGTGAATTTGGGAACAATTTTGGGCCTTTTAATTTTCCCCTGTAGCACTCACCTTCCTTCTCTAGTTATATACACATAGAGGATATGGTTTGCTCACCATTACATTACATTGCTTTGTTATAGAGAATGAATTGCAACATGTACTTTAAGCCAAATTCTGACAACTTATGGATGAGGCATAGCTGGATTACCACATCGGTGAGGGGAGGTGGCAACAGCTGGTCCTATGAGAGACAAAGTTTTGACATACATTGAAACTATTAACTGTATACATTCTATTTTAGAGCTTTACTGTCTTATTTTCCTAAAGAAGCGGGCTAAGCCTTGAGAAATGCAACTGCATCGGAAATCGCAGGGAGCGAGGCATCACCCAATCCTGCAAGGAAAAATGTTTTATTATTGTGCAGTATACAGTTATTACTTCACATATGTGATTTGTGTTATGTTATGTCCTCATTGTATGTTTCTTTATGGTTTTAACTAAGCTGTTATACAATACATTTTTGACCTCTTTTATACAAACTTATTGGTACCGTTAAAGTGCTATATTCGTTTTTATGTTTTTTGTTTTTTTTTATGTACATGCAAATACTAAGTTCCAACTGGTTTTCACATGCCTAAACGTGTGCACTTTAGACAGACCCACAAGAACACCTCAGTCATGTGACTTACCACATCTTCCTTTAACTGAATAGTCTATGACTTTTTTGAAATTTGTATTACCCATAAAAAATTGATGTAAACTGTAATTTTAATATTTGCATATTCTGGTGAGTACCTCAAAAATCCTCTCTTTTCTTTTTTTTTATATTCTTCTTTGGATGAAGTCCCCTAAATTATGTATTTGCCCTTAATTTACATTAGACAAGCAGATTACTTACCATTCATTATTCTTAAAAAATAATCTACCAGTCCAGCAGGCCAAAAACAGTAAGCTTTTGATTGATCAATTGAATCATTGCTACCAAGAACCATACAATAACTGAGTTATCCTGTTGCATCAATAGTGGTTATAACAAGTCAAAAGTATCAATAAGGGCACATGTCAGCATTACAAAACCACATTGTTGTTTATTCAAGGAAACTACCTCTGGCTTGCTGTGGATACAAAATACTGCTCTTGGACTCCCTCGTGTGACCTAAAGCCTAGGCAAAGATCACACGGTCCCTAGCTACTATAAGCGTTGTGGGTGTTTCAGTTCATTAAAAACTACAAAGAGCCTGATGCTTTCAACCAGGTAGTCTAGTAGACTTGCAGTAAGATAAGTGGATCAGCAAGTCGCAGCTTCTGTGCAGCACTACTAAAGCTGGCCATAGATGGTGTTATTTTCTTTCCTGCAACCACAGAGCTATTGTGTTCTCAACCACAGAGCTTGTTTAGCTGTACTTCTATGGATCACAGGGGTGCAGTCCGTTCTGTACTCCTGTGACCCGTTTTCAGCAGACAGAGGGCTGAAGTCCACTGTCTGCTGACATCACAGAGCCAGTCCAGGGTTAGGTAAGATCGCGACAATGGCGTAGGGATCCACCCACATGCCTGGACCGGCACCCAGCTCAGCCTCTCAGTGAGCTGCTGACAGCCTGAGCTGGCCGCTCAGGCTGTCAGCCCCCTCCACAGCCCAGCGCTCCAGTGAGCGAGGAGGAGGCAGAGCAGAGAGTGGTGACTGACAGTCTGCAGCTTTCTGCTCAGGGAGCTGTGAGAACCGAGTGATCAGCAGTGTTTGATCCTTCGTGTTAGAGACGCCAGGGGGACCGATGCAGCACCCACCTAGGTAAGTGTGATCCTTAAAACAAAAGAATCTAATACATCTCTTTTAAGCATGACTGCTTATGTCATGAAATGGCTGCCCATATTTACCTATATTATTTCAAAATTACTCAGAAACAATACCTTTTAATACATTAGCTTACAGTGATAGGATAACTTAAAATAAGCTGACCTTTTGTACATTTATGTCTAGAAAACAATAAATAGATTACAGTTCTTGGGGGTCATTCACATGAACAGTTTGAGGTGCAGATTTGCATTAGTGTAAAAAGCTGGTAGGCTCTATGACCAGGGAGCCACTGGGGGTGCCTGCATCCGACCATAGAAGTAAATGGCTGTAGGCAACCGTACCACCATAAAATCCAACTCTTTCATACATCAGCATTTACACACGCCTGCGCATACAATGTATTCTCCGAACCCAGAACTTTTGGATTCAGAGAATATGCCAAATACGCATACGAATATAAATACCGATGCAAGAAAGCATTGGCCTTTACTGGAGTACTGCCATTCACTTTTATGGCTGGCTGTACATGCCACCTGTGGCTCCCTGGTCTGTGTATGACCAGATTTAGGGAAACAGCAAAAGGTATTGGTGCTATTTGACTTGCAAAAAGCACCAGGGAATAAACTTGCTACCGTTAATAAAGCATTGATATCCTTATTCTTGTGTAGAATGGTGTATACTCAACACAGATTGCAGAAAATGCATATACAGGTGCATCTCATAAAATTAGAATATCATCCAAAAGTTAATTTATTTCAGTAATTAAATTCAAAAAGTGAAACTCATATATTTTATTGATGCGTTACACACAGAGTGATACATTTCAAGCATTTCTTTCTTTTCTCCCTAAATCATCACGGACTGTGGAACATTTAGCATTTCTTTTGGATATCAAGATCCCAGAGTCTGGAGGAAGAGTGGAGAGGCAAAGAATCCAAGTTGCATGAGGTCCAGTGTGAAGTTTCTGCAGTCGGCAACCCTACCTAAACCCCATACAGAATCTGTGGGGTATTGCCAAGAGGAAGATGAGAGACACCAGACCCAACAATGTAGACGAGCTGAAGGCCGCTATCAAAGCAACCTGGGCTTCCATAACACCTTAGCAGTGCCACAGGCTGATCCCCTCCATGCCATGCTGCATTGATGCAATAATTCATGCAAAAGGAGCCCCGACCAAGTATTGAGTGCATACTACACTGTACATGGACATACTTTTCAATAAGCCAACTTTTCTGTATTAAAAATCCTTTTATGAGATGCACCTGTATATGCTCTTAGTTTTGTACAGAGTTTTATCATAAGGTTAAGGTGTTTAGAATCTGCAGTGAAGACTCAGAGCAGTGTTTTCTCTTTATTTGCTTCAACTGGAACAGTACAGAATGATGTATTGAATGGCTTGTTCATGCCTAGACTTGTCCGACAAAGTAGGACGTTTCCTTCCCGTCTCCTTTGTTGCATGAATAGTTACGTGCCATGTCTTTCATATTATGCACAGCACAAACTTCATTCCTATTCAGCTATTTTGCAGCTTTTTAAAAACGGATGTTCCCTAATCTTGATAACGAGCACTTTCAAATCGTAAATCTCTGCATTGCAGCTAGGCCTGTGCATGTCGTGTTCTGATTTGTGTCTGCGGAACCAATGAAAGCATTGGGATATTTTAACAACTTGTGTACGTGGTCAGATTTCTGCTGCTGACCACGTGCTTTCTTACCTTTCTTCTACAACTCAACAAGAATGCAAAAACAGGTTAAGGTAGCTTAGAAGCAACTTAAAGCAGGTCAAAAGCAACTAATAGAAAGTAAAATCCTATGTTATCAAATGTGTATACTGCACCACAGATTCCCCTATGAATGTTAATCCTTGTGATATTACCCTTGCTACTCTTTACACTCCCCGTTTAATTCCACAGTGCAAATAATCAATAAATAACACAAGATGAACGCTAGATGCTATAAAGAGTACTTAACCTAAAAGCGGAGTTCCACCAAAAAGATGAAGCTCCGCTTTTTTGTGTCCCCCACTTCCGCTGCCACATTTGGCACCTTTTGGGGAGGAGGAGCTAGTACCTTTGACAGGTACCTGCTTCCACTTCCGGGCAAAGTCACTCTGAAGTTTGACCCCTCCTCCTTCCACCACTGCTGGGCCATTTACAAAGCGCAGCACGCGTTGCGCATGCCAGTAGGCTCCCTTACAATAAATGGCGATGGTAGCACCTAAGAGCCGATTAAAAACCTTGTTTTTGACAGGCACCCGCTCCCACTTGCGACTGACTTCACCACGGGGGACTCAGCCAGAAGTTTGGCCCCCCTTCCCCCGCCACTGGGCCATTCACAATCTGCAGTAGAAAACTGCCTGTGAAGCCGCAAGGCTTCACTGCCAGTTTCCCTCAGCTTAGATGGCGGCGGCAGCACCTGAGAGCCGATTGAAAAGTTGGCTCAGGTTAAGACAGCGCTGGATTCATGGACAGGTGTCCTAATGTTAAAAGTCAGACTTTTAATTTTTTTTGATCGTGCCCAAGCTGGCACCAGCACATTGAAAAAAGTTTTTTTACATATGGACTTTTGGTGTTGATGGACTCTTCATAGCTTATACACTTTAATTGATGGATTTATTATAGTTCATGCACTCTAATTAATATTAGTCTCACTTGAAATTACGTTGATCATTGCACTTTGTATAAGAGTAATTTACAAGTTATATTGTGGAGGTTTATTTAAACTGTGGACTTAACATTTAGGCCTCATACACACGGGCGTATATAAAAAAATAAACAAAACGTCGGGCCCGACGTCAAGGAAAAAAAGGCGACGTTTTTCGGCGTTATGTATTGACGTTTTTCGGCGTTAGTGAGCGTCGGCGTCAATAGGCGTCAATAGGCGTTTTTTAAAACAAAATCATCCCTCTGCTATTTTTCAACCTAAAAACGTTGGCGTCAAAAAACGCCGGAAAACGCCGGTATAATAATAGGTGGCATATGGTGGCATATGTTGGCGTTTCTTGGCATATTGTGGCGTCGGCGTCAAAAAACGTCAAAATGTTACAGCCTCAGAACGCGATGGCCATGGGTTCTACTTTCTGCTCACTAACGCCGACGCCACCTACAGCTCAGAAACGCCGACGTTTTTATGGGGCCATTGACTAACATGGAGAGCTGCAAAAAACGCCAGAAAACGCCGGCGTCAAAAAACGTCCGTGTGTATGAGGCCTTAAGGTTAAGGGGTTTTTTTATAGTACCTAACGCTCATCTTGAGTTGTTTATTGAAAATCCTATGATAACCTCCACGGGATCAACAGCACTCGTCATACCAGTCATCTGTGAAAGCTGCCCAACCAAGTCATTGTTGGATGGATTGTGAAATATACCACAATAAATGTAACAGGTAGTCAATAGGATCATATCTGAACACAACCTGGGAACACACAGGTGTATGGGTAACCCAACACTAATTAGGAAAAGACTGATCTAATTAAGCATGGAATGCTGCTGGTTGATCTGGAAGGGGAGCTCCATCCAACGCAAAAATAGGAGAAAAGAGACACAGCACAAAACCTGCATAGCGTAGTAATTCAAATCCAGAAAATGTATTAAAAACTGTAACAAATGCACTCTCAAGGGTTAAAGTGGCTGTAAAGGCTAAAGGTTTGTTTTACCTTCATGCAATCTATGCAAGAAGGTATAAAATCTTCTGTGTGCGGCGCCCTCCACAGCCCCACCAATACTCATCTGAGCCCGCTCTCGACCCAGTAATGTGCATGGGAGCCTCGACTGTCCCGGGTCTCTTTTTTCTCATTGGCTGAGACACAGCAGGGGGAGTCATTGGCTCCCACTGCTGTCAATCACAGCCAGTGAACCAAGGAGGAGAGAGTGGACAACTGGGCCAAGCTGTGGCTCTATGTGTCTTATGCAGGCTCAAGAGAAAGCATGCACCATAACAAGTGGCTTGCTATTGGGGCCCCTAATCAAAGGGGAGAAGCCAGGAGCAGTGGCAGGAGGGTCCTGAAAAGAAGAGGAGAGGGGCTGCTCTGTGCAAAATAATTGCACAGAGCAGGTAAGTATGACATGTTTGTTATTTATTTTTTTTTAAACCCCAAACCTTTAATATCACTTTAAAGTGACAGATGGATGGTGGAATACCACTGGGTCATTGCACAATAAGGAAACCAACAATCTCTGATAGGGTCAGCCGTGCCTCACCCAAAAGCATAGATAATTCAGTGATAGCCAACACCATTGGGAGATGGCTAGAAGCGCCAACAAGCCAGGACCCACTTCCCTCTGTCATCACCCTTGGACATGGGCAATTCCTCTTCCTCAGAGGCTGAGGATGAGGTAAGATGCCTTGGAACACATCCTATTGCGCATGTCCAAGGGCGATGTCAGAGGTGAGTGGATCATGGTCACAGGAGGTCACATCCTGGCTTGTCAGCCATCCTAGCCATCTTGCAGTGGTGCTGGTGAACCTGAAAAATCTTCTGTTGAAGTATTCAAACTGATCCCCCAGCTCATTCTGATTCCTCTTGCTGAACCTCATGTGATATCAACCTGTAATGTGTTAATATTAAAGGGAGGAACCAAAAAAGCTAGCCATACATGGATAAAAATTCTGGTGTTTCAGCAAGAACTGGCCGAATTCCAATCCATGTGTGGCCATTGCAGCTTGGTAGAAGTTGATCTACTAATTGAATCTGTTCAACCACCTTGTCAAATAAAAGCTGCTTGATCAGTGCTGCAAGCAATAGGCTACAGCGCTGATCTGTCTATTCTGACAGCGGGGGAATCTCCCCACAGTCAGAATGCAATAGCATAGTGGGGAGGATTCCAGCATTTAAATCAAATGTGAGGATGGGAGAATTGGTTCCGTTTATTTGTTCAACTGGCTGGTTGAACAAATAAAAACTGACCCATTTATAGCCAGCCTAAGAGCTGTACAGAAAATGTCAATTTCCCTGTGTGTGGGGTTTAGCAGATTATTCCTCAGGATCAGGAAAGCATTTGCAGCCAGGGAACTAGTGCTTTCTGAAAGAGATCAGCAGTGTCAGCATCCATGTTTCCTTTGAAGTAACCCAATATATCTTCTGAATTTTAAACTAAAACTGTCACTTTTGTAAGTGTCAATCTTCTGCAGCTCTCAATGGTTCCCATATAGCAAGGATAACTTGCCGCAAATTTGTGGCAGTGTTGAATTGTAAGTCTGTTGACTTGCTCACTTTCCCTGGCAAGTTGTACACTTGCAGAGTACTTGAAGTTCTAGTTGACACTTTTCCAATTTGTAGCAAATTTGCATGGCAAGTCTATAGCAAGAGTAAAGTTGCAGTGGTGAGTCTACAGCAAGAGCTCTGCAAGTCTACAGCAGGAAATGTAGCCACAGTGACCCCCTGTGGTGGGACGCCTGTTGCACAACATAACTGAACTAGAACTTGCAGCAGAATTGCAGAATGTTTGGAAAGAAAGTTGATCTGGGATCATGCAACCCAGACTTGCTGCAATTGTGAAACAAACGTGTGAAGCCTGGCAAGTCTAGCAATAGCTTAGCAAGTAATTTTCAAACTTGCAGCGCAATTGTTTGTTATCTGGGTTTCTTCCTCTGAACTCCACCAATGATATGAAAGAGTAGTGGCAAGGAGGTCAGCAAGTGGAACCATTGAGAGCTGCAAGGGACCCAAGGGAGTAGTGATAAGCTAACGTTTGGGAGTGAATCGTGGGAAACAGTCACATAATAACAGGCCGCCGGGCTGATCAGCTGTGGCTGGGAATTCCCCACCCAGAAGTGGTAGGTAACAAAGGGGCAGGGATGCTGGTGACATCATTGACCTAATAAGGCCACATATGAGCAATGTCATTGACCAAACATGGCCTTGTGGCTCAGCAGTGGACAGAAGTTCAGTGGGCAGTAGTGAGCATAAAGGTATGGCTTGCTTTAAAGAGGATTCTTAGCAGGAGAATAAGAAGAGAAAAATAAGTAACCCATTTATTTAAGAGATTTAGCACTCTGACAAATTTGCAGTTTAAGGGCTCACTTGAGCTAAAAAAAAAAAGTTGCTTTTACAGGCGTTTGGGGTTGTTTCTTTTTTTTTCTCTGACTCTAAATGCCCCTTTATGTTAGCCTATGTATCCCTGCAAACTATAGGCATTTACAGGAGTTTAGAGCTAGGGGCATTTAGAGGCTGCCATAGGAGAAAAAGCTTCATAGAGAACATAGAGAATACAGTGTGCATGTGGCCTTATGCTCTGACAAGAGTTTCATTTCAGGTTGTATAACTTAATTTTAACATGGACAAGAACCCCTAGCAGCTTTACTCATTAAGGAATGACTAACAATTCCCTATTTATTTGCTGACATTGAAAAAGGAATAATTATGCATGCAATAAAACTCACTGTCACCCGTTCAAGTCTAATGAAGCTCATCCTTCTAATGGAATTCACCAAACCAGCAGACAAGATAAGTCACTTTTTAACTAGTCTGCCCATAAAGGCCACTGGAGTGCTACAAAGGTAATAAAACTACCATAGAGCCTCACAAAGTCCTGCTGGAAAATATGCAGAACGTGTGCAGAAAGGTAACATAATTACTGATAATATCAATACTTGGATATTATTTTAGTGTGCTATTTCTATGATGTTCTAAGGGCCTGCTTAATTTGAGATCGATCAATTTATGAGATTAAAGCTCCAAGGATAAGCAAATAATGTCAAATACAAGAGTCAAGTGTATTCTTTTTCTGAATCTTGGTGTGATTTGTATACTTCTTCCAGATCTGTGCAGTAATCCAGTGTGTAACTTTACCTCTGTGCAGGAGCTTCTCTAGTAAAGACCGGTCACTGCTGCTCTCTGTTCTTGTGCAGGGTGACTGGTCTTGTCCCCGCCTTCTTCTGTAGTTTTCTATTGACATCCTGTAGTGGGTGGAGCCTGCCGGTCCCCTCCCACAGCTCTGCTCTTTGCACAAGCTATGTATAGCACAGTGATGATGATATCAACACTACATTTACAAATACCTAGGTTTGCAAAGGCATTTGATGCACTCAAAGTAGATTTATATCCTTTGTAGCCATTGAGAAATATACTTGAGTTAAAGTTTTTGTGCACGGATATTTAGCTTTAACAGATATATACACATGCTCTTGTAACAAGAACAACACATTAACAACTGATTTAATTCCACCAATAGCACAAAGCATTTAGAAGAATTTTTTGCACCCTCAGTACTCAGGGCAATCAGCACTTTTGAAGGAAGGTGCACCCATTGCTCTGAAGGTTATTTGATTTCCTTTCGGCACTGTAGGAGGTAAAACAAACACAGACACACTTATTCATATGTCAGTGTGACAACTGGTAAATTCTGCCTTGTTCAGCTGGTGTAATAATAGGTATGAAAGGTATGAAAGGATATAGAAACGACCTTCCCTAAAGCACAGTCACACGCCTTTCAAAGCAAAAATAATTTATCAAAAGCTAAATAAGTAAAAAAAAAAGCAAAACATAAAATAGGCAAACCATATAATTTCAAATATGTCTGTCATTTAAATGTGATCATCAATCAGGTTAGCTGAAGAAGGTGTTGCATTTGGTGTTCCCAATGATGAAGGATGCAATCTCACCATTAAAGGAAGCAGAAGCTGCACTTCAGTTCGGAACCCATCAACAAAAATGTGCAGAAACTGCAATTTAATAAATGACCTGCTAAAGCTCCTCCTGCTGAGCCTGATTTTATTTGCTGTTCAATCCCCTGGCACAATTTTCCTTTAGATTTATCAAAAACATATAATATGAGGTCAAAACTAAACAACTTTTAATTGTATCTAATTAGGCAGGCCCTTGCACTTCATAGATTAAGGTAAATCTAAAGGAAAATTGAACATGTATGGCCTTCCTTACATGGGCTTACTAAGGGCTTAGTAGATTAACCGTTTAGCGGCTGCCCACCGTAGATATACTGCGGCAGGGCGGCCGCTCTGTGCCAGATCACGTACCTAAAATGCAATCTGACACATCCGGGTCTGGAGCGTGCGCATGCCGCCGCCGCGCTCCCACTGTGATTGGACACAGCGGGAGTCAATCAGCGGGCTTTGAGGGGGTTGGACTGTGGCTACTTGGAGTAGAAACTGGCCTAGTGTTAATGGGAGTAAACATGTCTGATCATTGGTATTAGTGGGAAGAATAGTGTCCCATTGTTGGTGTCATGAGAAGGAACAGTGCCCCATCATTGGCGTTAGGGGGAGGAATAGTGCCCCATTATAGGTATCAGGGTAGCTAATAGTGCCCCATCACTCATGTCACTGGGAGGAATAGTGCCTGGTCGTTGGTGTCAGTGGAAGGAATAGTGCCTCTTTATTGGTGTCAGTGGGAATAATAGTGCCCAGTCATTGGTGTCAGTGGGAGAAACTGCCCCATAATTTGTGTCAGGGGGAAAAATAGTGCCACACTTTTGGTGTTGGTGGCAGGAATTATGCCCTACTGTTGGTGTCAGTGTGAGGAATAGTACACCATCATTAGTGTCCATGGGAGAAATAGTGCTCCGTCTTTGGTGTCATTGGAAGGAATAGTGCCGCATCATTGGTGTCAGTGAAAGGAATAATCCCTGGTTGTTGGTGTCAGTGGCAGGAATTATGTCCCACTGTTGGTGTCAGTGGGAGGAACAGTGCCTTGTATCAGTGGGAGGAAAAAGGCCCCAAAGGCCAGATAAAGGCAAGCAAAGGGCCCCATCTGGCCCCTGGGCCACAGTTTGGAGACCACTGTTCTAAAGCATGTATTTATCTCTTTGGTCCTTCTTGCAGTTTTTGCTGGAGCATACACTGACCATGATGATCATAGACTGTTAAATGTTTAAATGACCGTCATGAAAGATCATTCGAAAGTGCATTCAATGTGCCCATAATTGACTTTTTGTTTGTCTGCAATGGATTTTATTTCAATGGCCATACTAATGTATAAGATGTTAATGCTCAATCCTTTACAATGGTATCCAAATTGAATACGCAACTTTTCCTGACTGACCATGAATACATTAACAGAATTTTGTTCATTCAAATAGGAAACTACAAAATGTTTCCATCCTGAACCTTCAAATTTTCTCATATATACAATTGAAATGAAAGTCAATTTGTCCACATTGACCATTAGAAAATTAAACAAACATTTAAAAAAAAAAAGGTGAGTGTATGGCCAGCTTTAATGGTTCAAATACTTGAATAAGCTATATTGCCGATCTGGGAAGATATATATGCTTTATCATTGCTTCCTCGCCCAGGCTAAAGGGGATATTTTACTATCTTTAGTACCATACCTAAAAGGATCAATTATGAATGGTTAGCTACATGTAAATTTGCAAGAGGAATTCATTGTTTAATCCAATTACTGTATTTGTTGGTCGAAGACCGTGAGTCCATTTAGGACATAAGGTTGGCCTTTTGTTGTTCACACTCTTTATTTTCTATCTATATACAGACTAAGAACATTGGACCCTGCTATAAGACATTGTAAATTTGTTTGTTTATGTAAAAATTATAATTGTTTTGGTCTTGTGTAGTTAGATTTTAAATGCTTTATATTTGGGTGGAATATATATTAATAGTAAAATAGAAGCAGCCGCTTCTGATGACGTCTTATGATGAAACGCGTAAGTCAGAGCTAGGTGCGCAATTACGTCACTTCCGGAAGCCTTCCGCCAGTTTGTCTATCGGCTTCATGGCACGCCATTTTAAATTGTGATTGCAGGATTGGACTGTATGGTTTTAGCACTGATATAGTGCATTTTTGAGCGCTTTTTTAAAGTCAATATAAAATCCCCTTTTTTAAACGGAATTACACTATGAGTCTCCATTCCTCTTAACCCTTTACATGTCGGAGTATCCGGATACCAGCACGTCTGTGTAGTGGAAGCTTCCCCTGGGATAGAACGAGTATCAGTGATGGCTTACATGCGGTTTACCCCTGCAGGGGTGCCATTATTGGGTAAGTGGGGAACTGAGAGGGGAGTACGAGTGACATCCACATCCCTGCACAGAAGTTGGTTTGTACTGCACTGTAAGTCACTGGCGGGTCCTTCCACTGTATATTAAAGGAATCTCTGAAACGTTACTACCTCTGGTGTTTGTATGGATGATATTATGATAATCTTTACCTTATCATCTTTATGAAAGAACTAAACATATATATGGACTTTTGAGTGTCTGATGAAATTGCTATATAATTTTTCTGGTCTTTTAAAGGAGAATACAGACTTTTATATATATATATATATATATATATATATATATATATTCTTTGTAAGACAAATATTTTTTATACATAGTGCAAAACAGACATAAAACATATATATATTTATTACACTTGATATGGACTTGATGCACATATGAATTTTAAGTGTTTGATAAGATTTTCATACGCTTTTTGATTTCAGCTTTGCACAAGAAAACACACACAATTTTGTACACGTGGTGATTAATTAATTTTTAGAGCACATTGCACTTTATTTATATACCTTTGATTCATGCACAAATGTTATTTACTTTTTACACATGAGGATTTTTTTTACCATTATGCATTTTATCTAAAGGACACTTTATTGGTTTAATACTTGTTAAATGGAATAGGCAACACCATTTTTCCTCTTTCATATACATCATATATTAATAGTATTTTGTCATTGGTGTTTTGTTGAAAAATAATACTTTTGTACTTTTATCATTTCTGATTATTCATCATGCCCTCTTTTTTTTGGCATTTTAAATCTAAACTTTGTTGTGTATTTATAAGCCTTTATGCTACTAGTCCCATATTGAATATTATTACTCAAGGGGCCTTTTATCTAACAGTAAATTATTTGTTATATACTGTACTGTGTTGGCGTACATTTACTATTGCCTACCGTTTCCATGGCCAGCTTTGGTTACTTTTCCACATCTTCCAGAGGCTGCTTTGCTGTCTGTTTTAAAAAGCTAATTGCTCACAGAAGTCAATAGCTCAAGCTGCAGTTTTCATATAGAACTGAATGACTAACCCTTTTTGGGACAACTCAGGCAAAGCCAGCTGTGTGGAAGGCTGCCACTGCGGTGCCGACTCGCTCAATAACCCATAGTGCTCTGGAAATCCTTTGTTACGTATTACGTATTTCTTTGCAAGACAAATATTTTTTATACATAGTGCAAAAGAGACATAAAACATTTGTTAAAAGCATAAACTTAATATACACAAAAGTGAGTACACCTCTCACATTTTTGTAAATATTTTATTCTATATTTTCATGTAACAACACTGAAGAAATGACACTTTGCTACAATGTAAAGTAGTGAGTGTACAGCTTGTATAACAGTGTATACAAGCTGTCTAACATCCACCAGCTCTGTGATGTCATCATGGAGCAGTGGAAGAGGACTCCAGTGGCAACCTGTGAAGCTCTGGTGAACTCCATGCCCAAGAGGGTTAAGACAGTGCTGGAAAATAATGGTGGCCACACAAAATATTGACACTTTGGGCCCAATTTGGACATTTTCACTTAGGGGTGTACTCACTTTTGTTGCCAGCAGTTTAGACATTAATGGTTGTGTGCTATTTTGAGGGGACAGCAAATTTACACTGTTATACAAGCTGTACACTCACTACTTTACATTGTAGCAAAGTGTAATTTCTTCAGTGTTGTCACATGAAAAGATATAATAAAATATTTACAAAAATGTGAGGGGAGTATTCACTTTTGTGAGATACTGTAAGTGACTCCAAATCATTAAAATGTCCTTTTAAAATTTGGAGCTATAACCTAAAGCAGTATTAAGCCCAAAGCCAAACATATAAAATACATGCAGCTTACCAAACATTAGATGTGGTGGGTGCATTAGTTTTCTTAGTTTTAGTTTTCACACTGCTTTCAAATGGTCATCTGGCCTGTAACACACCTCCTGTATAAGATGAATTAGAATGCCTCCACTCTGGATGAAGGAGCACAGAGACACCTTTGGATAGTAGCATTGTCAGCCTTGGGGGTGGGGGG
>BLSH010339801.1:211045-224859 GCA_018402905.1 Glandirana rugosa
ACCGCAAAAATGTCGACTTTTTGCAGAGAGTCTTGGGTGACCAGAAAGATGTACTAGCAGACTTAAATACACCAACAAATTGAAGCCAAACTCCAGATAATACTTTTTAAGCAGTTACATTAACAATTTTTTCCCTTTTATAAAATAAATAAATAAAAAGTAAAAGGCAATCATTGTAAGCATCTCTGTTAGGCCTCATGCACACAGGATATTTTTGGCCTTTTTTCAGCTGCAGGTTTTGGCTTCAGACATTTTTTTTTCTACAGTCAATAAACTCACCATCATGTTATCCTATGTGTCCATGCACACATAGGCTGTTGTCAACTGTTTTTGGCTGGGACATTTTTTGGCTGTAAAAAAATCCAAGACCAGTGGGTTCTGAGAGACGTTTTTCAGCTGTAAAAACGCCAAAAAAACCCCCAAAAAATGCTAATGTTAAAAAACGTGAAAAAAACGCTCAAAAACATTGTAGAAATGTAGAAACGTTGAAAAATGTTGAAAGACTCACTACAAAGCTACTGACGTTTTTATAATGTTTTTAAAACATTCTGTGTGCATGAAGCCTATAACTGTTAAATCTACATGACAGCTTGTTCTGTTGAAAAGCAACAGACTTACTGGCCAGATAAGAAGGTGAATAATAAAAGAAATCACAAAAGAAATTATATCAGCCATCATATCTAAGAATTTCTAAGCTGCAATATATCAGACCCCTTTCACACCGAACCGCGGGTCTGTTCACGGTAAAGCGCTGCTCGTTTTAGCGGCGCTTTAGCTGTGTTTAAGCGGCACTTTTGTGCTGCTTTTTGGCCACTAGCAGGGCGCTTATAACCCCTAAAAAGGAGTTAAAAACTCCTCTGTTGTGGTGCTTTGGAAGTGCTTTTCAGGCGCTTCGGAAGTGCTGCCTATTCATTGCAATGGGCAGGAGCATTTTGGGAGCGCTGTATACAACCAACCCGCCCCACAGATGCTGCTTGCATAACTTTTCCAAACGTCCCGCAAGCGCACTGCTCGGGTGTGAAAGCACTCATTGCACTGAATGGGAGACAGTTTTCAGGAGCTTTACAGGCACTATTTCTAGCACTAAAACGCCAGAAAACTGCCTCAGTGTGAAAGGGGTCTTAACCGCTTGCCGACCGATGGTCGGCAATTGACGGCGACAGAATGGCTCTGTAACGCAAATCGCCATCATACGACGGCGGGCGCGATACAGAGCCATTGTGAGCGCGTGCTCACTGTGTACGGGGGGGGCCAGGGAGCGGGTGCGGGGGCTTCGATTGTCCGCCGGCCAACCGCGATGCCCTCCCCGGAGCGAATGAGCGGAGGTCCGTGTAAGTAAACACGGACCTCTGCTCTGTGTGAGGGGGAAGGGCTGTGATCACAGCTTTCCCATACATGAAGGCTGTGACCACTTCCCTTCCCCAGCTAGGCAAGCCCCCCTACAGTTAGAACACGCCCAGGGAACATACTTAACCCTTAGCGCGCCCCCTGCAGGTTAACCCCTTCACTGCCAATGGCATTTACACAGTAATCAGTGCATTTTTATAGCACTGATCGCTGTATAAATGCCAATGGTCCCAAAAAAGTGTCAAAATGGTCCGACATGTCCGCCCCAATATCGCAGTACCGCTAAAAATCGCAGATCGCCGCCATTACTAGTAAAAAATAAAAAAAAAATAAAAACCCCAAAAATGAATTCTCATCATCCGTAAACGCGGCCACTTTTGCGCAAACCAATCAATAAACGCCGATTGCGATTTTTTTATCGCAAATATGAGGAAGAATATAAATCGGCCAAAAACGGTGAAAAAAAATGTTTTTTTATATTTTTTTTTTGGATTTGTATGTTAGCAAAAAGTAAGAAATTTGGGTTTTTTTGCAAAATTGTCGCTCTTCTTTTGTTTATAGCGGCGATCAGAAATGACGCAGCGGTGATCAAATACCACCAAAAGAAAGCTCTATTTGTGGGAAAAAAAGGACGCAAATTTCGTTTGGGTACAACGCCGCACGACCGCGCAATTGTCAGTTAAAGCGACGCAGCGCCGAATCGCAAAAAGGGCTCCGGTCCTAAAGCTGGAACTCCTTCCGGTCCTTAAGTGGTTAAAGTGATATTAAAGTCTTGTTTTTTTTTTTGTTTAAAAATAACAAACATGCCTATACTTACCTGCTCTGTGCAATGATTTTGCACAGAGCACCCCCGATGTTCCTTTTCTCGAGTACCCCGCCGTTGTTCCTGCCAAGTGCCCCCACAGCAAGCAGCTTGCTATGGGGCCACCCAAGCTGAGCCACTGCTTTGTGTGTCCATTCAGACATAAAGCCGCGACTCGGCCACACACCCTCTCTCTCTCCTCACTGGCTTTGTCTCAGCCAATCAGGAGGGAGAGTTCCGGATAGCAAGTCTCTCGCTGGATCGAGATGGGACTCAAGTAAGTATTTGGGGGGCTGCTGCACACAGAAGGCCTTTATTAATGCATAGAATGCATTAAGATAAAAAAAAAAGAAGCTTCTGCCTTTCGAACCACTTTAAATGTTTACGATTGGGTTTAATACTGCTTTAAACAAATGAAAAGTTACACCTAGATTTCTAGCAACTTAACATAACAGAGATGTCATTATGCAACAGGCGGGGGTCTGATATGTTCCACAATAATGATATATTGGTTACAGAGATAAGAAGGCCATTTGTGTCAGGCATTGGTTTAAATATTTTTCATGCTCTCCTGTTTTGAGACCTTTTCAGTGGAGATCCTATCCCTACCCCCACCCTTGTCTTGTATTCACTCCACTTGTTGCAATAAACGGAGATGCAATCTTCTTGCTGTAATCCTTATAATGTAACATAAATTATTAATCTTACATGAAGAGTCAGATGCAGACATAATGACCAAAGACAGTTGGGTGGAGTTAAAATGTTGTAGTCCCTGAAAAATAAGCAAAGCTCTGAGACAATTCAGCCCAACGGAAATATCAATTTTTGGTGGACTAAACTTTAAATGCACACCCTTCTAAAATAAACTCAAAACCTTCACCATTGAAAAACTATCAACTGTGCTTATCTTCCTCCTGCACCTGTGAGTATTCCGTTTGTAAAAAATGACAGGTGCTCTTTGTGACAACAGAATTCTCAGTAGACTCAGATAACATTGCAGAGTCCTTCATGCAGTCTTAACATCATATAATTGACTTTCATCTGTTTGACAGGCTTTCTCAGGCTTTTGTATGAAGTATTTACCCTCATATAATACAAATGTTAGCGAGTACATCCTAATGGGTGCCTATTCATTTCAGGAAGTCGTTGAACTGTATAATTTAAGGAAAGCTTCACGCTCAAAAAAAAAAGATGCAACATACTGTATATGGTTGCTACTCAAGCCATTTTTTTTACTTCAAGGCTGCTATGGGTGTTTAAAAAACAAAACACCAAGTGTACCAAAAAGTACACAAAAAAGTGCACAGACCCCCCCTCCAAAGAAGAAAGGCCCTTCCCTAAGAGGGACAGGCTCATGATAAGGGTAAGGTAAGCTCTGGTCCACTAGCCAAAAGGCCTGGCAGACCCCTTTCTGCATGGCTTGAAGAAACTGACCACTGAGTTAAAGGTTAGGGGCTTCCCTGAAAAGAGGACCCCCTTAACCTCCCCCACCCCCAAGACAGGGCCATACATCCTCATATTTCTGGGTAGGCCTGAAGACCCATACCCTACCATCCTCATAGAGTGAAAAAACACCCATAAAAAAGTTCCGTGCATAGACAAGTGGGGAAAAACAAAGGAGTGCCAAAATACAAGACAATGGCTAGGTCTTTTGGCCTGGTAGCAATTACCCTGGTCTTGGCCAAAAGACTTAGCCGATGAAGAAAATATCAAGAGGTGTCATGTCCTAGTGCCATTTCACACAGTGGGGTCCCAAATCCATAGTTCTACTCCGGAACTCCTGCAGATGCCTCCACTCAAGTCTATTGGTGCCAAAACGCATCATTATACAGGCAGTCCCCAGGTTACAAACAAGATGGGGTCTGTAGGTTTGTTCTTAAGTTGAAATTGTATGTAAGTGGGAACAGGTACATTTTTTAAGTGTAGCTTCAGCCAAAAAATATATTTTTAAGCTTTTTGGATAGCATAGGGAAGGGTTTACACCTCTGTAATGTTTGTTTTGCTGTCTATGTTTCTGTTCAGAAGATGTCGCATGACTTCCTGTGCCAATGTTAATTGGATTTTGAAAATTTTGGGTTGTTGTGGAAACAAGGATTGGTGATGAAGCATCAGTGGAGACACCTTTTTCCCATTATAACTATTACAGGAGTGAATTTCCCTTCCTAGGGGGAGATTTCATCTCACTTCCTGTTGTCTCCCTCCGTTTGTAAGTAGGAGTTGTTTATAAGTCGGATGTTTGTAACTAGGGGACCGCCTGTACCCCAAAAAGCTAATGTATATTTTCGCGTAAGAAGATTCAGGTGACACAACACTGAGCCCCCTTCACACTTGAGTGTTTTTCCGCTCATTTCCTGCACCTGATTACCTTCAACATGCAGATTCTCAGGGAATTGTTCTGCACTGCAGCCTCACGTGACAAATTAACCTGATATGGCTACATGTCTATATTTAGTCACTGACATTGTCCAAAAATTACCATGTGGCCATGTTAGGTCAATGATGTTACCAGCATCCCCCACTCCTTTGTTACATGCAGCCAGGCGTGGGGCTCCAGTTGACTCGACCAGTGGCCTGCTATCCTGTGGCAGCTTACTGCGACTTTGGCCTGAACCTTAGCTCATCACTAGTGACAAAGCTCTGCCTCTGTGTCCCAACAGTTCTCCTGTGTTGTCATCCATCACACATTCTCCTGATGGAGACTGCAAGTGGAGGTTCAGATTCACATTCACAGTCATGTTCCACTCTTGTTGACATCAGGACAACCCACACAGAGAAATGCCATACACCCATCACTGAAGTTCCTGTAGACAGAAAGTACCTGCAAAGCAGCTACAGAAGATAAACAGCACAGAAATGAATAAAGGATGAAAAAAAAGTATCACATTAAAAACCTGGCATTTCATTAAAAACCTGGCAAACTAAATGTGTAGGGTCTGCATCTACTTTAGCCCAATAACAAACTATTATACTGGGTTAGGGCTCTTTCACACCACTCCACCAGTGGATTGGCCCGCTCAGCGTTTCCTCTATGGCTGGTCAGATGTAAATGGACTGCCCATCTGTTTACATCCGACTGTCATCGATCCGATCTGCCAGACGAATCTGTCTGTTTTTAGCAGATAGGATCGGATGTCGGCTGCTCTATATAGGGCAATCAATGGTCCAATCGGTCTGCCTAAAAAACTGATAGGTGGACCCGATCGGTCCACCCATGTGAAAGGAACCTTATGGGGTAGGTGACATGTAGGGACATCTACGGACAGCATCCCTTTACTGTCTGGCGGCAGCCTGGAGGCCACTCCTATTCCATCTATTCTACAGTGTCATCAGATTTGGGTGAGTCATAGCGCGATGCGGTAGAGGCCGGACGCCATCCTCTGAGCCATGTTTCTGAGGGAGATCTTTCATCGTCATCATCTCTCATTCCAGTGTGGTGAACGGGCAATAGCCCAACCTTATAGACACTGTATACAGACACCATTGTCTCCTGTACCATCTATCATCCTTATTGCAAAGAGCTTAGGCCCAACATTATAGACACTGTATACAGACATCACTATCTTCTATCACCCCACTTTTAATTGTAGTTCTATAGAGGGCAACATCTTTGAGCCAGTAATCCCTGTGGTTTAATTTGCAATTTGTTCAACACAGGAAGATTTGCTTCTTTGATCATTTACAGCCAACTGATTCAGGTTGCTTTGCTCTGTTATTCAGAAATGTTGTATATGCAACTGCCGAAGATCAAACGGATTGTCTCACAGTGATAGAGGACTACTTCTCACCTCCTTCCCCACTGCAGGGTTTGGTTTCTACTGAGCTCATAGAGCAACAATTTACCTAGAACTCTCTGAATGAGCAGGTTAAATTTCAATACAGCTGCTTACTGCTAAAGGTTCTGACATTGTATTTACTGTTCGGCATCTATGTGTTGAGGTGTAAAAGAGAGGGGTCTGACACAGATAAGAGCCATTCCTCTGCCCTCCTGTTACCTGTTCACATAGGCATTGTATGTGCCTTGCTGTATACAAGGATTGTATTTTTTCATGACTCGGGTAGACCCGATGGACCCAACTGTGACCTTGTTTTAGCAAACTGCAATGCACCTCTACTCCTGCCTAATCTTACCCCTTAACAATAATAGGAGACCACTACTGTTTGGAGTAAAAAATGGCCATAGCAGCCTGTTTATTCAAGAAATAACTTAACATGAAAATTAAACTTCAAAACATTCTTTAACAAAGATATCAGCATCTCTTATACATCCTTGAGAATGTTGGTCTGTGACAGCACCCCCTGAAAATTAAATTATGTTCCAAAATCCACACTGTACAACTAATACCATACCAGGCCTCCAGCCGTAGAACACCGACTCGGAGACAAACCTTACTTGCAGTGCAACCATTCCACTATTCCTGCTAAACCTCCGTTAGCTGGAATACACCATAGTGACACATACCTCCGATGTGTCCCAAAACCCTTCCTTCTCCTGAATTTTATCCCACAGTCAAAGACCAACACCCGCCACAGCACCCAAGGGGTAAGCCCTTACCCTTGGGTGCACCGCCACACCTTCAAAGCACGTTCAATTCCATCCTGTAAACCAAGAGACCACAAATCGATGCCCACCGCATCCAAGTGGACACCGTCCCCCCTGAGGTAACGCCAGGTCTCGGCCTCTAATTCTCTATGGCGAACCACCAACCCCCTATTTCTAATGACAAATTTGCCCACCGCCTTTTTGACCTTCTTACGGGCTCTATTGATCCGCTCAACCGACCTGGCAAGCCGCCATGTGGTACGAGCTACAATATCCGACCACAGAACTACAGAGTCCGGAAAAAATTTGCGCAGCCATAGAACATCAAACTTAATGTCTAAAATAAGCTCCCGTATAGAACGCACCCCTAAGTCATTGCCTCCCACATGCAGGACCAAAATATCTGGCGGCCGATCCAGCCGCGCAAAGCGTTGCACCTCCGGTAGGGTCCTGCTCCACAACATACCCGGGAAACCCAACCAGCGTACACACGCCTCCCGCCGTGAGGTACCCAGCTGCCTACCCCGAGGCCTTACATATGCCCTCCTGGCTCCCCAGCATACATATGAGTGGCCCACGATCCATACAAGTCGTGGCCCATCACCTGTAAAAGAAAATTAAAGAAACAAAGTAGTGCCAAAACACACCCCCTACAACAACTACTTAACCAGTAAAGCATCACCCCTTTTTCCCCATAAATAAACCACCACCTCACTCTGTCATTAAATGTGGGCGAACATAAAGCCGAAACCTTTGGGAATCCCATCTACCTATACGCTGCACAGCCGCCTCATCCAACCCGCAGAGAGCAGCCTCTGTGGCCGCCCCAATGCGGAAGGAGTGAGAGGAATATCGTTGGTCGTCTAAACCCACTGCCCTAAGACCCTTCCTAAAAACCACAATAAACTGAAATCTCGAAAGAGAGGAACCATCTGCGTGCACCAAAAACGGCCCCTCCCTTGCCGGGTGCAGCGAACGAAATGCCCTCACTGCACCCATTGGGCACACTGCGGAATCCGGGATATTAAACAATTGAATCCGAACACCTCTACCCCTTTGGTCCGTTTTTGACCGCCGCAGCAAGACCCTATCCTCCCTGCAGTCTACATCTCCATCCAATATATCCCCAGCTGCCCGGCGCGACAAACTGACCAACTCCCCTATACGGAACGCACCAAAAAAGGCCAATGAAAAAGCCGTTATGAGCCTTGCGATAGCCCTTCACCACCTGTCGCACCCAAAAATCCTTAGTAAAGTCCCGCATGCCCTGGATCTTAAAAAGAAATGCCAACCCAGCCAACTGGCGCTCCACCACCGACAAGGACACCCCTTTCTCCAAAGTCCTAGACACAAAATAGATCACCACTAACCTCCCTTCTGTACACTCCAAGTCAATACCGGCCTCCTGGACCCACGTGAACCATTCGCTCCATACCTTAGCGTAAGCTGACCAAGTAGGCTCACTCACCGACCACCTGATCCATCCCACGACTGCCCCGAGGCAATCTCCCACAGCCACTCTGGACACGCCACTCCCTCTGGTTCCGCCGATGGGGCCAATTCCCAAGACAATGCGTCAGCTACCACATTAACCACGCCCGGAAGGTGAACAGCATACAGGTAAATATTTAATTGAAGACAACGCAGAACCAAATGCCGAAGCAAACGCACAACCGGTGCCGATGACGTTGAAACCCGGTTGAACTTGAACTACCCCCATATTGTCACAATTCAAGCGCACCTTCAAGTCCCGGAAGGACTCACCCCAAATCTCCACCACCAGAACCACCGGAAAAAGCTCCAGCAGAACCAAGTTGCGGAGAAAGCCTGCTCCTACCCAAGAGTCCGGCCAAGGACCAGCGCTCCACTGCCCTTGATAGAAAGCCCCGTAACCCATGGACCCTGCCGCGTCCGTGAAAAGTCCCAAATCCACATTGCTCACAGGACCAGACATCCACACCGACCGACCATTGAAGGTCTATTAAAAAAACATGCCACACTCGCAGATCCTCCCTGTGGTCCATGGTGAGCCGTACAAAATGCGAAGGTAATCGCGCTCCCCCTGTAGCAGCCGACAGCCGTCGACAGAACACCCTACCCATGGGAATGATACGGCACGCAAAGTTTAACTTCCCCAGTAAGGACTGTAGCGCCGGCAGCCGAATCTTGTGTAGGTTCATAGTCGCCCGAATCTCAGCCTTGAGGGCCATGACCTTGTCCAATGGGAGGCGGCATTCCATGGCCTCCGAATCAATCACAATGCCTAAAAATTGAATAACAGTGGATGGTCCTTCTGTTTTATCCGGAGCTAAAGGAATCCCAAAATGCTCTGCAATGTGTTGCAATGTTGCTAGCAGCACTGCACACTGCCTACCAGACGACGGCCCTATGCAGAGAAAATCATCCAAATAATGGATGATGGAATTAAGTCCAGAAACCTCCCTAACTACCCATTCCACAAATGAACTGAAAGTCTCGAACAAGGCGCAAGAAACTGAGCAGCCCATAGGCAAACACTTATCCACGAAGAACCCCCCCTTGCCAACAACAACCAAGCAAACGAAAACTATCCGGAGTAACCTAAACGCTGATTCAACACCGCATTTTGCCATCAAGGCACCTTTTCGAGAGCGACAAACCCAACCTACCTCTGCGTCAAACGAGGTGTATGACACGGTACACGCCTCGTCCGAGATAGCATCATTCACCGACTCCCCTTTTGGAAAGGACAAATGGTGAATGAGCCGAAACTTATTCGGCTCCTTCTTAGGAACCACTCCCAGCGGCGAAACCACCAAATCAGCCAATGGTGGTTCACGAAAAGGTCCGCCCATGCGCCACTTCCTTCCCCAACTTTTCCGAGACCACCCCAGGATGCTGGAAAGCTGAACGTAGGTTGCGCGACATCGCAGGAACTGCAGTCAAAGAACAAGGAATACGAAACCCCCTCGAAAACCCCTCCTCAAGCAGCTTAGCAGCACACCAATCCGGGCATCTATCTAGGAACGGCCGCATCCTTACCACGCTCACTGGAGTCCTTCCTCTTGTTTGTAGACTCTCCGGCACAACCCTTACTTTGCTTGAAACAACGTGACACGGGATGGGCTCCCCCGCAACCAGAGCACTCGTGTTTGAATTGGCACTTACCTCCAAACTTACATGAATTGCCAGCAAAATCCCCACTTGTTTGTGGCCAGTTGTCCAGGGGTAACTGGAGATAAGTCGCATTCATAGCCCAATGTCCTTGTGGTCCCATAGCAAAGATGGATGCACAGCCCGCCGCTGCCTGAACTTCTCGTCATACCTCAGCCATGCGGTTCCCCCGTAGACTCTATACGCCTCACCAATGGCATCCAGGTAGCAGAACAACGCCGTGCAATGTTCCGGATTCTTTTCCCCTATCACGCTTGCCATAATGGCAAAAGCCTGTAGCCAATTTGTGAAGGTCCGTGGGATCAGTCTGTATCGCCTCTTCTCCTCTTCTTCCTTTTTAGTTTGCGCCGCCTTAACCCTATCCAAGAAGAATTTTTCCAGCGGCAGCAGCGAAAAAATTTTCCACGTACTCACCTTTCTGAATTCTGTCACGAACCTCCGCCTTCAAATGGGCCCCTAGGGGACCCTCGAAGCATACGTATACTTCACACCGCGCTGCATCAGCTAGCCTTATAGACTCTGCGGTGCCCCCGCCATCCTGACCTGTACCGGTCCCGTCCTTTTCCACAACCCCGTCCGACCCCGTGGCAAATAAAGGCCCTGTCCCAGCCTGAACCGCGCTGGTTGACTCAGAACCCACACTCCCACCCCTGTCAGAGACTGTACCACCCACAGTTACACCACCCTGTGGCACCCACGCCGCTGTCGCCGAGGCTTGAGTGGGCCCACCTGTTGCAAAGCGCGCCACCAAGTCCCGCAACCCCGCCCAACAACTCCTGCAGCGCCACGCTAGACCCTGACGTGGCGGGCACGGGGCCCGCCACCTGAGGGGGCGCCACTACTCCTGCCGGGGATGGCCCCCCTTTACCTGCAGAGACTACGCCACCCCCACCCCCAACATCCTACCCAATAACAACTCCAAAGGCCCTGAAGTTAATAGTGACTCACCGGGCTGCGCAGGGATGCCCCGTGCAGCCGCCACCTCCGCCTCCACTGTTGCCACTCGACCCGCTGTGTCCTCGCCCTCCGAACCCGGCATCTCCTCCTCAGATCTGTTCTCCGCTGTGGGAATGCCGTGTGTCCCAGGTGATGGGGACCTGTCCGGCACATTCCCGCTCCGCCGGTGGCACCACCCCCTCACTCTCGCTCCATCCGACTCTGCGTGCGGCTGTGACAAGGCACACACCTGGTCCTGTGTGCCCGCTGCTGCTCGACTCCGCCCACTCTGTCTCCCAGCAGGGCGCGTGTCCGACCCGAAGCCGCCAGCCATCTGAGGGAGAGGCCTGGTGGCCGCCTTGCTGCTCTTCCTCATCCTGGGCTCCTTCCTGGCAGCACGTGCCGGAGATGGGGAGTCCACCGCATGGCCGCCGTGCAGAGCCCCATCTGCTGTACGATCCCGCCTGGACCCGCCGCCAGCCGAGGAGCCCTTCGCAGGCGGGCCAGACCTCTCTTGCGCCTCTTGGCTCCTGCCCGTACGCCTTGCTCGGGGGGACACTCCAGGGGAGAAATGCTCCGGAGGCCGAGACCTCCTAGCGCGTGGGCTCTCCCGACGTCCCGATGTGGACGCACGCACCTGGTCCCCCAGCAGTGAAGGCACTTGCTCCCGAAGCCACTCCGACCCCCTTGTCACTGCAGCCGCCCTCAAATCCCTCAGCAACCCATCCACGTCCACCATGCTCGTTACCGCTGGTAGCCGCACATAGAAGCTACTTAGTCTGCGTTCTTCCTCCACTGAGACCCCCCTTAGCTACGCCCACCCTATTTATCACCCCCCACCCACCCAGGAATACACCATTCCCAAGGGGCCTACCTAAAGACCAATCTTTGACCTAGAGCCTTAATCTGTCTCCCCAGGCCACCCAGTCATGCTGCCCCTTCTGTCTTCCATTCCGGGGCTCCCTTTGTTGATTGTTTAACATTGAGAAGTGATTGTCATTTAGTTATTGATAGCATTCCTATAAGAGATACCATTTTAAAACATAAACTTGTGTTGTTACCTGCAACCGCTTTCATTTCATTAAGTAAACATTTTAATTGGTTTAACCCATTCTGGTGTACCTATTTTATTGTTATCATTCCTAGAGGGAAAACTTCTGAACCCAGGGTTTCAGAGGTGGCGGAGGACTTGCAGGGTCAGGGCAACCAGTGGAGTACTGATTTAACCAGCGGCCCTCACGAGGGTAGCGCTACATATGTGTAAAACTTATCGGTGTTTAGTACCTTTTGCAGAGATCACAGTAGTCCTTCTGGTAATGCTTTCATCTAATTTTCTCTCCTGAAGGACGGAGCCATCTTTGTGCAGGCATCATCTAATGTCAGAATTTACATCATGAACTGGGATGTTGGTTTAGAGATTACTGGAGCTTGTGCAGTTCTTGGCCATGTTCCCAAATGTCTCACATAGATCGGCCCCTGCTACAGCTTTTCGCTTTATAACTTAAAGTGGTACTCAAAGCCCCTTCCCCTAAGTTTTTTATGCTCTAAACCAGTGGTGCTCAACTCCGGTCCTTGGGACCCACTAACAGGCCAGATTTTAAGTATTGCCTTGGGGAGATGCAGACTAGAATACTGCAATCACTGAACAGCAAATGAGATCACCTGTGATGTATTTCCGTTATCCTGCAAACCTGGCCTGTTAGTGGGTCCCGAGGACAGGAGTTGAGAACCACTGCTCTAAACAATAGATACAGAATTGCCACACATAAGCTGGAAGTTAAAATCTGGAATCTACTCTGAGCAGTTACACCAGGGAAAGTCAGCTCTTTGAAGGGCTCACCAGTGTGGAAGTGATGGGGGTTCTTGTACCCCAGGGGGTATAACTAGATTATGTGGTGCATTTATAAAAAAATATGTAGATCGATAAATCCTGTGAAACTGCATGTGTATTCCTTCTGTGCAAATGAGAGCAAAAATGATTACTAGTTACTAATAAATGTTACTAGGCTATTTTCTCTCTAGGTTGAATGTTATTCTTCATACAGAACAGAGTGAATCAGGAAAATACTGAATTATGGGCACTAGATGGAGCTGACATTCATAGTAAACAAGTATTTCTTTCCTATGAGCACCAGCTCAATCTAGGAGCCATAATGTGGTATTTCCTGATTCAGTTTATTCTGTATGATGTATAACATTCAACCTGGAGAGAACATAGACTAATAACATTTGATTTTTCCCCATTTTGCGCAGAACAAATGCAGTTTCACAGAAGGAACGGTTCTATGATTTTTTTTTAATAAGCACATTCCTATGTGTGTTACTTTAGACATCTTTCTATGGCTGAAAAATGTCCCATTTAATACAGGGCAAGTTCAGATGAGTTGGCGTTTGCCAAAAGGTCTGCAATATTTTTTTCTGGGCACGTAAGTAGAGTTGAGCGAACACCTGGACGTTCGGGTTCTGCTGGTCCGTCCGAACTTCGGGACAAAGTCCGGGTCCGGGTCCGGACGGAACCCGAACGATCGCACGGACAACGAACCCCATTGAAATCAATGGGGGACCCGAACTTTTAGGCACACAAATGGCTGTAGCAAAGTCCTGGAAAGCCCCAGAGGGCTGCAAAAGGAAGTAAAATGGGGGTAAGGGTAGGGCAAGTGCCCTACAAAAAGGTCCTGAAACGATGTCGGTAAACACACGGATTTTCAAGCCCAGGGGGTAACTAAAGTTACCCCAAGCAACAGGCACGCTAGCAAGCCCAAGGCAGGCCTGGGCCTGGGCCTGAAACAGGGCTTCAAGCCTGCCTGGTCGTCTTGGGCTTGCAGGTCCACAAGCGAGTTGAGATGAATGCACGGGTCTTTTTTTATAACGTCTGGAAAACCGTTTGCGGTTGAGTAGACTTGAACGGGACATAATTTACCCTGTAAAAAGTCGGTATCTTTCTACAGATTTCATTGTGTGTATCCTTACACGAATAATTTTTTTTTAGTATCTTGGCAAGGAAGACACTTTGACGTAAACAAGACGCGTTTTACC
>BLSH010339801.1:241447-266522 GCA_018402905.1 Glandirana rugosa
TCCTCCGTTTCTCTTTACTGGAAGTTAGGAGCCACCGCCTTCCTGTACACGGTTTGACGATAGAAGGAGTCCGGGTGGGCGGTAATGTAAACGGGCCACACGTCAATCGCTCTATATCGCAGGGACGGGCACGAATGACCAGGTTCATAGTCACCAATACACCTGGAACGGTGTCTACCGCAACGCGTCACGTGTGAACTAGAACAGGGGCTGAACACGTCCCTTGCCTACCGAGCGGACCTTTTCATCACCGCCGACCCTTGGTGTATGACACCCTGTCGGTGGCGGTAGTCCAAAAATTTTGACAGGTACAGGTGGTAAAATTCCTGGCCTTTGAAATGCTGTCATTCCGTCTGGTGGACATGGACAGTTTTAAAAACCTGATGGCGGTGGCTGTCCCACAGTATGTGGTTCCCAGCCGCCACTACTTTTCCAGGCGAGCCATCCGTTCCCTGCACAAGTCGGGGACAAGATCAAGTGTGCACTGCGCAACGCCATCTGTGGCAAGGTCCACATAACCACTGATACTTGGACCAGTAAGCACGGGCAGGGACGCTATATCTCGCTAACTGCACACCGGGCAAATGTAATGGCGGGTGGGCCTGAGGAAGATAGCAGTTTGGCACATGTCCTTCCGCCACCGAGGATTGAAGGTCATTTCTCTTTGCCTCCTGTTGCCTTCTCCTCCTACTCCGCTTCCTCCTCCTCTACCACCTCCTCATCCGGTCAGCGTAACACCTTCACCACCAACTTCAGCACATCCAGGGGGGGACAACAGCAGGCTATTTTAAAACTGATATGTTTGGGGGATAAACCCCACACTGCGCAGGAGCTGTGGACGGGCATTGAACAACAGAACGATGAGTGGTTGTTGTCACTGAGCCTCAAGCCCGGCCTGGTGGTGTGCAATAATGGGCGAAATCTCGTAGCAGCTCTGGGCCTAGCCGGTTTGATGCACATCCCTTGCCTGGCACATGTGCTGAATTTGGTGGTGCAGAAATTTCTGAAAAACTACCCGGATATGTCAGAGCTGCTGCAGAAAGTGCGGGCCCTCTGTGTGCGCTTTCGGTGTTCTCACCCTGCTGCTGCTCACCTGTCTGCGCTGCAGCGGAACTTCGGCCTTCCTGCTCACCGCCTCCTATGCGACGTGCCCACAAGGTGGAACTCCACCTTGCACATGCTGGAGAGACTGTGCGAACAGCAGCAGGCAATAGTGGAGTTTCAGCTGCAGCACGCACGGGTCAGTCGCTCTGCGGAACAGCACCACTTCACCATTGAGTGGGCCTCCATGCGAGACCTGTGTGCCATATTGCAGTGTTTCGAGTACTCCACCAACATGGCCAGTGCCGATGACACTGTTTTCAGTGTTACTATCCCATTTCTATGCCTCCTTGAAAAAACACTTTGGGCGATGATGGAAGAGGATGTGGCACAGGAGGAGGAGGAAGAGGGGTAATTTCCACGGTTATCAGGCCAGTCATTCACAAGTGGCTCGGAGGGTGGGTTCCTGCACCAGCATAGGCCAGGTAAAAAATTTTCAAGCCAGGGCACAGTTATGGAGGATGAGGAGGACGAGGATGATAATGAGGAGGAGGAACCGTGTTCACAGCAGGGTGGCACCCAATGCAGCTCGTGGGCATCACTGGAGCGTGGCTGGGGGGATACGGAGGACACAGATGATACACCTCCCACAGAGGACAGCTTGTCTTTGCCTCTGGGCAGCCTGGCACACATGAGCGACTACATGCTGCAGTGCCTGCTCAACGACAGCCGAGTTGCCCACATTGTAACTTTTGCTGATTACTGGGTGGCCACCCTGCTGGATCCCCGTTACAAGGACAATGTGCCGTCCTTAATTCCCTCACTGCAGCGTGATCGGAAGATGCGCGACTACTAGCGCACGCTGGTAGACGCGCTGCTGAGGGCATTCCCAAATGACACCGGGGGCTCAGTGGAAGCACAAGGCGAAGGTCGAGGAGGAGGAAGAGGTCGCCAACGCAGCTGTGGCACCGCCAGCACCTTAGAAGGCAGGGTTAGCATGGCTAAAATGTGGAAAAGCTTTGTCAGCAGCACGCCACAACAAACAGCACCACCAGCTGATAGGCAACGTCTTAGCAGGAGGCAGCATTTCAGCAACATGGTGGAACAGTATGTGTGCACACGCCTACACGTACTGACTGATGGGTCTGCCCCATTCAACTTCTGGGTCTCCAAATTGGGCACATGGCCTGAGCTTGTCCTTTATGCCTTGGAGGTGCTGGCCTGTCCTGCAGAAAGTGTATTGTCTGAACATGTGTTTAGCCCGGCAGGGGACTTTATCACAGACAAGTGCAGCCGCGTCTCCGCAGCCAACGTGGACTAGCTAACCTTTATTAAAATGAACCAGGCATGGATCCCACAAGACTTGTCTGTACCTTGTGCAGAATAGCCATTTATACCGGCCTCATACAGCCATTTTGCAGCCCTCTAGCCCTTTCCAGGACTTTTTTAGAGCCATTTTTTAGCCCAAAAGTTCGGGTCACCATTGACTTCAATGGGGTTCGGGGTCAAGTTCGGGGCTGAACTCAAACTTTTTAGTGAAGTTCGGCCGAACCCGCTGAACCCGAACATCCAGGTGTCCGCTCAACTCTAGAGATTACTAAAGAATACACTGTATATGAATAGGGTGAACCTAAAATGTAAAACATAATTTTATCATCATATTTTTAAACATGGATATAAAATGCCTGATTTTATTGGTTTGAAAAAAAAAGTGTAATGTAATCACTTCTAGTGAAAGGTGCTTTGAGTTCATATAAGTTAAACAAACTGAAAAACATTGATAAACTGGGGGAAAAAACACATTGCAACATCCTAATGATAATCACCATAGATAATCAATATACACTATATTACCAAAAGTATTTGGATGCCTGCCTTTACACGCACATCAGAAAGCTGGCCATTGGCTAGCCTGATTTTGTAGGAGGAGTCTGGAGCTTATAGTCCCCCCTCCTTTCCTATGTAGTGCCCGAATAGTGAATAGGTGCTTTTGTGATAGATTTTTGCTAAGAGAGACAAATTTAGTCAAGCCTGGCTGTTGTGCAGGCCTGATTGTTTTGATCTGGGCAGGGGAGTTGCCGAGGGAGAGCTGGAGATTGCAGGAAGGAACACCCCTTGGTGTGGGAGGGGGGGTACAGAGGTGCCACTACAGTCATTTTGTGTGGCATGAGCACGGCATTGATATCCATGCGCATGGTTAAATCACTGAGCCAGTCCTCATGGTGGTAGATCAGGCTCATCTGTCAGCCTCTCACTGTCACTACAGGCCATGGAACTGGGTGCCTCACTGGCACCACTCAAGTAAAACCTGCTGAGTCCTGTAGTTCCACAGCTTGGTGCCCACATACAGACCCTCATCCGGGCTGCTACTCTCATCACATGCACATGACATCATGGTTCATGAATGCGGGGGGGGGGGGGGTAGGGGACATATAACCTGGTTTTCACCCAGCCCCAATATAAAGGGGGGGGGGTTCACGGTGTTCTATTCCAAAAAATAGACTCTCTGTTCAGGTGGTTTCACATTGGCTGTTGCTCAAATACCAGTGGCCTTCCTTCTGCTCTCCTTTTTTACGTAAATTGTTCTGCTACAACTTCTATCGGACATATTCAGTGCATACATCGTGATATTATTGCAGATGGATCCTACTTTTACATTCAGGGACAGCAAGGTGTGTTTCTGTGTGTCTTTTGCTATGGGTTATGTAGCAAGTTGCATTACATTCCAGTATCTGTCACATTTATGGACCCATACGGGCTGAGGTTTCGTTTTTAAGTGATTGTAGTGCATACAGTCTTCTCGCCTGTATATCATACGTTATACGTTGAACGTTCACCTTGTTGCATTCCTATTTCTACCTACCACTGTCTGTAGGTATCAAGCCCTGAGTGTTTGTTTCTAATTGCCTGTGCTGACGCTACAGGTTACTCGGCTTGCTTACTGCATACACACAGGGGGTTACGGTCACTAGGTTCATCCTCATGCACTATTCTTGTTTGTCTTATGTTGCAGCACCTACTTCTACATACTGTGCATAGTTAGTCATGAAGGGGTGTCGTTATTTTTCAGGAACTATTTTTTGGTTATTTTCTAACAGTGTCTAGTTGGTTTTTCCACAGATCCAAACATGTCACACGTCTCGGAGAGTGACAAGTTTGCCTTTATCCCTCCCACTCCGGTTAGGGGTTCAGAGCATGGTAGCACTCCATCCCTGAGGAACTGGACCATACCAAAGCTTGTAGCAGAGCTTCAATGCAGGGGCATTCCTTTCCTGGCCACGGCAAGGAAAGCGGAATTGTTTAGGTTGCTATTTCCAAACCCATCCCTGCCACCATCATCCACTAGCACAGAACATGTATCCTTGCTTATGTCACTGACACAGATACATGCAGTACTGAATACCCTCTCTACATCCATTCAACAAATACAATACAGAATAGAGGTGATTGAGGCCCGCCCAGCTAGCACGGAGGTTTCATCTGTGTCCATAGCCCTTGTGCAATCTAGTGCCACTTCATGTCAGCATACCGTTACCGATGGCAGCTTCTTCTCCACTAGCGGTTTTACCTTCCATGTCCCCTGACCACTTTATCCCAGCTAATGTGAAAAACATGTCTTTGGTAAAAAAAATCCCAATAAGTATATATCATTTGGTTTGTGCGAGAGCTATAGCGGAGTATGTGCTAGAAGAGGTGATATGGTAGAGGTGGGAGGGGAATTGTGCACGGATGGGAATTTTTTTTTGGGGGGGGGGGATTTGCGCTAGTAGGGATGAATGGGGGGGGGGTATTTGTGCTAGGAGGGGGATTTGGAGGGGGGGGGGATGTGTAATTGGAGGGAACATTTGAAGGGTAGAGGATTTGTGTTAAGGAGGGGGGGTATTGGTGTTGCGGGAATTTGGGGGATGGGGGGTAAAGATCTGTGCTGAGAGAGGGGATTTCAGCAGGGGGGTGGATTTGTCCTGGGAGGAGGGGATATTTATGCTTAAGGGGTAAGCATGCAGATTAGTGCTCAATTTTCTGGGGGGGGGGCTTGCTGACACATAATGCTAATACATCTTGAGGGGGGTACAGTTTGGTATGTTTGCTCCTTGTCCCGGCACTGCTCCTTACGACTTACCACATACCTGCTGCTTTGGGATCTCAGTAGCGAGTGGTTGAAGTTGACTTTTCTCTTATCAGATGGCTCAGTCCAGTCTGTGGTTTCCATGAAACAAAACCATATAAAAAGCAGGGTTCATGCTTGATGTCTCTTTAGATCAGTCATGCTACACAGCGGAATCCTCTGTCATGCATGCATAATCACTTGCTGACCGCCCCATAGCACATTTACTGCTACAGGGCGGCCACGCTGCGCAGGATATATATATGTGATCCCGCACTTCCGGGCATCAGGCGCAAGGGCACGCCACCGGTGGCTTGCTCCCGCTGTGATTTTACACAGCGGGTCCCTTGGACCCGATGTCTGCCAGCACCCGCTGATCATTCAGTACACATACAGAACAGCATTCGGCCTATGTAAACAAGGCAGATTGCCGTTCTGTCATTACAGAAGGCATGGATCCTGCATTTCTGTAAAGCAAGAACAACGGTCCATGCCTTCCACTAGTAAAAACACCTCCCCCAATACACTGAAACATTAGCTAGGCACACATTTAACCCGTTGATTGCCCCTGATGTTAACCCCTTCCCAGCCAGAGTCATTAATACAGCGGCAATGCATATTTTTTTTAGCACTGATCACTGTATTAGTGTCACTGGTCCCCAAAAAGTGTCAGTTAGGTGTCCAATTTGTCCTCCACAATATCGCAGTTCTGCTATAAGCTGCTGATTGCTAGTAAAAAAATAAATAAATAAATAAAACTTCCATAAATCTATCCCATAGTTTTTAGACGCTATAACTTTTATGCAAATCAATCAATATACACTTATTGGGATTTTTTTTTTTTTTACCAAAAATATCTAGCAGAATACATATTGGCCTAAATTGATGAAGAAACTTGATTTTTTTTACATTTTTTTTTATTGGATGTGTTTTATAGCAGAAAGTAAAATATATTGTTCTTTTTCAAAATTGACGGTTGCTTCTTGTTTATAGCACAAAAAAAAAAAAAACGCAGAGGTAATCAAAAGAAAGCTCTATTTGCAGGAAAAAAGGGCATACATTTTATTTGGGTACAGCTTTGCACAACCGTGCAATTGTCAGATAACCACTTCACCCCTGGAAAGTTTTACCCCCTTCAAGACCAGGCCATTTTTTGCGATACGGCACTGTGTCACTTTAACTGACAATTGGATAGTCGTGCAACACTTTACCCAAAAATTGATGTCCTTTTTATTCACAAATTGAGCTTTCTTTTGGTGGTATTTGATCACCTCTGCGGTTTTTATTTTTTGCGCTATAAAAAAAGCGAAAATTTTGTTAAAAAAAACAATGTTTTTTACATTCTGCTATAAATCATATCCAATAAAAAAATGTAAAAAATCGAATCTCTTCATCAATTTAGGCCAATGAGTACACCTCTCACATTTTTGTAAATATTTTATTCTATCTTTTCATCTAAAAACACTGAAGAAATGACACTTTGCTACAATGTAAAGTAGTGAGTGTACAGCTTGTATAACAGTGTAAATTTGCTGTCCCCTCAAAATAACTCAACACACAGCCATTAATGTCTAAACCGCTGGCAACAAAAGTGAGTACACCCCTAAGTGAAAATGTCCAAATTTGGCCCAATTAGCCACTTTCCCTCCCCAGTGGCATGTGAATTGTTAGTGTTACAAGGTTCAGGTGTGAATGGGGAGCAGGTGTGTTAAATTTGGTGTTATCGCTCTCACTCTCTCATACTGGTCACTGGAAGTTCAACATGGCACCTCATGGCAAAGAACTCTCTGAGGATCTAAAAAAAAGAATTGTTGCTCTACGTAAAGATGTCCTAGGCTATACGAAGATTGGCAAGACCCTGAAACTGAGCTGCAGCATGGTGGCCAAGACCATACAGTGGTTTAACAGGACAGGTTTCACTCAGAACAGGCCTTTCCATGGTCGACCAAAGAAGTTGAGTGCACATGCTCAGTGTCATATCCAGAGGTTGTCTTTGGGAAATAGATGTATGAGTGCTGCCAGCATTGCTGCAAAGGTTGAATAGGGTGGGGTGTCAGCCTGTCAGTGATCAGACCATACGCCACACACTACATCAAATTAGTCTGCATGGCTGTCCTCCCAGAAGGAAGCTTCTTCTAAAGACGAAGCACAAGAAAGCCCGCAAACATTTTGCTAAAGACAAGCAGACTAAGGGCATGGATTACTGGAACCATGTCCTGTGGTCTGATGAGACCATGATAAACTTATTTTGTTCAGATGGTGTCAAGCGTGTGTGGCGCCAACCAGGTGAGGAATGCAAAGACAAGTGTGTCTTGCCTACAGTCAAGCATGGTGGTGGGAGTGTCATGGTCTGGGGCTACATGAGTGCTGCCGGCACTGGGGGGCTACAGTTCATTGAGGGAAACATGAATGCCAACATGTACTGTGACATACTGAAGTAGAGCATGATCCCCTCCCTTCGGAGACTGGGCCGCAGGGCAGTATTCCAACATGATAACGACCCCAAACACACCTCCAAGACGACCACTGCCTTGCAAAAGAAGCTGAGGATAAAGGTGATGGACTGGTCAAGCATGTCTCCAGACCTAAACCCTATTGAGCATCTGTGGGGCATCCTCAAACTGAAGGTGGAGGAGCGCAAGGTCTCTAACATCCACCAGCTCCGTGATGTCGTCATGGAGGAGTGGAAGAGGACTCCAGTGGCAACCTGTGAAGCTCTGGTGAACTCCAAGCCCAAGAGGATTATGGCTGTGCTGGAAAATAATGGTGGTCACACAAAATATTGACACTTTGGTCCCAATGTGGACATTTTCACTTAGGGGTGTACTCACTTTTGTTACCAGCGGTTTAGACATTAATGGTTGTGTGTTGAGTTATTTTGAGGGGACAGCAAATTTACACTGTTATACAAGCTGTATACTCACTACTTTATATTGTAGGAAAGTGTAATTTCTTCAGTGTTGTCACATGAAAAGATATAATAAAATATTTACAAAAATGTGAGGGGTGTACTCACTTTTGTAAGATACTGTATATTCTGCTACATATTTTTAGTAAAAAAATTCCAAATAAGCGTATATTGATTGGTTTGCGCAAAAATTATAGCGTCTACAAACTCATTTTTTTTCCTACTAGTAATGGCGGCGATCAGCGATTTTTAGCGGGACTGTGACATTGCGGCGGACAAATCTGACACTAAGTGACACTTTTTTTGGGGACCAGTGACACCAATACAGTTATCAGTGCTAAAAAAATGCACTGTCACTGTACTAATAACACTGGCAGGGAAGAGATTAACATCAGGGGCGACCAAAGGGTTAAATGTGTTCCCTGGCAGTGCTTGCTAACTGTGTGGGGGATGCTTTGACAGGGGGAAGACAGAGAACCATATTTCTGTTTAGCAGAAACACAAGATCTCCATCTTCCCCTCGGACAGAACGGCAGTCTGCCTTGTTTACATAGGCAGACCGCTGTTCTGTCTGCCTTCAGGAAGGATCAGCAGGTCCCGCTGATTGGCTCCTGCTGTGTCCAATCACATCGGGAGCGGGTCGGTGGCAGCACACGAGTGCGCCCACAGACCCAGCATTCGAAATCACGTACAGGTACGTGATTTCGCACTGAAGGGCCACCTGCTGCAGTAAATGCACATGGGGCGGTCCCTAAGCGGTTAAAGTAACGAAATGCCGTAATGGAAGGGGGTAAATCTTCCGGAGGTGAAGTGGATAATAAATAAAAATCAATCGACATAAAACAACAGACATCACATTGATTGTAAAACATCACATTTTAAAAAACTGACCCAAAACCAATATAGCTTCCCTTTAAATCAACATGAAAAAGTCAACAGCATGCACAAGCCCTATCAATTGAAGGCTTTGTTTGCCCAGGGACAATGTGGAGCTCGTGGTGAACAGGTTTCCCGCCAGAACACGCGGTGCCTATTTGTTTTCCATTCCCGCCCATTGCAGGTGGCAAGTGGCGCTCTTCAGACACACTTAGATCCAGAAGTCGTGCGGCTGTGAGTCAGCCGGGCTCCTGACAGAAAGCTCTGTTTACTTTCCATTGTTTCTCCCTGTAAAGGAATGCAGGGGGAAGTGACTGCCTTTATTATGGTTAAAATGTCAATACATATAATCCTGCTCTCTGCTTTTTGTTGTTTCTTGAGGAAATTCTGTTGGATGACAGCTGCAGTGAAACCGAGATGTAATGAATGTAACCTGCCATTAAAATTCCACCAATGCTATTTCCTATAACAGGTGCCATGAATGTATAACCTGAGCCTCACATTTGATGGGATTTTCAGTCCCATCACCCAAATGGCTGTTTTTCTAGATTTCCAAGAAAAGTTCCAGACATGGAAAGTTTGCCCCAAAATGCATTTTTTTTTTCAAACCACTGTAAAATAATTTTTTCTCTGCAAAAGTATACTAGCCTTGTCGCCAACTAAATCCCCCTGAGGAAGACCGCAACCGTATAAGTCGAAACGCGTCAGTTTACAGTGTGTTATAGCAACCCAAGACGGTTTGCCATATTGCATCACCACTGCCATGTTTTTATGCTTGGGAATGTTGTAACACCAGAGAAAATGTGAATTTTATATTTTGTACAATAAAAACATGTATACCTTTTCAAACTACTATGGAATCATTCCTAAGCTGCTAAAAAACCCAGTGAGGGAACCATCCTACTTTAACACGTTTGGGGTGTGCAGCCAAGATTTCTTCTGTGTCTTCCTGCCACAACTTGTTGCCAATTTGTCAATAATAGCATAGGCGTGTGCACAGGGTGTGCCAGGTGTGCCTGGGTGCACCCTAATCACCTTGTGCGGCAGTGGCGGGCCGTCCATAAGGGGTACAGGGCTGCCGCTCCCCTAATACATGTGCCCAGCCCCTAATTTACATGCAGGGCGCCGGACGCATGGATTCCAATGGGCTTTTTTTTTTAGAAGCATGTGATTAGAGCCTGAGGCTTCAAAAAAGGGGCGAGCCCACCCAGTTGTGTGACAATAGCGAATTAATATTTGCTATTGTTTTCCTGATTCTCCTCCCAGTCATCAGGAAGCAGACCCTGAGACCTGATTGGCCGAGAGCAGAAAAAATCGTATTGACTACCGAGGAGGAGAAGACACAGGAGGAGCTGCCGTGAAGCCGAGGAGGAGGAGACGCAGGGTGGTGAAGCCAACAAAGAGGACCGTGACCTAGATGGGGTAAGTGCAACCAACCGACCTACCGACTGGGGTGGGGGGGTGTTGGATGGTTTGTTTGCCTCCCCCCAAAAAATTGAGCATCAGCCGCCACTGTTGTGCGGTGCCGATTGACCCTGCTTCCTGGCGCCCCCCTGTTTCCCCCGTGCAATACTGCTAGCTTCCCTGCTCTCCCACCAGCTGCTGCGGGGGTATGTTTCAATATTGAAAGCGGAGTAAGGGACTGGTAAATATTTAATTCATCATTCCCTTCCTTTTCTAAGGAAACACTGAGCGATCGCTCCTGTGTTCATTCTAAATGGAAGCATAATAAACGGTGTTTACTATGATTCAGTTTGTGAATGAACAGGAAGCCCCTCAGCATAACACTTCCCATTTGTTCACTGTCCAGTGCAGCTGAGGCTGCATAGAATGGGACTGGGGTATCTTTGTTCACAGTCTCTTTTTCTGTCTGAAATGTGAGACATCAGGGGTCTGTTTAGACTCTTAATATTTTACCAAAGCCCCCAACAGGGCTGTGAAAAAAAAAAATGTCAAAAAAATAAAAATGAATATTGTAAAAAATAATAAACTTAAAAAAACTACTGACATCGTCCACTGCCCTACTGACACCAATCTCTGCTCTACTGACACCATCCACTGCTCATATACACGCATGTGTGTTTGTGCTCTGGGGCGCACACCCTAATGCATTAGGCTGCACACACCAATGATTAATAGCAGTGCTAAATCCCATTATTGCCACCCAAGCATGTGGGGGTGGGGTCATCTGTGCCCAGGGCTGCTGTTAGAAATCATGGGGCCCCATACAGCCTACCTGACAGCCCCTCCCCTGGGCTGAAAGTGACTGGGGACATACATTTATCAGTTCCTTTCTCTACAGCCTCAGCTGCACAGATGAATGAATTGAAAGGCTTCCTGCTCATTCACAAACTGAGGCATAGTAAACACAGTTTACTATGCTTCCATGATGAATGGACACAGGAGTGATTGGTAGTGATCGCTCACTGTGTTCAATTCAACCTATTTTAGAGGTGTTACATCTTATCCCTCTGTACTTTACAGACCCAAGGTCTTTTAAAGAGATTGTGAACATTACTTTTTTTTATAACAAACATGCTTATACTTACCTGCTCTGTGCAATGGTGCTCCAGGCCCCTCCTCTGCATTTGGTGCCTCCATAGAAAGCCACTTTCCATGGGGGCACCTGTGCGGGCTCGCTCCTGAGTCCTGCTGTTGCCTCCATTGACACAGACAGCAGGACTCACCCCCCCCCCCAGCTCCCGTGTCACAGTTTTTTATTGACAGCAGTGAAAGCCAATGGCTCCCGATACTATCTATTTGTCCAATGAGGAGAGCGACAGCAGCTGGAGCCACTGGGCTCGTTCACATTGCTGGATTAGATCGGGCTCAGGTAAGAAAAAGGTGGGGTCTGGGGTGGAGCTACAGCACAGAATGTTTTCCAATGTGTTTAATGCATAGAATGCATTAAGGCGAAAAATCTTAAGGCTTTACAACCAGTTTAATATGCCAGTACCCACATGCACCCTGTGACCCGACACTCCGCTTCAGTGCTTCAGTTAATATACTGCTTCCTCCAGTGTGAACATTGGTATCAGATATTACAGCTGCATATTGCAACCAAGAACTAGGCAGGACTCATTTTGGCTGCTAAACCAGAATAAAAACTGTTTATTTGAATACAGGCTTTTATACACTTGAGAAGGACATTCCCCCCTCCTGATCGTATTAACAATACAACTTGAACACAGGAATATAATTACAACAGCAGACATATACTATAAACATTACCTTAGTTAGCCACCTGGATGACTCAGAGATCCCATTCCAGGTTGGACTTGCCGTCTTCTAGCTCAGAAGGTACAATACACATTATCATAAATATAACCACAGAACACCTTCACACAATAGCAGGAGCCCCCAGTAGCAGACGGTCCAACTCCTACATTGTAGACCATGGAATCCACATCTAAGCAATGCTTTGATTAATTAGGGATTGCAGATGGCATGGCACCATGCTCATACAATGTTCCATCATTCTGATACAGTAGATTCTATCATAGGTTTCTTAAGGGATATTGTTGATAAATATTACTGTCCCATTTAAAGTAATCCAAACCACATTCATAGCGTCCATTAAGTAGACTTACACATAAGAGGGCATGGGGAGCTGAAACAAAGGTTTCCCTTAACAAATCAGGGCCCATAGTCAGTAGGCAAGAGACTAGCATTCTGTCCCCTCCAAAAGCCACTGTCCTGGGCAAGTCTATTACACACCCCTTAGAATAAATTCAGACCAGAATCAGGATTCTGTCTCCGGGTCGCCGATCATATGGGGGGGGGGGGGGCGGGAGAAGCACCGAATGGCGGTGGGAGGGGGATGTCCCCTCCTGTTGCCTATAAGAATGATCAAGCGGCTGAACTGCTGCTATGATCGTTCATATGGTGCAGGGAATCGCCGGCCAAAAAAACCCATATCTGAACGGTGCCTGTAGCTGCTGGCACCATTCAGATATCACCACTCAAAGCCCAGGACGTCCATGGACGTCCTCCCCACGTGAAGAGGTTAATATAAATTTACTGAACATGATACAGCTAACAGTTCAATATGAACGGCGTCTTTGCCCTAATCCTAACTAGAGTAGTGTAGTGGCTCAGGCATACCTTGGTGAGGTAAAAGTATATAACAGCATTGTCCTTGGCTGGATGTCTTTTCCGAAAACCCCAGTGTCTTAGCAGTACCAAACGATTCCACTCACAGGTGATCTGTAACCTCCCCAGTAAAGCACAGGTGGGCTGGCTAGGACAAAAAGCCCAGGAACTGAACGTGCAACTCTTAACCCTTTCCCCAGCCTATGCAAGCCACTGACTCACTACAGATATGCACTGTTCAACCTGCCTACAAGCAGATAAATACCCACTTGATACCAAACCTATTGTACATGAGGGGAAGCATTGACATGACTCCCTCAGTTATATGACAGAGCTTGGGCCTAGCGATTGGCTGCTAAAACTAAGAACTGCTGTAGGGGAGGAGGTCAAATGTTCCCCCATACCTGGAAGTTCCAGGCAGCATCTCTGGTTGCAACGAAGGAAGGAAACAAAGCTAAGTGAGTAATAAGGGGTCAGTTGGGCTCTTTGCAGAGGTACTGTCACTTTGCCGTACATGGACAACGTGACAGTATCTCTTTAAAGAGGCGGTCCAGGCTCCTTAAGAAAACATGAAAAGTCAGCAGCTACAAATACTGTAGCTACTGACTTTTAATATTAGAACCATTATAACAGCCAAGAAAAAAGTCTGGGACTGTCAGGGTGCCAGCAATAAATATATAAACAACCATATAAAATCATATAAATTTATTATAGTCGATTAAAAGACATTAAAGTTGGATTTGAATAAAAATACATCAAGTGATTGTATAATTCGGCTCTGTTGCATTTATAACGATGGTTGAGGCGTGGTGTGTAGTCCCAATATATTTTGCCAACCTTGGCTTCTTCAGGGGATATAGTCAAACATCACATAGAACAAAGCTCCAAAGGTCACTATAGAGGGGCTTCCGAATCAGTCTACATATGGCATGGGAAAGAAGCTCTGTGCGACCACAGGGTATATAGGCAGACCAGGTATTGTAATAAAAATATGCTGGATCAAAAAACAGGGGCGCCAAAGGATAGTGAAATCAATCATCTTAGACAAGCCGCTTTAGCTTTACTAAATGGCAAGTCAGTCGCCACTGTGCTTCAGATGTCTATTTTAATATTAGGACACTTAGCTGTCCAGGAATCCAGGGATGCTGGCACCCCAGCTGATTTTTCTTTTGGCTCTCGGGTGCTGTCGCTGCCATTGCTTATAAGTGGAACCGGCAGTGAAGCCTTGTGGCTTCACAGTCGGTTCCCTACTGTGCATGCGCAAAGTGCGCTGTGCTTTGTGAATGGCCTGGCTGCGGGGGAAGGAGGAGGGGGTACCCGCTCCCCCCCCCCCCCCGAAAGGTGCCAAATGTGGCACCGGACGGGGGAAGGATGCAAATAAGCGGATGTTACCCTTTTGGGTGTAGCTCAGCTTTAAGTTTTAATCTTGTGCAAAAATGAAGTGGATCAAATTGACTATCATAAGGCACAGTGGCTCTGATAAGGTTGCTCTCAACAAAAGCGTGGTGTCCCAAAAGATCTGAATTTTCCCAAGCACAAAGTCCAATGAGAGTGCCAAGCCTAAGGTTTGATTGCCTGTAATTGTTTAATATTGATATTTACTCACAAGGAAGATCCAACGTGTTTTGGAGGCCCAAAGGTCTCCCTCCTCTTCACGGCTACAAAACACACATAAAAAAATGATTTTTTTTCATTTATACTGGGTTACATAAAGTCATATTTGCAAACAGTTCATAAAAAGCAAGAGAGTTGTATAGCCAATATTGACTCATATATAGGAAATTGTGACAAAATTCATATCAACAAACAATATAATATCTCAAAATTTGATAAAACGAAACAAAATTAACAATTGTAACCAATACTTTAAACATTAAACATGCACTGGGAATACATTTGATCCACAACATGATCCCTCTTGAAAATCTACAGAACAACTTTTTTTGGGCTGTCTAATAATTACAAAATGTACTAGACTCCTAGACTGTACTAGACTCAAATCTCCATCATTTCTGTGCCAAAAGTTTGTCCCAGATGTAGATGCTGGCCTGGGTGATGATTGAACAATGATGGGACAACCTTCTGGGGAGATGTTGGCATAGGCAGGAAGTATTCCTCTCTTTGAGAGGTAACTGATAACTATAAGGCACTATTTACACCAATATGCTTCTGTTTTCATGTGTTTTGCAATGTGCATTTGCACACAATTATACACGTTTTCACTGTGCATTTTCTTGAATTATGTGATTAGCATCTAGAGCTCATAAAAAGCAAGAGAGTTGTATAGCCAATATTGACTCATATATATGAAATTGTGACAAAATTTATATCAACAAACAATATAATATCTCAAAATTTGATAAAGCGAAACAAAATTAACAATTGTAACCAATACTTTAAACATTAAGCATGCATTGGGAATACATTTGATCCACAACATGATCCCTTTTGAAAATCTACAGAACAACTTTATTTGGGCTGTCTAATAATTACAAAATGTACTAGACTCCAATCTGCAAGGTGGAGCTGAAACAAGACACAGTGGCCAAAAAGAATCCCTATTCAAAATCCATAAAACAACTTTTGTTAGCTTGGTAATAGTAAAATATATATAAACAGGAGCACTCATTGGACTCCTTCTTCTGACCACTGAGTCCTGAGAGGATGTAAGGGTCAGAGGAAGAAACCACAGTGTGCTGCAGGGGAGAGAGTCATTCGACTTTGCTGAAAGCAATGAATGTGCAAAGTCTGCTGGGAGAAGTAGTAGGAGACACAGGTTGCCAGGGAGGTGAGTATAATGCCACTTATATTACAGGGAGCTGGTATTTGGGTTTTGAACTTCCCCCTGACAGGGCCGCTACAATGAGGCCCAATGATCAATAAATGAAAACACCAAATAGATAAGTGCACAAACATAAGCTCTTGTAGTGTTTATGCAGCGTGACCATGAAATGAAATTACATTATTCTCAGACATTAGGAAGTATAAATTACTTGCAAACCTTATATGTACTTTGTGCACCACTGAAGTTTACTTTGCCAACTGTGTTTACCTTGGTTTCAGAATGAAGCCTTGCAACATTTATCATATCGGTATAGTAACAAATGACAAATTAATTGTCCTCATTGTCCATTTCACAGCAATATGTTTGACTTTGTACTGCATTACAGCACAAAAAGATTTTGTCTTCTTTAGCCTTGCTTCATTTTGAGAAATGATGACAACAGATTGAAGAATTTTTTGCTGTGCTTAGTGTTCCAATGGGCTATTGGTTGCTTTATATAGTAATTAACAGTTTCAGCAAACTAATATTTAAAAGAAATAGTAAACATTCAAAGGCAGACAAATGTGTCTGAGGCTGGGTTCACACTGCCATACGGAGCGACGCACAGCAGGGATCCGGTGCATCCCTGTTCACCATTTCAGGTCCGATTTCAGTCCGAATTTTTGGCTGAATTCAGACCTGAAACAGACCAGAAGACACACAGGACTCCTGGGCTATTTGCTCCAGAGATGTGTGAACCGGCTCCATAGAGAGCCGGTCACAATCTCCTGACATGCAAATTGGATGCGGAGAAACCCACATCCAATTCGCAATAGTGTGAACCCAGCCTTAAACCATGTTGTTGTGGACAGTGAATGTAAAAGTGAGGGGGTGGTCCTGCCGAGGCAAAGTTAAAGCTGAACTCTGGGCATAGCCCTCTCCTAATCCCAAAACTAATTGCTGAGTTAGTTTAAAAAATAACTAATCTAAATTCCCCTTTTACTTGCCTAAATCCATAGTCACATGACACACCATGTCCCCAGTCTGTTATCATTTTTGATGCATGGTGTGGCATGGTGATGTCACTAAGAGGCAATCGTTTGGCATGGGCAAAGACTGCCTATGGATACTCTTAGAAATGGCGCAAGCAAAAGGACATGGATGGTGGGGGGTAGACTGTAGGAAGGGGTTAACTTATTCCCTAACTAAGGGTTTCTTTTTTACAGGAAGTGACTTGTTGTCACTTCCCCTCTGGCAGAATCCCTGAAATAAGGTGAGTGGAGCAGAAGGTTGTTGGAGCTACTATGTACCTTGGACAGGAAAAAAGTAGTAGAGGGCTAAGGGAACCATGTGGGTCCCCCCTTGTGGACGTCCCTGGGTATGGACCTTGAGATACCAGCATTGACCTTAAAGGAACACAGACTGGACTCTACCAGAAGATATGGATTTTTTTTAATTAAAACCTAGAGTGTCTTATTTACCTTGCCAAGTGTTTGGAAGTTATGCTTTCCATTTAGGTAAAGTAATTAGACTTTGCTTGTGACTGGAATGATTTTATTTAAGAAGATGCCTAAAACTGAATGGAAGCGTATCAGGGGGCCAGTGTAGAGGCAGCAGACGGCTGAATGGGAACAGCTCACCACATAGTGGCCGGTGGACAGGGTGCTGAATAGAAGACGAATGGTGCAAACCTGGTTGGGTCAAAAATTGTGGTGTTTAGGTAAAGAAGTTGCTGCCTTCACCTTTGGTGGTGAAGAGCAGAAGCCTCCATGGAACTCCCGCAAGGTGACCTGGGCCCCTGTGTGACATGGACCCCAGGTGTTTGGTGGACTGTTGAACCTCCTACTTTGAATCATGGAAATGCAGGGCCCTGATCTCTAATGGGTTGGTGCTATGTTGGACCAGAGGGATGGTGTACTACAGAATTTTCAACCCATCATCCGTACATTAGTTGGCAGACGTTGTGGTCTGTGTGGGGTGGGAGGTAGTTGTGGGCAGGAGTGTTAGGTCCTAGCAAAGCCCTGAATTGTGGTGCCCCCCCTAGCAGAATTCTAAGAACTAGCTAGGGGCCTGCCAACAAGGTGAGTATAAAGAAGGCATTAGATGTTTTTTTTTCATCATTTCTGTGCCAAAAGTTTGTCCCAGATGTAGATGCTGGCCTGGGTGATGATTGAACAATGATGGGGACAACCTTCTGGGGAGATGTTGGCATAGGCAGGAAGTATTCCTCTCTTTGAGAGGTAACTGATAACTATAAGGCACTATTTACACCAATATGCTTCTGTTTTCCTGTGTTTTGCAATGTGCATTTGCACACAATTATGCACGTTTTCACTGTGCATTTTCTTGAATTATGTGATTAGCATCTAGAGCATTGTGAGAAGAGCCTGTCATTGTCCAAATGTAGCTAGGCCAGGAGGACATGGCCCTTTTGCCAGGAAAGGGTCTCAGTAACTATGTATTTGCAGTGCAAGAAAATGCATGTATCGTGTGTTTTTATATAATCAATTTAATGTCCATAGGCCTTGCGACTCTTGTCGACAAATGAAAAGCATGCCTGAACTATTTCTCATGACACATCACAATACAATGTGTAAGTGAACCAGACCCATTGGAAACAATGGGATGCCAAGTAACATGTTTTGATGTATCATAAACATTATGATCCAGAGGTGTGAACAGAGCCTAAGCATTACATTTACGTGTTATTTTGCCCCTACGTACTAACATGAAAAAATATACCCGAATCAAGGCTCTCTTGAACACCACCAGTGCCAGGCTCTCAGTAACATTTAGGGGCTCATACATATATGTACCATATGGAAGCTCTTGATGAATATTGGCAAAGTGTTCAGTTTGCTCTAAGCTAACCTGTACATACAGTACATAGGGGTTGGTTTACTAAAGGCAAATAGGCTGTTCACTTTGCAAGAGAAATTCTGTTTTCTTAATCTTCCTTGCGCATATTTGGATATTCAAGGGCAGTTGCACTTTGCGAGGAAAATTTCCCCAGAACTTATTGATTGTGGTGCAATTTGGCTTTTGCAAACTAGACCCAATCAGGTGCAAGGAAAATTAAGAAAACGGCATTTTTGCTTGCACATGGTTGGATGATGGTAGTCAGCAGAACTTAACCTCATTTACTAAGTTTTGGGGATAATTATCTTGCAAAGTGCAATTTCCCTTGTAAAGTGAACAGTCTGTTTGTCTTTAGTAAATCAACTCCATAAACTGAAGATTTTATCAGTGCTGATGCTGCTCACCCAATTTATTTATATAATTCTTGTAGGCTTGCTGTAGCACCTAGGAGGGTGCCACATTTAAATTATAATGCTTAAAGTGTTATTAAACTCAGGACCCTGCATTGACTATATCTGGTCTCCTACAGTACACAGAACTCGGAAATGCAAATATTTTAGTAAATATAAACTGCTAAATACCTTTTCTCATCAGCAGTATATGCCAGTCTTATGACTTCTATCAGTGTCCAGCCAAGCACTGGTTAAAGCTTGTAGGAAGAGTTTTCATTTTCCTCTGACTGTCCCATGAGACTGCATGCCCCCTGACCCTCTGGACAGTGCTGGTTGGCCCTGTGCTGATCACATGCATCCTCCCAAAAAATAAAAAAAACTCTAGCAATACACACCAAACTGAGCATGTACAGAGAGCATCCATGACTCAGCAGATGGATTGAGGACAGTAAAAGAAGGGGAGGATCAGAGAAGACAGGATCAAACAGCCTTTTTACACAATGCGGAGGATTAACCCCTTAGGATTCACAGTGAGTATAACAAGCATGATTTACTGCATATACAGACTGATTTTACTGTTGTGGGTTTAGTAACACTTTAACTAATAAACCAAGCCCTATATGTTATGTGTAAATAGCCAAATAGGCAAACCCTGCATACTGTTTAATCTCTGCAGCCCCAGAAGGTTTTACCCCCTTCATGACCAGGCCATTTTTTGCAATACGGCACTGCGTTATTTTAACTGACAATTGCACGGTCGTGCGACGCTGTATCCAAATAAAATTGATGTCCTTTTTTTCCCACAAATAGAGCTTTCTTTTGGTGGTATTTGATCACATCTACGTTTTTTATTTTTTGGGCTATAAACAAAAAAAGACAGACAATTTTGAAAAAAAAAAAACAATATTTTTTACTTTCTGCTATAAAACATATTTTTGGTAAAAAATCCCAATAAGCGTATATTGATTGGTTTGCGCAAAAGTTATAGCATCTACAAACTATGGGATAGATTTATGTGTTTTCATTGTTTTAATTGTTTTTTACTAGTAATGGCGGCGATCAGTGATTTTTAGCGTGACTGCGACATTGTGATGGACAAATCAAATACTAAGTGACACTTTCTGGGAACCTGTGACACCAATATAGTAGTCAGTGCTAAAAAAATGCACTGTCATTGTACTGATGATACTGGCAGGGAATGGGGTTAACATCAGGGGCAATCAAAGGGTTAAAGTGATTGTAAAGTTTTGATTTTTTTTGTATTTTTAAATAACAAACATGTTATACTTACCTGCTCTGTGCAAGGATTTTGCACAGAGCGGCCCCGATCCTCCTTTTCTGGAGTCCCCCGGGTGCACTCCTCCTCTTTGGCGATTGCCCCCACAGAGAGCCGATTTCCATGGGGCACCCGTTCGGGCACACTTCTGAATTCTGCTGCTGCATCTATTGACACAGACAGCAGGACTCGGCCCCGCCCCTGGCTCCCGTGTCACTGGATTTGATTGACAGTAGCGGGAGCCAATGGCTCCTGCTGCTATCAATCTATCCAGTGAGGACCCAAGACAGTGGCTGGAGCTGCTGGGCTCATCCTCAATGCTGGAAGGATCGGGCTCAGGTAAGAAAAAGGGGGGCTCTGGGGGGGAGCTGCAGCACAGAAGGTTTTTCAACTTAATACATAGAATGCATTAAGATGAAAAACTTCAAGACTTTACAACTCTTTTAACTGCGTTCCCTGGGAGTGTTTTCTAACTGTGGGGGATGCTTTGCCTGGGGGAAGACAGAGAAATGTGTTCCTGCTTAGCAGAAACACAAGATCTCCATCTTCCCCCTCAAAGAATGGTGATCTGCCTTGTTTACATAGGCAGACCCCATTCTGCCTCTCTCGAGAACGATCGCAGGGTGCTGGCGAACATCAGGTCCACCAGACCCACTGACTGGACACAGCGGGTCGACCGCGGCGCGCATACACGCCCCAGACCAGGAACCAGAAATCACATACAGGTACGTGATTTCGCCCAGGAGTGCCGCCCTGCCCGCAGTATATATGCATGGGGCAATCCAGAAGGGGTTAAAAACCTGAATTTAGTCAGTAATGCACAGCATGATTAACGTCTAATAAAAAGCCACATTTATACATTCAGCCATGATTATATATAAATTACATTTTTAATTCAATGCTAGCTTTATATCTCCCTCTCATATGAGGACAGTCTGTGCTGGAAAGATGTCAAAGCTCCATTGCTGGTGAAAATTGAAAGAAATAAAAAATTGCTCCTGAACAGACTCCTTTTTGTGACCTGTGTTCTTTTAAACATTTTAGAGCATCTATAATTATTCCTTATTGTGCGGCTTTATATTTACCTGGAAATGAGAGACGCTGACATATTATTTAAGAGTTGTAGATAATAAAGACCTGGATAGTTGGGATACTTGTTCTGTAAATGTGTATTCATTAAGCGGCTTGTCTCCATGGAAACAGTAATGACACATTACTGGCAGTTATGTAGCCCTTTGTCATGTTTAAAGACCTATCTCCTTGCCTTTATGTCGTTGGTTGCAGCAAAGAAAAGCTGAAAGCTGAAAATAAAGGGAAAAAGTCAGCAGAAAATGTAATTTGCCGGGTTAAACTGGAAGTGATAAAACAGCGTGGCGTTAACATAGACTGTTTATTTAATAAGACTGGTAAACACATAATGAAAGATTTATGTGAAGAAAGATTTATTCATATTTTCAACTCAGAAAGCTTGTGACCTTATGGGTCACACTGAAGAGGTTTCTTTCACTCCATGGTTTTAGATGTATTTATGTATTTTATATGCAGCATCCTCTACTGTGCTAGATGTAGATAGGTTTGTCTCAGGGCCAAGCCTGAGCTGGGAATCTGGGTTAGGATTCAGCGACTACTAGCTGGGTGACTCATCTTAGCAGTTTCTTTGATGCCTCCCCCTGTTTTCTGGGACATTGGAGAATGTTCTAGACATAGTGGGTGAAGGTTAGGTGGAGCTGCTTGGAATATTTATGAAGGCCTCAGCCAATCCTCAGTAAAGGGCTGGCAGGGAGAAGGCCAGCTTATAAAAGGCATGAGTCATGCCAGGAAGGGGCAGTCAGGTGGAAGATGCAGACAGAGTGCTGAGGAAGCTGTTGGAGGCCCTTGAGGGTACCTCTTAGTCTGGGGGGAGGGGGTTACCTTGGGCCTGGGGCTTGGGTACTGGAAGGATCCTACCAAGACACAGGGAGGAAGCCCTTCATGCAGGCATGGGAGAGAGGACAGTGGGAGAAGGTCAGCACTATTGGGAGATCTCCTGAGAGCCAGCTGGATGGGCTGGTGAGTGTTAGTCTGGAGGATTGTGGGGAGAAGTTAGTCTGGAGGGCTAGTGAAAGGGGCAGCTGCAGCCAGTTGGGTTCACAGTGCCTGAAGAGGTAGTGCTGGGATCAGTTACCACGGGACTGATGCAAACTGGGCACTGAAAATCTGCTACACAACCAGGACCATCTTACTGAGTGGGCACATCTGGGCTCGGCCCTGGGCCCCCAAGTGCTTATGGGGCCCCATCTAGCCCAGATGTCCCGCAATCTCCGTCCTGGTCTTCTGGGTGGTCCTGGCGGAATGCCCACGGCGTGTGCGGGTTGTCACGGATCCCGCATGCTGCGGGCTACATTCATATGGCAGCTGCCAGCCGGCTTCTCTCCCCTCTCCTCTCAGCATCAGTGTCTCATTAATAGCGCCGCACAGCGCTTAGATGACTCACCGGGTTTCTCCTGCTCCCGACTGACGTCATGCTCAGGCCCGCTCCCTGCATTCGGCAGCCGAGGAGGGAACGCTCTTAATGTCACATATAGCTCAATTAAATGGAAGCAATATTTTTGTATCCGCCCTGTGCATATCTACCCCTCCCCCTGTGCATAACTACCCTTCCCCCTGACGGCTGGGCGTTCATTATCCTGACTGGGCGTCTTTTGATGTCCTCAGGATAATCCGCGGGGGCGCGCATCGCAGTGATCAGTGGTGACATGGGTCCATCGGAAGCCTTTTACCATGTGATCAGACGTGACCAATCACGGCTGATCACAGTGTAAATAGGAAGAGCCGTTTATCGGCTTTTCCTTTGCTCAGGTCTGCTGACCTGAGCAGTGGAGAGCCGATTGGCTGCTCTCCTGATGGGGGGGGGCTGTGCTGAACGTTCATCAGTGCAGTCCCCCTCAGGATCACCCCACTGGACCACCAGGGAGCAAACCAGGACCACCAGGGAGCCCCCCCCCCCCAGGACACCATGAGGAGGCCGCCCAGGACCACCAGGGAGACAAGTCACAAACAAAAAAACTCCTTCCTGTGCTCAGAGGGAAGACATCCTCCACCTTATATTCCAGTTCCTATGAAGTGTAGGACTTGAGATAATGGGCCGCCTTGCTGCCACTGGTGAACTAGGAGTAGTTCAGATGCACTGTACCAAAGACAAACAAACAATGACGCACTGGCCTAGCGCATTATCCTCAGATAAAAACCTTTTATTAAAAAGTAAAAAACATACTCGCAAACAAGCTGTGAAATAGAGCTTATCAATCATTTGTGGAGTCCTTCCAATGCATGGCCGTGTGCTGTGCAGCTGGCTCTTTCACAAACACGGCTAACGTGTTTTGAGGTATCCACCTCTTCCTCAGAGCCTCTGAGGAGTATGTTTTTAACTTTTTAATGAAAGGTTTTTATCTGAGGATAATGTGCTAGGCCAGTGCGCCATTGTTTTTTTGTCCACCAGGGAGACAACATGGAGGCCGCCCAGGACCACCAGGGAGCCCCCACTAGACCACCAGGTAAGGGCAATACAGTGCACTCTAGGGATGGCACTGTGCCCATATATGATGCCTGCCAGTGCCATCCCTAACAGTGCTATATGCACCAGTGCCCGCTGGTGCCACCTATCAGTGACCACTTGTGCCCACCTGTGCCACCTATCAGTGCCCACCTGTGCCACCTATCAGTGCCCACATATACCACCTAAATGTGCCACCTATCAGTGCCCAGCAGTGCCACCTATCAGTGGCCATCAGTGCCCAGTGCCACCTATGAGTGTCCATCATTGCCGCTTATCAGTGTCACGTATCAGTGCCCGTCAGTGTTGCTTATCATTGCCGCCTATCAGTGCCCATCAGTGCTGCATATATATGCACCATCATCAGTGCAAACTTATCAGTGCCACCTCATCAGTGCCAATCTGTACTGTCTCATCAGTGCCTGTCAGTCTAGCCTCATCAGTGCCCATCAGTGTAGCCACATCGGGGCCCGTCAGTGAAGGAAAACATTTACTTATACAAAGTTTTGTGACAGAAACAAAGAAAAACTTTTTTTTTTCAAAATTTTTTGGTCTTTTTCTATTTGTAGCGCATAAAATAAAAACCAAAGGGGTGATCAAATACCACCAAAAGAAAGCTCTATTTGTGGGAACAAAATGATACAAATTTTGTTTGGGTACAGAGTTGCACGACCGCGCAATTCTCATTTAAAGCGCAACAGCACTGAAAGCTGAAAATTGGTCTGGGCGGAAAGTGTTCTAAGTGCCTGGTATTGAAGTGATTAATTTTCTGTTATATTCCCCTCTATTGTATTATATCTTTCTCCATTCTATTCCTCCATTTTCCACTCCACCCCATTCTCCTTGGAAATTGGAAAACTGTTCATTTATAAACGATTAGAATTTGAAAACGATTAGAATTTGAAAACTTTTCGAATTTGAAATCTATTCGAAATTGATTCGAAAACTTTTGGAAATTGATTCGAAAACAAATAGACTAAACAAATTCCGAAAACTAATTAACCACTTGCCGACGGCTGATCGGCAAATGGAGGCTGCCGCACGCGCGCGAGTGATCCGAGACAGAGCGCCGGCGGCAGTATACTGCCGCAAAGCGCAATGTCTCGGTGAGACAGCGGCAGTAAACGGCTAGTCGGCAGCCGTTCACCAATTAATCAAAAGCCTTAAACAAATCAGATAAACAAAAGCTTAGTTAAAGGTTTTCAAAAGCTTAGTTAAAGCTTATCTAAA